>CM052798.1:2106568-2139071 GCA_028533885.1 Nasua narica
GGCCGGCTAAGGTTTGTATGAGGATTGAATGAAAAAAATACCGGTGTAATGTCCAGCACAGCATCTGGTGAAGACTAGGCTCTCAGGAAGAAGCAGTTTCTTGTCTCCTCTTTTCCCTGTGGATACTCAGTGCTTACAAGTTCCACGGGGCTCTGTTATGTCCCATGCTGTGGCCCGTGTCCTGTTCTGGGCAGGGTGTGGGGGAGTAAGTCCCCTCCCCAAACACCGTGTCTGCAGTGTCTGACCCTTTGCGCACAGATGCTGCATCTGTGTTGAACTCAGCACTCATTCATTCAACTCCACTCCCTCCTGCAAACATCAGAGCTATTCTTTGTGGCCGTGGACCAGACACGACCATCCTCAAGAAGGTGTCCTAGTTGTTCCGCTCGGCACAGATGCCCTTTCTTCTCGGATCATCGTTGCTCCGTGTTGGGAGACACGGATCCAGCCCTGACCCCGACGCGCTGTTCCGGGGGCATTCCTGCGGGGGTCCCTGAAGGGTCTGTCTGTTCTGGAGAACCGCCCGCCGTGCCCACCTTGGCCCCTTTACAATCTGCATCCAAACCCTTGTCCAGTGATCCCTTCGTGGGGCTGAGACACCTGCCGGGCTCAGGGTGCCCCACTTGCTTTGAACGCCCAGCCACCTTCCAGGGTCAGTGTCAGATCTTTGGGGGGCAGGGGTGCACAGGCTGGTGAAGGAATGCCTGATGATTGTCTTCATGACTGGCCTCCTGAGCCATCACAAATATTGTCCTCTGTCGCCAGGGAGAGGGTGACATAAGAGAAGCCTCTCGTCGCCCCTGCCTGGGGTCTCCGGTCCAGGCTCCCACCAGAGCTGCCTCTCCGAGGAAGCCCCAGGGAGCGTGAGGTGCCTGCGATCACCGATCAATTATTCTTTATTAAGTGTATTTCCTTCATTAGTCATTTCTTTGCTGCTTCATTAGTCTCTTCTCAAGTTTCAGTGGGTTTCAGGCATCATTGAATATGAGATAATTTATTTTATTAGGCAATTTATTTTCTGGGTACATTTTTAAAGGTCAATTAATCAATTTAAATGGAGGGGTGAAGGATGGGGATCTAAACACTCCTGGGACAAAAGTTACATCACCGACACTTTGGGGGGAGAGGTTTGCTTTCCTTTCCTGACTTGGGAAGAATGGGGTCAGGACGAGCCAGAGCGGGGGCCTCTTGGGCAGCGAGCGGCAGTGAGGACAGGGAGGCCCAGCTCCCCCTTGTCCTTGGAGGGTGGTAGCCACAGTGGGAAGTCTAGAGAGGGGAGCTGCCGTAAGGAGGGGCTCCAGGGAGACAGCCTGCGGTCTGAGGTGTGAAGCTGGTTTGTCGCGGTCCCGGAACCCGCCTCCCGGAATGAAAGGGATCCCATCCACGAAGCCCAACCCAGACTGCGTGTTTCCCCAGCGCCTCATAAATGATAAATAAAAACACATCATAAATATTTAACAAGCAAGAAACACGCTCCAAGCCAAAAGTAAACTGCCAGTGAATGGTTCATCTGCTGCATCCAGCAAATTGCCTTTTTGCCCAGATTTCCAAACGCAAACGCTTGGTTGGATGGTGGCTGTCGTCACTCACGGGGACAGATGCCATCCCTGCTCCACAGTCTGACCTCCCAGCTGGTTGCTTCTCGGCGGGCAGGGACCTCGCTGGCTCATGAGAGCAAAATCATGGGTGTTCTTCACAATCAGGGATTTCCCCAAGCAGATATTTTCCTCCCCAAATGAGTTGCTGAGTGATTAATATTATTACCAGTTGACTGCGACATAATAAATGACAGCGGCCAGCCACGCGCGCTTACTCAGTGTGGGGGAACCTGTACGCGTGATCTCATTACATCCCTGCAAGTGTAAAGCAGGGACCACGGCTGTTTTCCCCTGAGGACGTGGAGCCGAGAGAGGATGCCCATTGCCTCCCTCCCAGGGCGCGAGGACTGAGCCCTGGTCTCTGCTGCCCCAGCTCAGAGCTCTCTTCCCGGGGGTCATGCTGGTGCTGCCGAGGAATGACCACCCAGCCCAGGCTCCGAAGCCACCCCAAGCTTCAGATGGAAGTTTCTCCCCCAGCTTGGGGGAAGATGGACGTTTCTCCAGGCTTGGGCTGCTGACCCTAGACCGATCCTGGCCACCAGGCTGCGTCCACAAAGAGGAATAAAACAAAACAGAACAAAAAACAGTGGAGCAACTTTGTTTGCATGTGTTTTACAGAAACCACACTATGTTTTTAGTAATTGCTGTGCCTTTCAGCACGGGCACGAACCACAAGTCTGGGCTGGTTCCCTTGAGCAGAAATGATCTGGATGCTGTTACTCTCGGGTCATCATATTTTTTGGTAATCCCACGTTATTGTTTATGTTTGTAAACATCTGTGGGTCTCCTCACTTTCTGGGGGGTGGTGTGATCTATTTCCAGTTACTGAGACAGATGGACGATACAAATGGGAACATAAACGCCAGAGCTTAGAAAGACTGAAACAATGTATGCAGTGTGTGGCGGACTCGGTGCAAACACAGCCTATAGACCCCTGCGCGCCGGGACAGGGCAGGCTGAGCCAGCGGATGTCGCAAGCCGGAACTTACTGGAATGGGAGTCTGCTTGCCCATGACCCTCAGGGCGTGATCTCTTGGGAGACTTTCAAACGACGTCTTGAAAGCTTTCAGTTCATCTTCGGAAGAGCCCAGGGACTGCTCTGGTCAACCAAGGGAGCTAATCTTCACAAGCCCTAAATTATGTTTCCTGGCACAAAACTGACAGGCGATTAATTCTGTCGCTGTGGACAGAGAGGGGACCCAAGCAATGAAGGTGTCACTCAAGCCCGTGCCCCTTAGAGCAGCAAGGAGGGCGTGCCCTGCCCCCTCTGTGAAGTTCGAGCAGCCAGGAGAAGGCGCCCGTTAAGCTTGGAGAGGACAGGATGACGACCTGGCCGCATCCGTCTACCCCGTGAGACTCTGGACACACAGTGAGTGTGAGCGCTCCTCCTAATGTGTGTGCACGCCAGCGCACCTGGTGCCGCGCGGCTGGACGGACCGCGGGTGGGCCCGGTGTGCGGGCTTCTCACACGGAGCGAGAAGAGCTTGGGGACGCCCGGGTCCGGGCTGCAGGGGTGAGAGCTTGCGAGGCCGATGCCGCGCTGGTGAGTTGCGGAGAAACCTCGGCAAGCAGGACGTAGGTCAGCGTGGGGCTGCGCATCTGTGCGTGAGCACTGGGCGGGGTCCTGGGGGCCCCGAGGGCCACGATGGGTCCTGGGCGGAGTGGCTGAGTGGCTCTGTGCACAGGGAGGGAGAGCTGCGTACACAGGAAATAGTGACACGGAGGCCAGGAAGCGTCTCCAGCCAGGGTGCCCTGCGAGGAAGCTGGCGGAGGATGCGACGTCCGACTCGCCGCCTGGAACCCGAGCCGCCAGCGCTGATGCAGGCATTTGGAGGGAGGGATTGAGATAGCCCTCGAGGTTCATCACGCCAGGAAAGGGCTGTCACTTGGTGGCCAATGGCATGAGGTGATGGCCGAGATTAAGACACGAGTGTTGTCTGAGAAGACGGTTCTGTGGCCGAAATGCTCTGTGCCCCAGACTTCACTCTTCCCCCGACTCGTGATGATTTTCTCCTCTGGCCGGGGCAGGAAATCAAGGACCTGTTTTACTCAAAAGCTCTTGGGGGAGACTGGGAAGGAGTGCTGCCTCCCTCCTCCACCCCCAGGCCGCGGCATCGCAGTTCCCAACTTTGGACCAACTCGCGGCGCACCCGGCTCCCGCGCTGGTCTGCGGTGAGACTCCTCAGTGCTGGTCTTCGTTGCCTGTGGCCCCGGCTGCCGCCAGCCCCACCAGTCTTGCCCCCGGCCCCCAGCGATCCCGAACGGCGAGGCAGGACTCCTTGTCACGGAGGGAAGAGAGTGGGAAGAGAGATCCGCTGGGGCTCCCCCAGGGTTCAAGTTGTCTTCCCCAAGTCCGCTCTAGGGGGGGCCTGCAGGTGTAGACGCCGTCTGTCTTGGACGTCACTACCGGATGTAGTCTTTGAAAGCTATGCATTGCTTTTATTTAGAAAGTTTACTGAAAGGTGTGAGTGGGCATGCAAGCCCGATGCTCACTATGTCACCTATGGGTTCCAGAAATCCCCGCTCCGGGGGTGAAGCTGGCGTCAATGGGATTTGAGGTCACGATGGGCAGAAAGAGCATTTCCTGGAGCCGGCCGTTCAGTCCAGCCTCACGAGACGGTACTGAGCTGAGTGGCAGCATCTTAATTTGCAGGTGGAGAAGCCAGATCCAAGGAGGTGAGCTGGACAGGCAGGTAAGCCCGATACGTGGTCCGGTCTGAAGCCACCAATTCCCAAGCCCTCCTCCCCCACCCCCTCCCCAGGAGCAAGAACCTTTGCAACTAGTCTCCGCCCTGCTTGGCCCGCGGCTCCCTGTGGGGTTGCTTGAGCTCCGCACCCTTGTGCCTTTGAGCCGTGGTCTCTTTGCTTGGATGCGTCCCCCCAGGGATGGTCCCAGGTTAGGGGGACAGGAGGCTTTAGCCCCTGCTGCAATGGAGCTATGGCTCGGTGGAGGAGACCGAGGCCACCTGGCAGCCACAGGGACGGATGGTTAGGCGGACAGAGGCTGGGCCTCTGCGGGAACTGGCTTCTCTCTCGTTGGACCGCCGCGCCTCGCCGCCTGTTAGTCCGGGCTCCAGCCCAGCGCTCGCACTTGGGGAGGGGCCCTCAGCACAGCAGAGCGCATGGGGAGCCCCCTCCTGGCCTCGGACACCGCTCCCGGCTCAGCAGCCGGCCCTGGACCTCCGCACTTTGGGGGGATGGGAGGGGCTCGGACGCCGGCTCCTTTAACTTGAAAGATCTGGAGAAAGAACGGCTCCATCCAGTCTCTGTGCTAAGTGTTCTCCCTGGACTCTCCCAGCTCACTTCAAACCCGACCTGATAAATATATGATCAGGGAAGTCCGCCGCCGGGAAGGCTCCGCGGAGTAGCGCGGCCGCAGCCGGCAGAGAGCTGGCAGCAGGCGGCTCGGGCGCTCAGCTCCTGTGTGGGGCCATTCCGCCGCCGAGAAGCCAGGACATTTATCTTCGACGGGCTCCTGATTTGTGCACCGGCGGAGGCTGTGCAGCCAGAGGGGAAAGAAATCCTCACGACAAGCGGTTCCACAGAAAACCGAGCTGTGGGCGCCTGGGGACTGGTGAGCATTCCAGGGGGAGTCTGGGCCCCTCCCCGTGGAAGCGTCCTCCCAGAGTTTTCTGGAAGGCTTCTGTCTCGAGAAGCCCAGCGCCGGATTGCCAAGAGGGACTGAGTAATTAGCCCCAATTTATATTAATGGCATTTTAGATTAGTCACAGCTGAGCCTAGCTTCCGTCCTGTGCACTAGGGAACCAGATGTGAAGGGGAAATGCAAACATATAAATAAAAAAGTGGAAAAGACAAAATACAAGTGCCAGTCGCGCCCCAGGAAAGGAGCAGAGGAGGCAGGGAGGGAGCAGGAGGCAGACGTCCCTCTCAGGCATCTGGCCGCTGCCAAGGGCCCTTCCTTCTGGCCACGAGCTTTCCTCTCACCCAGGGGATCCCACTGGCCTTGACCCCACTCCCGGATGACTGGTGCACGAGCAGGCAGCGCTGCTCTCCCGGAGCCTGGGGTGCTTGCCGTGGGGCGAACGGCACTTGCCCCGGGGTGGCCCTGGACGTGAGCCCCGCCCCCACGGCCCAGCCTGGACCCCGATTCACTGCCTCGAAGATCTGCGACCTCAGGGGGTTTCCTCCACTGACCTCACCTGGGGGTCCTCTCATTGAACGAGGCGAAGGACGGTGCCCAGTTTTGGGGGCTCTGTGTGCTAGAGGCTCGGGAACACAGCTCTGCCCCCCCATGTAGGGGTGGTGGTGCAGCCCCCCTGGAGCCCTCCGTCTGTCCTCCTGTCTGTGGGACTTACACGTGGCTCCAGGGCAGCAGGCAGCAGACGCGCTTGCAGTGAATGTTGTCCCTGGTCTTCAGTGGGGGCCAGCGTCCTCTCTGGCGTCCTTATCCGGCATTTCTGATGCCGGCCCTGACCCCCAGGCCTGCCTGGCGCAGTCTGGAGGGCAACCTGGGCAACCAAGCAGAGATGAGACCCGGTTTGCGGATACTCATGCGCTTGGGGCCGGGGCCGGCGGGCGGGAAGGACCGTGGGGGGAACAGATGGAAACTCCCCCACGTAGCTTCCGGTCCCCTCCCTGCCCTGCTCCATGCTGAGGGCTCACTCTGCGGGTTCTAACAGTAGTCCCATCCCCCGCCAGATCTCCCCGGCCCCCCAAACGCTCCGGGCTGGGGAAGGACGCCCAGCCTGGGCCAGACAGCCAACCTGCGCTCTCTGCTCTCGGGACCGGCTGCAGCCCGGGCCCTGGGTTTGAATCCTAAAATGAAAGCAGTCGTTCGTTACCAGGACCCGGAGATTTCCCATCTCTTCCCCGTTTGTTCAGTCTCATTAAAAGCGTTCTAATGTCTTGCTGCCAGCTTGCCGGGAAGGAGGAGGCCCTCTTCCCAGCCTTGGAGGAAAAGCACGGAAGAGTGGATGGGAACATTCTGTAAATGCCAGCTTTTGCCCTGCAGGTGTTCGCCAGGGAAATCCTGCACGAGGGAGAGCAGGTCTCACCTTTCCGCCTGGGGCGCTGCTCTGGTCAGGTGACGCATGGAGACCGCGGCCCGGGGGACTGGGCTGGTCCTCCCCGAGGCCCCAGCTCTCTGAAGCCCGTCCTCTGACAGGGGCCTTTGCAGAGGGAGCTCCCCCAACCTCTCTTAAGGGCCCCAGTTCCCAGACAGGAAAGTGGGTGCCTGAGGTGTGGGTGGCCTGTCTGGGGTCACCCGGCCAGTCTGGGAGGCTCTGATCCCAGAGTCCACCCTCTTGGCGGTCTATGATGCAGCGTGGGTGGCCTGGGGACAGCAGAGCCCACGGGCTGCCTCGGGGAGTGGAACTCGGAGACTGGCCAGGCCTGAGCAGCCCCCAGCCCAGGACCCTCCGAGGTTCCCCCACTTTTCTCCCAAAGCCCCTGCGCTCCGGACCCCGCAGCACGCAGAGGCTGCCTCGGCTTCTTGAGCATGTGCTGCGCTTCAGGTCTCAGCTTATGTGACCTGCTGTCCCCGTGCCAGCCCAGTCCGGCGGGTAGGACTGTCCCCATCCCACAGATGGGCACACCCGGCCCAGACCGGCCCGGGAGCAGGTGTGGACCCGCAGCGGTAGGAGCCGGGTGCGTGCGTTCGCAGGTTTACCTGATTCCACGCATCCCGCAGCGCGTCCCCTCCCGGGATTGAGTCCATGTTCTCGCTCCTCCCGCGGCCTCTCGGAGCCTCAGTTTGCCATCTGTGAAACGGGGACGAGGATGCCGCTGTGGCCTTGGGGCGTCCGGGGGAGGGGGGGACTGTCACGCAGGGCACACTCAGTGCAGCTGTGGCCGAGAGGATGAGTGGGCGGGCCGGCCTCCGAGCCCCCGAGGCTGAGGGCCAGTCCACCGGGCGCAGGAGGGCTTGAGAATCGACTCGAAGGCCAAGGGCAAGGCTCCTGGTGGCTCCTCGGTTGTCCGTGTGCGTGGGGGCGCAGCCTTGCTCCCCGAGCCCGAGCACTGTGTGCAGCCGTCTTCCCGACGAGCGGGGGCAGGCTGGCCCAGTCACGCCTTCCCTCCTCCCAGAGCCTCTTCAGCAATCTTAAAAAAAACCCAGCAAAACAAAACACGTTGAAGGATTCTCTCCTTAGCACCGAAAACGTGTCCACAAATCTATGTCGAGAAACACAACACAATAGACCCTCCCTGCTTGAGCGAAGTCGGCCTCTGACGGGTTGTGCCCGGCGTCCCCAACCTCGGCGGTGCCGACGACGGGCGCTCAGAAGTTATAATTCGCCTCTAACTGACACGCGGTCGCCTCCAGGGCCAGCCGGCTGTTTGCTCCTGGAGAGGTGTCCGGAGGGAAGCGCTGACGGCCACGGGGGCAGATTTAACCCCGGACTCGCCTCTCCGATGTCTGCAGAATGCAACAAAACTCCATCCCTGCCCCCTCCCTCTCTCCCTCCCTTTCCTTCCTTCTCTCCTTGTCTGTCTCTGCCAAAAAGCCTTTCTCTCTTGTCATGAGCGTCTCCTTTGCTCTTCATAGTAGAGGCAGGTGAGGGCAGCGGGAACCTGCTTCACCCCTCCCTCTGGCAGCAGGGACTCCTGCCCGTGGAGGCCCCCTCAGCCGGCTGGGGACCCGCTGGGGCTTTTCTCTGGGGTGTGGTTATGTTTCTTGGAGATAGTTCCATCCAGCTGGTCTTGCTTTTCGGCTTTGTCAGCTCTGGGGGCTGGCGCTGTCCCACCCCCGAGCCACAGACCCTCTCCCCCTGGGACAGCTGCCCTGTGCCCTATGGATTCTGGGGTTCTCCAGGCGGGCCTTTTGGCCTGGTTTGCTCCCCTCAGTCCTTTCGAGGGTCTTTCCCTTTGCTTGGCCAGTGTTTGCCACTAGGCTAATTCCTCCTGGATTCCCCCAAAGGCCGATGGCTTCTCAGAAGTGTGGGAGCTGATGTCAGTCTTTTGTAAGAGCCCGCATTCGTCTTCCTGTTTGCCCCAGAAGCCTTTGATGGTCTCGAGAATCATTTTCCACGGCATGGACTTCTGACTCCACAATCTGACAGCCGCACGGCAGCCGTGGGATTTAGCCTCACGCGGCTTTGCCAATGATGGGAGGCATGACCACAGGCATTGCCAAGATGCCGAGCACCCCCAACTCTCCCCCGCCCCAGCCTGTCTGTGCTTTTGATGTACAGAGAAGAAGCCGGTTTCTGAAGATCTGACTGAAGTCTGGGCTGTGTCGAAGGTCAGCGGCAGGAACAAACTGATGAAAGCAAACAAAATCATGCTGGAATGACTATCTTCACGAGCCCAGGGCTGGGTCAGCCAAGGTCAGGAATGCATCATCGCCTCCCTCCAGTGAGGCAGAGGGCCCGTGCCCGCCCTGCTAATACCCCCCTTCTAACCTTTCCCCTCACCGGGAATTCACGGGACACGGAGGGGAGGCTCTCAGAACCAGGAGCCCCTCTCCTCCTGGGACATCTGCTGCGAAGACTCACCCCCGGAGCCTGTCTCACCCCACGCTGGACGCGCAGGCAGCCTGGACCCCCGTGCTCTTGGGGAAGATGCAGAAGGAAGCCCCAGGGCCAGTGAACCCAGCAGTAGATGCAGACATGCTCACACTCACAAAGATGAGAGCTTTTGTGGCCTCAACCCCTGGATTTTGTGGAAAAGCAGAAGTCACTCCGGGATGACGCTGAGGACACGGGGCACGGAAACAGCAGCTCCTGGTCCTTCCTGTGCATCAGGCCCTGGACTGGGGGGCTCTTCTTTCTGATTTAGGAAGAGCACAGGAACCCAACCCTGTTCCCTCCAGACCACCTTTCACTCCCAAAACGCCCTTTAGAAGATGACCTGGCAATGTTTCCTCCAATGCACGTGTCCTGCCCACACTCTCTGCCGAGAGGCTTTTCCTGCACGACCCCAGGGAGCTGGCGTGGGGGGCGGCGCAGAGAGCAGAGCCGTCGGGACTTGCACGACAGCGGCTGGCCGGCCTGAGTCGCTGTGGGGCTGTGTGCGCGAGGCTGGGCCGGCCGCCAGCGGCAGGGGCGACCCGGCAGAGCCCCGTGTTCAGGCGGAAGTGGTTCTCTCCAGATTCCGAGTGCAACTAGAGAAAACCGCCAGGCTCAGGGGGAGTGCAGGAAGAAGACCACGCGGTGCTCAGAATGCTCCTTGCACAGTCCAAGGTTTGCATAGCAGCGCACACGAGGGGGCTGATCGCTGCCTCATGCGGGCACGACCACTGCCGCTGGTCCTGCTACTGCCCCTCCCGGGGTAGGGGGAGCCTGCCTTGTCCTCCGAGCCTTTCTCAGCTCCTCTCGCCCTGTCCGCCCCACCTCCCTGAGCTTAGATGGCTCTGCCCCCCTCCCTTTGCTCTGGGCTCTTGACTCTGTTTGCACACCTTGAGCCTTTGCTGTTTACGAACTCCCGGAGGGCAGGGACCCCACTGACCGCGATGCTGTCCAGGAGGCCCTGGACCGGGAGCCGGAGTGCCAGAACCCAGCCGGGAACTGGCTGAGTGGACTTGGACAGGCAATGAGCGTCTCTGGGTCTCTGCTTCAAGTGGGGATGAGGGAACTGGGAGCTGGATGATTTGTTAAGAATCAGATGACAGGGGGCGCCTGGGGGGCTCAGATGGTTAAGCATCTGCCTTCAGCTTGGGTCACGATCTCTGGGTCCTGGGATCCAGCCCTGCATCGGGCTCCCAGCTCAGCGGGGAGTCTGCTTCTCCCTCTCCCTCTGCCTCTCCCCCTGCTCATGTTCTCTCTCTGTATCTGTCTCAAATGCATAAATAAAATCTTTAAAAAAATCAGGTGGCAGAGTTTGTAAGCTGTGAAAGGATGTTTATTAAAGCTTCTTGCATATGGTTAGACAACACCAAAAAAATCCAGTTATTAATTGAGTTGTAGCTAATTTTGAAAAGATGATGGGCATGTATATAGCACTTATTCAAAGGAAAAATAATTCCAAATTTCCAAGTCAGAGGCAGAGTGGAGTCCCAGGGCCAACGTGATGATAGCTACTTTTATTTATTGAGGGCTTACTCTGTGCTGGGCACTGTGCATATGGCTTTATATATTGTAATCATCAAGATAAGGTGTGGTTGCACATATCATAGAATCCAAAATATCCTGGGCTCAGGTATGTAAGAGCTGAAGGGACAGAGAATAAAGAGCTGCCTTGGAGTTCATGATGTCATCAGGGATGCAGGATCCTCTGCATTCCTTCTATGCCACATAAGACTTCCATTCTTAAAGTTACCTCATGAGCCAATCTGGATGCTGGAGCTCCAGCCATCACATTCTTATTCTAGCAAAAGAGAAAGAGAACCTGGGTGGGGGAGCATAAGAGAGATGAACCTTCTCTTTGACTCAGTGCCCTAGTGGGGCTTTCCCAGAAGTCCTACCAGCTCTTCAAGCAGCACGGCTGCAGGTAATGAGAGAAAGGGATCAGGGTCAAGTGGGGGCCCATACATGTCCTTTCAGTGGAAAGGACACACATTGTTCTTGTTTCATTGGTCAGATGGGAAATGCTGTTGTTTAGGGGGTACGTTGCTGCTCCACATGAGATGGGGATTCTGTTTCTAAGGAAGAAGATGAGGGCAGACATTGAGTAGACCCCTAGGAGTATCTGCCACATGGAGACTGTCTCATGTAATTCTCAGATAATATGCACGTGAATGCGAGTGTGGGGGCTTCTCCATGGAGGAAACCAAGGATCAGAGGGCAAAGGGCATAGCCCCAGGCTATGTCAACCCTGGAGCCCGACCCGAGCCCTCAGCCATCATCTCCAGCTGGGTCCTTGGCAAGGTCCATGGGGGAGGAAGGACATTTTGGTGAGCGTCCTTTCTCTTTGAAATGACCCCTGTCAGGCCTCCCCCGGACTCTGGCTATTCTGGAACAAAGAGGCAGCGCAGGGCAGGGCTCCTTTTGACAGAAGCGGGGACCGCAGGGGAGGGAACGTCGTCCACAGACAAAACATCATGGAAGAGACTCTAAGTGCTCCTCCGACGCCTCCATTGGCTGTGACTGGCGACTCCAATTTTGCTAGCAGCGCATGGCCATCTGCTGTTGCATTGGGAGCTGGGGGAGGCTCCCCTTCTCCCAGGGCCTTCCTGGGGTGGCACCTGGCAGGTTGGTCTGCTCCGTGGGGCTTCAGGTCTCCGGTAATGTTCCCCCTTACTGGGGGGCAGCTGCGGGTCTCAGGTTCTGAGCCATATACGTGAACACGGATCCAGTCTCCTGTGGCGGCACCGGGGGGAGGGACAGCTCTGCCAACACACGGGGAGGGGTAACGGGCAGGCAATGAGGAGGCTCAGTCTGGACAGTGCCGCCAAGGATGGTGCAGGGACACTGAGCCATCGGCTGAAACGGTGCCGTTGCCCGGTGGATGGTGTGGGGTCACAAGTGCTACGTGGCCCGAAGAGGAAGGGGGTAGGAACTCATGGCTCCTAAGGTATCTGGGCACATCCCGGGAAGGCCAAGTTGGGAGGGAGCTGGAGGTTTACAAACAGAAAAGGTCTCGGTGTTGGGGGTGTCCCAGGCTGGCCTTGGGGACAGTTGGGCTCACTAGCCTTCCTGCCCCGTGTTCAAGTGTGACCTTCTTGGGCGTCCACGGACAGGCCACTTGCTCCTCCTCCTGGTTACTTCCTCCTCTGCCCCCCACGTGGCCAGGGGAGCGGCTGCCAGCAGGGAGGCACCCCCTCGGGCCTCACTTCTGTAACTTGGGCCCTCGCTCCAGCACTCAAGCTGGGGCGCTAGTTCTCTCTTTCTGGTGAGTTCCCATTTGTGCCTGTATGAGTTTCCAGGGCTGCCGTTCTAAAGTTGGTGCTCTCCCTCACCCACTCTGTCCTGGTGGAGGACCCTCCCTCACCTTTTCCCCCCGTTCCCATTCTTGGTGCTTATGTTCTGGGGGGAACTATTGCTCCTTCTAGTCCAGGAGTGGACGTATCACCCAGGGCTGGTCAACGAGGGCCTCACATCCTGTGGCCAGTTCAGAATTTGCCTGTGTTCCAGTCAGAGTCAATGGGATGCAATGAGGCCTGGGTGCAGACTCTTGGGAAGGGCCATGCATTTTTTCCCTCCTGGCACTGGGAAGACTGGGGTGACCTGAACCTGGAGAATGCCTGGTGCCACCTTGTGGAGCCTGGTATGAAACCAACACAATGAAAAGAAAGCCAAGAACTGGAGAGAAACCAAGTCCTGAAGAGCACCTAGGTTAAGCCATACCTGAAGCAAGCCACATTGGATTTCTCTGTTAAGCCAACTAATGAATTCTCTTTTCACCCAATGGTGCTTGAGTTTCTTTTTTTTTTTTTTTATCACTTGCCTTTGGAAAGGTGTCAGTTAATACAAAGTCAGATTAATGCTAGGATCCGTGTCTGCTAATGTGCCCCTATATACACACATGCATATTAGAAAGGAATCAGACCCAGGCCTTGTCAGTGGAGTGTGTAATCCAGTAAGGGAGATCATAGTCCTGGCAAATAAATAATTACCACACCTGGTAAGAAATTGTAAAACCGAAGTGGAGACCTCAGGAGTTCCAAAAAAGGAGAGACCGGGAGTTTGGAGCAGCCAAGGAAGGCTTTCCAGAAAAGGTGATCTTCATACCTCGGTGGGGTCGAATTCTCTATTTTTTGTTTGAAACTCCAAAGAGACTTCACATGCAGGAATGGATGTGAGTCCTTCAATATTCTAGCGTACTCAGATAATCCTATTTAATTCCTGACTCCAGCATTTTCCAATGAACACTTGTGAAGTCTGGGCAGGAAGACAAAAGTGTTCTTGGACCATCTTAGAAGGAACAACCTTTCCTCTCTCTTTGTCCCTTTCAAATCTTTTCCAGAAAAGCCAATTTAAACAAGAATGCCGTAGTGGAGCTCCCCTTGACCTCCTATGAGACCAGACTTTTCCCCTCTGAATTTGTGCCAGGCAAGAAGTTGAATGATGTAAAAGGTCTACATGTTGGACCTGCATCTGCTCACACAGGAGCCTGTATCAACGTCAGTGCAAGGCGAGAGAGGTTCATGGGGGCTCCAGGTTCAAAAGCCTGTCCCAGACACCCGGACCATGTGTCTGATTGGGTCAGCACCGCAGGTGACCAGGAGGGCCCTTGGTGGGTTGATGGGGTCTAAACACTGGATGTCTTTGTGCTGCTCAGAGACCAGCCTGCCCTCCAGGCATTGAAATCCTGTTAAACCCTCAGATATGGAGCAGATGCCTTTAGCATCAGGCTTTCCAGCACATCCTCAGGCAGAGGGACCATTGGGAGAAAAACAGTATGACCAGATTGGAAGCACTCATGCCTCTATCCCAGACACTTGCTGGAAACAGTCTGTCTTCCTCCAAGACCGTGACTGTGCTTTAGACATGTGATCAGTTCACTTGGCGGTGATGGGATGGCTTGGAGGGAGGGCAAGACGGCCGCTGATGTTGGGAACGTCTCGGGCCCACGGAAACAGTGCGGGCAGAAATTCACATTATGAAAGATGCTTCATTTGTCCAAAGATTCCATCCTGTAAGCCGTGAATTCCCTGGGTGTGTGGGCATGTGTGTGACAGATGGGACAGGCAGACTAAGAACCTTACAGCAGTAATATTAAATATATCAAGTTAAAGGTCAAGCAGAAGAGAAGGCAGAGCTTTAAAAGTAAGCCAAAGGGAAAACAATTCAATAAAAGTGGAAAAGAAGTTGATGAGAAAGTGGACGTTAGTCAGTGTGACGATTGTGTAAATTGAAGTCCAAGTGCATCAGAGAAGGGCCCTGGCGGGGGAGGGGGCTTGTTGCCAAAGCCCTCAGGGAGGAGGGAATTCCCAGGAAAACCACCCTGGCGTGGGGCAGTGGATTTATGGCAAGTGGAAGGACGGGGTTCTAGGGTAGCATCTAATGAGGGTGCGTCTGTCTGGCTAACAGAGTGTGAAATATGACTCCGTCCAGTTTTCTGGAGCTTTCTGGGTGGGTCGACCACAGGATACATGCGGAGGCTGCAGGAGTAGACTGATTCAAGAGAGTAAGAAGAGAGTAAAGAGCCACTGCTCCAATCTCCTCAGGAGAACAGGATCTGACCCATTTCAGGTTGTGGATAATTCTGGGTATGAATGAGTGACAAGGAAGCCACAGAGGATGGAGAGAAGAGCTGGTCATCCTTGAGAATTTCCAGGACAGACTGCTAATCACCAATGCCCATTTCTGTGGCCATTCCAATGGCCAAGAATAAGAGAGGACATGCGTCATTATGAATGGAATGGGTTCCTAAGCCCCTGTTCCTCTCCCTCCCAATTTGAGCCTGCTTTGCTGCCCTGTAGTGGTACACAGGGACTCCAAGAATGACCCTAGCCCTTTGCCATAGTCGATTGGTCCAAGAGTGGATACTCAACCCATGCTAGGCCATTAAATCCCTTTCCTGGGAGCTCTGGATTCAGGAAAGATAGAAATTGGGACAGTCTCTCTTTGGGTGACTGAAGCAGTGACATGTCAAACCCCAGAGCTGTTGGAGTCCAGTTTTTCCCATAAGGGTTGGGAAGCAAAAAAGGGCAGTCTTCAGGAGGAAAGGAGAGTGAAACAAATGTGCACGGAGGAGCATGTTATATTTTAAGGGATGACCTGAAGCACTCTGGTCCCTGGATCGAGCCGTTCCTGAGGCCTATCTCTATTTTTGCTCTTCCTACCAACTCTTCCTTAAATTCTGTGAGGTTCCCCTAGATCCCTTCAACAAATGAAGCTGCAGTGGGTTAGAGTTGGGTTTCTTCTGTCAACCAATTCAGAATGGGAAGAAAGGTGGGGAGATGGAAATCTCTGTGGCACACAAAGCTCCCCAGCTGATTCAAAATCTCCTGCTCTCTGGCCCAGGATGATGCTTTCCTGGTTCCACATCCAACTCTTTGGAAACAAATGTGGTTCAGGCTTAGGAATCTCAGAAATCTTGAGCTGTGGGAAATGAGATGCTGCACCCTTAAATTTATAGCAGGATCTACAGAACCCCGGCTTTCTTCCTCTCCTCCTTCTCCTCCTCCCCTCCTCTCCTCCTTTTCCTCCTCCTCCTCCTTCTTCTTCTTCATCATCACCATCATCATCATCATCATCATATGCTTCTGAATAGGTTCCTTCTGGCACAGACAAGGGCCCCCAGACTGGCAGGCTGGGGCCTTTTATAGCCCCCCAGGTAAGTCATGAAAGAACAGATGAATTGGGAGCAAGAGATCTGTGCGAATTGCAGCTGGGCATAGGCAGGAAGGGCATTGGTTGCAGACACAAACTGCCTGGGAGGGAACATTTTCAGGGCTGGGCTGAGAAGTCTTAAACACACTGGCAAGAGGCAGGAGCCTGGGGGGGAAAGTGGATTAACCTGAACAGCTCCCTCCAGCATGAAATACGCTCATAAACAGAGTCAGCATTCAGTGGAACTCACGCAGAAAGGTTGGAGGAAGCCCCAGGGAAAGACATTGCTCAGAAAAATCTCCAGTCCTGGCAGCCTGCAAGCTTCAGCACCCAGGAGAGTGCATGCCCTCTAGTGAATGCTGAGCGAACCTAAGGTAGTGTATTCAGGCAATAGCTGGATATCACTGGAGGAAGATGATTGAAATCCTTAACTGTCAGAGTTGACAATGGTTCTAAAGAGAATATAATCTCACTTTTAATTTTATAGATGAGGAAGCTTAGCTAAGATGGGGAAGGTAACTTGCTCTGGGTCATGCTATTAGTGTGTGGTGAGATGGACCAAATTCAGGCTTCTAAATTTTCCGTGAAGCCCCTGTCTCATTTTGGCAAACTGCATCATCCCTCTATCCCTCCCTCCATCCCTCCGTAATCACAAACACGGCTGTTCATCGAAGGAAACAGGATAGCTGTCAAGGGTGAGGATATGGGCTGTGGTGCTGGTGTCTCAAGTTAAAAGCCCATCATTATCACTTGGTTGAATACAGCTTCTAGACTCCATCCATCCTTGGTTTTCTTATATGTAAAATGAAGTTGTTTTTGCCTATATTTGTATCAGGTGGTTGTTCAGATGATTTACTGAGGTGAGGTATGTTGACACCTAGTGGGAAGACAAAGGTCATCTCTACTTAGGGGTGAGGAGACCTCACCTTGGAAAGGTTCAGAACCTTTCCAAGAGCACTCAGCTTGTAAAGGGTCAGAGCTTGGTTTGGGAATGCTCCACAGATTTCAGAGTTCTTGTTAATGTCTTTCAATTTTTCTGTTTCTCTTCTGTTCAGATTGGATAGTTTCTATTGAAACATCTTCATGTTCATTGGCTCTTTCCTCTGCCATCATCATTCTGCTATTAAGCCTATTCAATGGCCTTTTAAAAATTATAATGATTGCATTTTTCAGTTTGTATCTTCTATTTTTTTGCTGAAACAACTTATCTTTCCATCAGTTTCAAGGGTGTCCCCTTGCTTGTTAGAGACTTTTTATAGTAGATGCTTTAAATTTTGTCAAATAATTCCAACATCTGTATCACCTTGACGTTAGTGTCTATTTTGTCTTTTTTCACCAGTGTCGAGATTTTCCTGCTTCTTTGTATGCTGAACACTTTTGGATTGCATTCGGAACATTTTGAATATTATGTTATGGGTCTCTGTGTCTTAATTAAATTCTATGTAGAATGCTGATATTTTTGTTGATTTTTCAGACTATCAACTTATTTATGTTCAGGCCGCAAGTTATGACCAGCCCACTAAGGGTTGTGGAGGTTGAAATGAAGTTTCATTTTTAAAGTCCTTGCACTGATGCTTGGATCTGTCCTGCCTGCCACTCAGTGGCCAGCCCGGGACCTAGGAGGTAGTCTATCTCTTAGCTCAGTTCTCAGAGTCTTTTTCTCACATGGGTTAGGATTGGATCCACATATGCACCGTTTGGGAAAAATCCCAGAAGTTTCCCAAGGTTCTCCCTCTCTGAAGTATCCCTTCTTTCTGATTCTTTCTGATTCTCTTGGGGCTCCCCTTTATGGTTCTGTGGCCATAAATTTAGATTTTTATTTACCCTGCCCTGATCGCTTCTCAGCCTTTTGGCTAAGATCAAGTGTATCCTGCCCTGGCATGTTCTTAAAACAAATTTTGTTTGGGCCAAATTGTGGGAGGTCAAGGAAAGAAAGCATTGGGATCTACTCCACTCTTTTAAGACCACAGCTTCTTTAATTGGGGAAAAAGATTCTCCTGCAGGATTTTGGCCCTTTTGGGTTCTCACTGATGTTGCTGTTGCTGTTGCCACAGTGGGAATGCTTGGAGTTTGGGGTATAAGAATGGAAGAAAGAAAAAAAAAAAACGAGACATTTCCTCTACTCTTTGAATGTTAGAGATCTACTCAAAACAGAGCCAGAGAGTTTCTCCTAGAACTTCTTCTGTCTTCATCAGTGCTCACTTCTGGGCTGGACTGGCTCTAGACTGGAAGATACCAGAGGAAGACAAAATGGTAAACTCGTCTCATCAAAGTATCCATGAACTTGGTGGTTCCGTGAACCACCAAGTTCATGGATACTTTGAACTCTGGTCTCCCTCCATCTGCTTGATGTTTGTGTTTCAGAGTCCTTACAGAGCTGCTCCACATATTCTGTGCAGTGTTTATAGCTACACACAGTGTGAGAGGTAGGGAGGAGTTTGCTCATTCCACTTTACCCTTAGAGCTTGGCTTGGATGTAGATTTGTGTGACTTCAAAGTCCACTTGTTCCTCTGTGACCCTTTGCCTCTTGGATGTTCCCAGTTTATCCTTGGGATATAGCATCTTCATAGCAGAGGTCCAGAAATATCCCCAGTTGAATTGTCTTGGACCACCAAAGGGCAACGTTGCCATCAAGGATTCTGCCATATCAAAAAGCTGGAGTCACTACCTGTCAGTAATAACACTAGATTGGAAATATAGCTCACTGTTAGAAGATCACAACCAGGTAGAGCTACACAGACTTAAACTCTTAGGAGGGAAGAATATGGGAAAAGTCAACTCTCCTGGGCTCACATGGCATCGCAGCAGGCCCAGCACCGATGACAAGTCTTTTGCCATCTCAGATTTTCTCCTGGCTTCTCACCTGTGGTCCATTGCATTATTTGCTCACAATTACTCATTCCTTCTTGGGCATGAGTTAGTGTTCTCGAGAAGCCATAACAAAGCACCAGAAACTGAGTGGCATAGACAACAGGAATTTATTCTCTCAGAGTTCTAGTGGCCAAAAGCCAAAGATCAAAGTTTCAGCAATGTAAGTTCCTTCTGAGAACTCTGAGGGAGACTCTGTTCTAGGCCTCTCTGTCAGGTTCTGGTGATTTGCTGGTAATCTTTGGCATTCCTCGGCTTATCCATGCATCATCCTATCTCTGCCTTCATCTTTACATGGTTTAAAAATGAAATGTAAAGGTTTCTCTCTGTGCATGTATGCCTGTGCCCAAATTCCCTGTTTTCATAAGGACTCCAGTCAAATTGGTGGCCCACTCCAGTATGACCTTATTTTGATCAGCTGATTACACCTGTAATGACCTTATTTCCAAATTAGATCACATTTTGATGTTCTTAGGTTAACACTTAAACATATGAATTTTGGGGGCATCATTAAGCTTATGATGCCTCCTATTCCTTGCCATGCAGGGCAGAGTGCATTTTCTTGCTGCTTTTGACTTTGAGTGTAGCCATGCAATTTGCTTTGTCCAAGGGACAGTGAGTGGATGTGATGTAGCTCTCCCCCTACCCAACCCCAGGTAGAAGCTTTAAATGTGCACACGTGGTTTGGCTCTGCTGTCCTTACTCCTGCCCTTCACCATGAGAACATCAGGTTCCAGGTTTTGGGTGCCCCTTGAGCTTGGGTTCTAGGAAATAAACACACATGTAGCCCAGGAAGAACCCAGCAGAACCCAGCAAAGTCCAGAAGAACATAGCAGAACCCAGAAGAATCCTGGAGATTCCGTTAGAATCCAGCAGAGCCCAGAAGAACCCAGCAGACCCTAACAGAACTCAGGAGATCCCAGAAGAACCCAGCAGAACCAAAGAGAACCTAGCAGAACCCAGTAGAGTCCAGAAGGACCTAACAGAACCCAGAAGATTCCATCAGAATCCAATAGAGTCCAGGAGAACCCAGAAGAACCAAGCAGAGCCCAGAAGAACCCAGAAGTTTCCATTAGAGTCCAACAGAGCCTGGAAGAACCCAGCAGAGTCCAGAAGAACCCAGAAGAATCCAGTAGAGCTCAGAAGAACCCAGTGGATCCCAGAGGAACCCAGGAGAACCCAGTAGAATTTAACAGAACTCAGAAGAACCCAACAGAGCCCAGCAGAGTACAGAAGAACCTAGCAGAGCTCAGAACACAGCAGAGCCCAGCAGAATCCGGCAGAGCCTGGCAGAACCCATCACAATCAAGCAGAATCCAGCAGGGCCCACTAGAACCTGGCAGAACCCAGAAGAACCTAGAAGAGCCCAGTAGAGCCTGGAAGAATACAGCAGAACCAAGAAGGACCAAGAAGAACTCAGGCAAATCCAGCAAATTCTGTCAGAGACCAGCAGAACCCATCAGAGCCCAGCAGATCCCAGCAGAGCCCAGCAGAACCTAGTCAGCGTATACCCTTATAAAAATGAGGAAGAAAACCACATTTGGTGTAAGCCCCTGAGGTATTGGGACTGTTTGTTACTGCAACAAAAGCTGACTATTACGTTAATTTTCGATAATGGCTGGGGGAACCACAGATACTAGCAGGAAGCTGACATACTATTACCACTAATAAGAGTTTAACAGCATCGACTCACTGTAATTCGATTAGAGACCCACATGGATTTAAGCACGTGAGACCCGATTTAACCAATGCCATTTAACCAATGCCTCTGAATTCCAGAGAAGTTTCGGCTGCAAGATGCAGGAGGACGGGGAGAGCCTGCCCCAGGCTGGGCTTGCCTGTGATTCCCAAGGAGTTTCCGTCGGGACCGCCCCAGGCATTCCGGATGTGAGGCTGGCCAGCGCCCCTGGTCGGTTCAGGACGCTGAGCTGTGACCGTGTCTCCTGACTGCCACCTCTCTGCAGCTCCACTCTTCTTCCCAGCTGCTCAGGCAGGCGAGCTCTGGGGTGAGTCAAACCCAAAGAGGGTTCACCCTCCAGCTCCGCACCTCCAGGATTGCCTTGGGAAGCTGCCCCTTCAGCTCCCGGTGGGGAGGACCACGCAGAGGGTGTGTATTTGGACCTCGGTCATGTGCCAAGTCATGTAGGCCTGGCACAGCTCGTGGACGCTCCACGAGGTCTGGTCAATGAATGGGAATAGCTCTCTCCTCTGTGTGGTGCTCTTAGGTTTAGAAAGCACGACAATAGCGCTGATACTTTCCAAAATACCCCACCTGTGAGTGAGGCCCCAGAAGCCCCACGCGTAGTGGAGGCGGCCGAGGCGCTGGGTGGGACACGAGGGCCTGAACTCGGGTCCGTTGGGCTCCGAAGCTGTTCTGACCACCCTGTGTGTGGGCAGACAGGCCATCCTGTCCAGACTCAAATCCCCCACAGCCCCCTTCTTGGGATGCATGCCCTGCGTGGGAATCCCTACTCCATCTTTGCTATCCGTTTACCTTTTAGGAGGGTGCGTGCACCCAACAGAAGGGTCACCACCCCGAGAGGCTAGGGGGGCGCAGGGGGTTCGGTCTGGATGAAGGTGGGGGGAGCTGGTGGCGGGGCCTCCCTCCCAGAAGGGCCGGGCTCTGCTCGGGGGGGCAAGCACGGAGGCCGGCTGGAAACCGGGTGCTGGGGCCTCTGCCTTCAGGGAAGGTGGCCGGGGGAGCCGGACCGCCCCGGGCAGGGTCTGGACCCCTGTCCCCGTCCCGCACGAGGGAGGCTGACCCTGGCCGTGCCCGGGCCTGGCTCATTCTGCGCGCCCCACCCGGCGTCCTGGGCGCGGCGGCCGCGGGGCCGGCTGCGGTCCGGGGAGCAGAACCGGGCTGAGTTATTTCAGGAGCTGGCGGGAGTTTCCAGCGTCTCGGTCTCCAGATGGACTTGAAATTGCTGATCAAACCTGTCAAACTGGGCCCCAGCCTTGGCGGCGGTGGTGGTGGGGCAGCTAATGGAGGGGAAGGACCCGGCCTTTGAAGCTTGCTGGACCTGACCCGAGTGGGGCTGCCGCTGGGCCAGGGGTTTGGAGAGAAACGCCCCACTCTGGGCCTGTTTGCCAGGATGCTTCCGGGCCTCGCACATCAGGGCCGGTCCCCGGGGTCTGCCCTTGATCTCCGTGTTGCAGCTCTCAGGGCGAACTGTAGGATGCGTTTCCGGGTTCCGATTCCCCTGGGAACGGCAGTAGGGGGTGGGGAGAGCAGCGCCTGTGTCTCCTCGCCTGGCTTTGCTCCCTGCACCGCGAGCTCTCTGTCCACCGGGAGGGACAGATGTGGGACTAAGGGGCAGGACAGGCAGCTGGAGGGGCTGAGCCCAGGGCCGCTACCCGCTAGGGTGAAAGCAGGTTGTGCTCCAAAGCCTTGGTCTCAAGGAACGCAGAAACGCAAGCCCATGTCGCTCCCGGGAATGGAGACCTGTGAGTTCAGCAGCTGTTTAGCTCAGGGTCCTGCTTGGCTGTGCTTGGGGCACATAGGAGAGTCATGGAGGTTTGGGGACTGTTAGGTCCCCGGGGCTGCGGGGACAGAAGAGCACAGACGGGGCATAAAACCACAGAAGATTGCCCTCTCCCAGTCCTGGATGCCGGCAGTCTGAGACCCAGTTGCAGGCAGGGCTGGTTCCTTCTGGAAGCTGAGGGGGACAGTCCCTCCCAGCCCGCCCACCCTCCAGCTCCTTCCTGGTGGCCACAGGAGGTCCTTGGCTAGTAGACACCTCCACCTCGCCTCCTTTCCGCGGGACCTGTGCGTCTGTGTCCAGCCCTCCCTTGTCCTCTGTGGACGCCCACCTTCATCCAACGTGACCTCAGGGATCACTTTATACCTGCAAAGGCTGAATTTCCCAAACAAGGTCACATTCTGGAGGTTATGGGTGGATGTGAATTTTGGGGGCACACTGTTCAACTCAGTACAGGGGGCAAGAAACAGGGGTTCGGGCAGGTAATCTTCTGTCACCTGACATGACCCTGGGACCTGTGCGTGAGGACTGGAGCCCAGAACTTCCTTTTGGGGCTTCTCTGTCATGTCTCCCACCCTTTAATCTGAGACTAAACATGTGGGCCTCCAGGTGGCTCAGGGGGGTGAGGGATGGAACTCGTCTTTCCCCCGAGAAGAGCGACAGCCTGCTGGCTAAGTCCTCACCACGCCGGAATGAGCTTGGATCACCTTGTGGAAGGCTCTTCTCTGAAATGTCTCAGGGAAGATCAATGACTGGCTCTCCAATCAAAGAGGCCCTCATCAGAGAGCAGCACTCTGACCTTTACGGCTCAGAGGAGGGCCCTTCAGCTGCAGACTCCCAGTGAACACGTGTCGGGGGTGTGCGGCACTAGAGGGGACCCTACAGTGAGGAGCCTTGCAGGGAGCACTCCTTCCTGCAGGCGGGAGGGCGGGAGGCGGGGATGATGGGAGACTGAGACCCCGAGGAGCAGTCTTCGACTTTTAATCGAGAAGGTGTCCCAACCCGTGAGCTCCACGAGTCGTCAGCTTTCCCCTTCCCCACAAGGCACGGGCCGACCTTCGCGGGAAGCCGATCTGTTTGGACAGAACAGAGGGGTCTCACACTAAAACGTCCTGATGCTTCTCGGTGAACGCTGAAGCAGCCTTTCTGAGCTTTCTCAGAGCGTCGGCAAAGGCAGGGAGATGAATTAGAGCAGCGAACGTGCCGTGCGGGGACATTACAAGGCTGTCAGCTCATGGGAGACGAGTCTCAGTGCCGCTTTGCACTTGTGACGACTCGGGAGTGTAGAATGAGCTGGAAAAGTGGAAATGAGCAGGGTGTGAACCAGGCAGAGCGGCTGGCTTCAGTCCCCGATTTGGAGAAACACCAGCATCTCGAGCAGCCCTTGGCATCCCTCGTGGGAGGCCTATCCAGCCCAGCCCACACTTTGAGTTAGACGCCACGAATCATTGTTTTTCCCAGAGCAGGTGACTTCCCTCGGAATTTTTTGAAAGGCAGCTCCAGCTTCTCGGCCTGACGGGGACTCGGACAGCTTCGAATCAGTTTCCCAGGTGGGAGTTCGCTTGGAGAGCGCCGAGCGGAAGAGACCGGGGCGAAAGGAGTCGACTTCACAGCCCTGCTCTGCTCGCCCCGATGAGCGGAATGACCACGGGCAAGTCACTTAACCTTCCCGAGGGTCGGATTCATCATCCGTAAAATGCGGGCAGGACACCAGCTGCTCTCCTGGCCCCAAGTCGTGGTGCTCGGTGCTCGTGGGAGGCGGCAGGCAGGATCAGCCAGTGAGCGCGGGACGAGTGTGCCCTGCGACTTCTGGGTCCCTTCGCGACCGGCGGTCCATCTACCGGGGGGACGTCAGTTCATCTGCAGTGAAGGGGAAGGAGCGGCCAAGTCTCAGCTGTGGATAACAAGGTCTAGCGTGGAGCGAAGGTGCCACATCACGGAAAAGCTAAGTGGTCACCGCTTGGGTCTCGGTTCGCCTAAATTCTCAGGAGAAATAGACCCATGAGTTCTACGTAGCAGACCTCTATGAACCGCCGTCTTTGTGCAACCCACAAAATGGGCACATGGTCTCACCTCACGGATCTTGACATTGCACGTGGGTAAAACGCCTTGCACGGGCCAAGCACCCGAGGCCCCATTCGGCCTTTCAAGCAGCTACTGCTGGATTCGCCCTCATTTTAGGGGAAAGCATCATACATCTCCGGTCAAAGCAAGCAGGCGGAAGGATCAGATTTCCAGAGGGGCCTTGGGAGAAGGGCTGCCCTCCTGCAACGAGGGAGAAGGGCAGTGTGGGGTCAGCCTGCAGCAGCCCACTCTGGTTTCCTGCAGCCTTTCCCGGGCCCTGGTGGAACTTGCCCTGGCCAAGGCCCTGCACCTGCTCCCTCTGCACCGGGAAGTCTCCGGATGAGGGCCCAGGGGGTCTGTTTCTTCAGATTCTCTGTCGGGGGGGTGGGGCGCACACGGAAGGGGCAGCCGGAGAGCCTGCTCCTGCTTCCGGGGTGGCCAGGACCCCATCCGAGCCCTGGGCCCCGCACCGGCCGGCCGTGTGGGCTGGATCAGCTCTTGCAGCGGATGCTGGAGCCCCCGGTCAGTCGGGGCCGTGTGGGAGGAGGGGGCAGCCTCTCTTTGGGCCCCTTGCCTGCGCTCTGAGATATCACCATCCGGCTTGTTCCCAAGACACAGGAGCTGCTGTGAACTTGGAGGAGCCCCGAAGATCCCGTGCCCGCCTGGAGCAGGTCTTGCAAATCCTGGCTGGGCCGCCACTGACCCGGGGCTGGGCCAAGAGCCTTGTGAAGGTGGTTTGGCGGAAGAAATGGAGACTACTTGTGCGCCTGTCCCTGCTTGTCTCCAAGTAGTTTGGGGGTTGGTGGGCTGCAGATAGAGGCTCTGGGAGTCTGGGGTGCCCTGCTCGGATGTGGGGGAGGCTGGGGGGAAGGAGCCACCTGTGTGCCCCCATTAAGCCTCCATAAAATGGGAAATGACGACCTTACATCATGCCAGGAATTTAAGGGGCTTTCCGGGCCACCGTGTCCCTCGCTGGCTTGCGAGGCCCGTGGAGGCAAGGCCGGGTGTGCCAGTGCCTGGGACACAGGAGACTGTCAAAGGTGAAAGTGTTCCCAGCGTGACTGTGTGAAGTCGGCAGATTCACATATGCTGCGGTCGGGCGCGTCGGGAAACACAGGACGGCACGCAATGAGCACTTTCCTTCCTCAGTGTTCTCTAGAGTTTTCCTGTGAAGAACGCCAGCAGTTCGCTGACCTGACGGAAGACTCGACTGTTTCCCTCTTTCTTCTTTACCGAAGTGGAATATACTGACGTGAACGCCTGTATTATTTGCAAGTGGACCTTTCTGTGGCATTGAATACCCTCTAGGGGCCTCAGAGAAGTGCAGTCATAGGGGCTGTCGCGTGTCTGATTTATTTCACTTAGTGCCTTGTTACGGGTTGGCCCACATTGTACCTCGTGTCAGAATATCACTGCTTTTCCCCCCTAATATTTTATTTAATTATTTGAGAGAGAGAGAGAGCACAAGCAGGAGCAGAGTCAGAGGGAGAGGGAGAAGCAGGGTCCCCACTGAACAGGGAGCCCCACACGGGGCTCGATCCCAGGACCCTGAGATCATGACCTGAGCTGAAGGCAGATGCCTAACCCACGGAACCCCCCAGGTGTCCCAGAATAGCATTGCGTTTTGAGACTGAATAATATTCCACGGTATGGATAGACCACATTTTTCTATCCATTCAGTGGTTGATAGAAATGAGGTCGTCTCACCTTTCGGCTGTTGTGAATAATGATTTGCGAACACGGGCGTGCGGATGCCTGTCCGAGTCCCCACTTTCGATTGCTGCGGGCGTATATTCAGTGGTGGAGCTGCTGCATTTCGCAGTAATTCCATGTCTCACTTAAAAAATATATTTTATTTATTTATTAGAGAGAGAGAGAGTGAGAGAGAGAGAGCCTGAGAAGGGAGAAGGTCAGAGGGAGAAGCAGACTCCCCGTGGAGCCAGGAGCCCGATGCGGGACTCGATCCCAGGACGCCGGGATCATGACCTGAGCCGAAGGCAGTCGTCCAGCCAACGGAGCCACCCAGATGCCCCCACGTCTCACTTTTTGAGGGGCGTCCATACTGTTTCCCACCGTGGCCGCACCCGTTTGCCTTCCCACCAACAGTGCACGAGGGTCCCAACTGGCGCACGCCCTCGCCAACACCTGCCGGTCTCTGTTCTGCGATAGCGGCCATCCCGCCGGGCGTGAGGTGGTCTCTCACGGCGGCTTGATTTGCATTTCCCTACAATCCACGGATGTCGAGCACCTTTTCATGTACTTACTGGTCATCGGCGTCTTCTTTGGACACCCGTCTATTTGTGTCCTTTGTCCATTTTTGAATTGGGTTGATTGTTCTCTTGTTGTTGAGTTACAGGAAGTTTTATGCATATGCTGTGTATTATTTCTTTATTAGATATATAATTTGCAAATATTTTCTCCCATTTTCTGGGCTTTCTTTTCTTCTCTTTGATGCACAAAAGTTTACCAGTTTGAAGAATCTACTTTTAGATGTTAGTATGACCAACGGATTGAGAAATGCTGGTCTAGTGAAGCCCCTTTTGTTTCTCATTTGTTCATTCAGCAAACATCCACCGAGTTCCACTGGGTGTCGGGTGTTTCCCGGGGACCCAGCTGTGATGTAGATAGATGTGGCTTCTGCCCTTCTTCACGGAGGGGACAGAAGATCAGCAATGGAAGTATATATAACCCAGCGTAAACTTGGGGGCAGAGCTGCAGCGTCCGGGGGGCTCCCAGAGACCCCCCCTCTAAAGATTAGACATGGGGCTGGGGATCTACATAGTGAGAAGTCACTGGCTGTGGAAACAGGTAGGGTGGGGTGCTCCCTGGGAGGGAAAGACGAACATAAAAATGCTGAGGTGGGAAGAAGGGAAGGTGAAAGTGGCCGTTGGGGACTAAGAAGGCAGAGCAAGGTAGGTGTTGAGACCAGACATGTGTTTAGGGCCTGCCATAGTTGGTTCAGGGCTGGGGTTTTACGAGATGGCCCCGTCCAGCACGGAGGTCCATGGGGACCATGTTGGGAACCACTGCAGGGTTCTGAACAGGTAGAGAATTCGATCTGATTTCTGTTGAAAGATTCTTGGCTGCTGGGCAGCGCTGCTCATCTCCCCAGCTCCTCTGCTCTGATGGAGTGACCTTGGCCCTGCCCCATCGTCAGATACGGGGTACTTATGGGTGTGTGCGCTTGAGGGCTTTGACAGCTGCCCTTCTCATTCATAGGTTGCCATTCAGACCTGCTTCCTCCAACTCTGAGCCTCCCTGAAGAGCCTATGCTCAGGCTGTGTGCAGTGACCGGGAGGGGCTTTTGGGTGTCCTCTGTGCAGGAGAAAGGGCAAAGAGAATATTGGAGGCAAGAGGGCGGGTTGTGGAAGAGCCTGCAGCCGCTTCCACAGAAGAACTACATTTCCCAGCCTCCCTTGCTATGAGCGCGGGACCCTGTGACCGAGTGTGCTGATGGGATGTAGATGTGGGTGAGGGGGAAGATCCCGTGGCAGCCCTAGAATGGGAGCCCAGATACAAGAGACATTGTTACAGAGAGCCAGTGGGACTGCTGCTCATTGCAAATATGCTTTGGTGATCAAGTAACTCATTTCATCGCTAAGCCACAGGCATCCTGGCACTGTTTGTTACAACAGCTGGTGAGGATTGCTCTGACTAATACATTTCCAATACCCTCCTCTCAGAAACGGGAAAGAGGAGGATAAAGTGGCCAGGCTCACCATCCCTGAAAGACCAGAAAAGAGCCCTGGCTCCCTGGTGTCTGTGGGCTGGAAGGGGACGTGGGTCAAATTTGGCTCTTTCATTTCTGAAATAGGTCACATGCCCTCTGAGTGTCTGTGGCCCCAGTTAAAGATGGGGGCGTATCTACCTCGTTCCCTTTGAGTTACATCTGACAGAAGTTAACGCACAGAAAAATTCTAAGAACAAAGTGAAAAGAGCCTCCAAATCCTTTTGGGAAAAATAGCAGGTATCAGACAGATAACTAGGAGTGCCATGTAAAGACACAGCCCTTGTGTCATCGTGGCAAGGATCCTTCTTTCCAGCACGGTGGGAGACGGCCCCGTCCAGCACCGAGGTCCACCGGGATGCAGGAGGACTTCCACTGGAGCAGCTCAAGCTGGAAAACCTTTAATCTGCCGCTCGCTGCTCTGTCAGTCATACTGAGCTGTGACTACACCGAGTCAGTTAAATGCCATCTACACTTTAATGTAGCTCTTTAGTACAATATTCTTGTTTTTCATAATTAAAAAAGGCACACTCTTATTTCCTTATTTCCTGTTCCTATTGGTTTCAGTGAAATCTTGTTGAGCTGCTGAGGTTTTGGGAGGCAGACGCCCCCTGGAGTGTCTGTCTCGGGAGCTCTGGGAGACCCTGGGGGACCCCAAATGCTATGGTCTAGAGGGCTGTGGTTCCTTCTCCCACCTGGATTCAGAAGGGACTCCAGAGGGTTTCCATGCATCTCACTGGAGGCTGTGGTTTGAAGATCTCTCACTGTCCTATCCAAAGGGAAGACCTGTGGGATGGGAAGTCCCATTCTCTTGTTCCTTTGCCCACTCGTGTGGCACAAACCGTGGTCATAGCTGTAGGGCCAGGCCCCACGCAGACACCAGGATGAAGCATGGTCCCCTCCCTCATGGACCTCAGGCTGCTCAGACCTGGACGTGGGGACCTGTGTGGGAAATTAATCAAGAAGCACTTTGCACTCATGAAAGTTACAGAGGTCCCCAAAGAGCTTCTGACTGTGGGCTATACCTACTCTCCTATTTACTTTATTAAAGTTGCAAATGGAGACATTTAAAAATTATATATTTATTAGTTCTTAAAAGATAACAATAACAAACCCAATGACATGTTGACACAAATACCGTGTTTGGGAAGAGTGGTTATGCATCCCCCACCCCGATAATGAAAAGCATGGCTTGGTTTCACCTCCTCCTTGGCTTTACTAAAAGACAGCTCGATTCTCAGAATGATTTCTGTGTTCAGCCTGTTGCAATCTGTTGTTTTGTTTGAAATATATGAAGAAAATATGGCCTCACACAGGTATGTAGTTGGAAAATAGAGGGATATTTTCAAAGCTTTCATCAGATATTCTGTGGGTGCTCTACAAATAATTGTAGATATTCCGCTTTGATGCTGAAATGAAAACCAGCAAGGGCTAGTTCTTTAAAGGCTGGTTGCAGTGTGGACTCAGAAACCATATCAACAACTTTTTCTTTCTTATGACATCAAAATCCATTCTTTTGGGGGGGGGGTTGTTATCCACGTGCAATTTTGTAACATTGCACACTGGTCATCTGGAAATGCCATTTCACTGCGTTCTGCTCATCTTCTAAATGTCAACCCATCTCATTGTTCAAGAAATCGCATCCATTAATACCACCCTCTACTTCATCCAAAAAGCCTGAGTACTGGGAAGCTGTCAAGCTCATGGTGGTGGAGACCGGTCTCCCAAAATTCCAATTCTTGCTCAAAAGCCTGAATTCTATCATTGGTAGTAAACGCTTCCAGTTGTTTCCCTTGGAATGGCAGGCTCATTCTATATATACTGAGCGAACTTCTGCCAAATACCCACGTCTGAGTGACCATAGTTTGTCTCTTAACTGTTTTTTCAAGTAAAAATGTTATCTCATAAAAGAAAAAACAAAAGGCTAGTTCAGCTCAGGACTCAAGCATTTTTCCCTGAGACAAATGACCCACCCCGGTTTGGGCATTCGTTTTCGACCAGAGAATATTAAAGAGCTGCAGACTCAGGGTTGAGATTTCATAGGGTGGCTCGCGTTTATTTTTGTGCCCAGGCCGGGCTATGCTGCTGAAACAGAGCCCTGCTCGGCCCCGGCAGCTGGCACTCGGCCGGGCAGGTGGGCTCGAGCTCGGCTCCACATGGTCACGCAGGGATCCAGACTGGAGCCTCCCTTCCAGCTGGTGGCTTCACCGCCTGGGACAAGGCGTCCTCTGCTGGTTCTTGCTGGGAGGTTTCACATGGGAAATTAGTCACTTCTGCTCGTGTCCCATTGGCCAGGGCGAGGCTGCCTGGGGTCAGCACTTGTGTCCTTCCCCTGCCTCTTCTCCACGAGGCATTTACTTCCTAAGCATGGCGGTGGTCAGCTAGGCTGTTGGGGGCCACGGCGGGTTTGGGTTCTAACTCTGGGGCCACTGGACCTGCTCTACTATGTCTTCTCCCCCTGCATTCTGCCCTGAATGGGGTTTTCTCGTTGTCCAGCTCCTGGGGTTAGGGGCGTGCTGATGGTGGGGTGGGGAATTGAGCGTCGTGCCTGGAGAGAGGGTCTCCTCCTGCAGGTTTTCTGCAGACCGTTCCAGTGGAGGTTCCGGGTGGCCCGGTGTTCTCCTGAGCACAGTTTCATTCTGGGCTCGCTGTCTGGGTCAGCCCCGCCCCTCCACAGCACCGTTAGTGACTTGCCAGCTCTGCCAGCTCTGGGGCAGTGCGCTCCCTGAGCTCCCTGCCGACCGGCGGAGCTCTGGGCCACCGTGGGGTCATGGAATGAAGCACAGCAAAACACTTTATAATCTATAAAGCCCCTTGTAGATGTGGGGACATGCTGTTATCGTTCTCATAAAGGAAGACCGGGGGCAGAGTCTAGTGAATCATGTAAGAGTGAGGTTGTTGGGCTTTTGTTCATTCACCTAATGGCCCCTCTCTCATCCGTCTCCTCCTTGGTGCCCGGCACGTCCCCACGCACTGGCCATCTGGCAGTGAATGAACCAGGCTTGGTCCCTATCTGAACAGAGCTGTCAGGTGGGGTGACAGCCCTAAACGAGCCATTACATGGTGATGGACACCAGAGAGCTGGGGAGAACCCCCAGAGGAGCCACCCTCTCCAGGAGCCGGACGGAGGCAGAGGCCGAGGTCCCCCAGGCTTCCCTTCCCAGAATGTGATTTCTGGGGTGTTCAGCAGACGAGATGCCCAGAGGTACGGTGTGTCTGTGGTGTTAGGACATGTGTCTGGCACAGGTGGGGACTCTCAAAGGAAGGCACAGGAGTGAGAGGCAGCGTTTCAAACCCATTTGTGCCGAAGATGCATTTGGGAACCGTAAGTGCAAGTTTCTAGGACTCATGCTCAGAGGTCCTGATTCTGAAGGGCTGGGCTGGGTCCGGGGGGTTTTCACTTCTTATGGGCCCCCCCTTGCTCTCTCCTTCCCACCGCTGGTGACGTAGACAAACACATCGTCACCACGCAATAAAAGTCTATTGATGATGAAGAAGGGACCCAAGGTCTCGCGTATGCACATTTCTACTCAAGAGGCAAATGCTAGCTTGATCTGGCGTTGATGGTTGGATGAGGGGCTCTGTCTCCATCAACAGCGGGATATGTGCTGGGTGCCCTTATTGTGAACTTTTGCTTTGTCTCCATATTGCACATCGATCACTGTCTTTTCCTTAACTTACTTCTGAGCGTGTCTAGCTGAGTATAATGCTTCCCTGCAACCTAGAAAGAGGGGAGGCTCAGACCTCTCCTTGGAGATCTGAGGTGGGGATTCATTTCCAAAAAGGGGGATTTTGTTTGGGGGCCTAAGGGCTGATCTATTACTTCCAGAATTCTCACTCACCGTTTCTGTTTCTGAAATACACGGCGGACTAGCAGAGGCCCCCAGGTGCCTGGAGCTTACATGCCCGGGGTTGGCCTCCTGGAGCACGTGGCCCCATCGCTTCCGGAGGGGGGTCTCCCCGTCGGCTTTCCTCACAAACAAGCTGCAGCTCACCTCGCTCCCTCATCCGGCGCCCACTCAGGATGTGGAATGTCACTAACAAAGATGGGAGTTTCAGCCCAAGAACCAAGGGCTCTCTCAGGACTGGTTGGCCAAGAAGACATTTCTTCAGCGCCTTTGGGGTACGAGGCAGGTGTGAAGAAGAGTGAGAAGACGTTTGACTTATTTATGGCTCTAGAATCTGCAAGAGAGGAGGCTTATCCTGTTCTGGGTTTTCAGTCCAAGTGGGAACTGTATTTTTGCTTAAGGGGGAAGTCGCAGATTGGAAAAACGTTTCCTGTTTTTCATTGAAGAGGCTTCTCTGCCCACTTTCTTTATGCCTAACAACGCATCCATTTACCTAAGAAACTTCGCTGTTCTTTAATTTCTCTTAGTGTTCCTCTCCCTCTTTCTCCAAATTGAAAGTTTATAGGACCCCCTTGCTTTCCTAGGCTTCACAGGTATTCGGTTTTTACAAGTGGAGGGTTTGCAGCAACCCTGTGCCAAGCATGTCTGTCGGCTCTATTTTTCCAACAGCCCGTGCTCACTTTGTGTCTCTGGGTTATGTTTTGGTGATTCTCGCGGTATTTTAAGCTTTTTCATTATTAGTATATTTTTATGGTGACCCGTGATCAGTGATCTTTGCTGTCGCTGCTGTCATTATCTTGGGAC
>CM052798.1:2139571-2159193 GCA_028533885.1 Nasua narica
CAACTTTCAAGGCTTATCATTTAAGAAATACGTTCTGTAAGGTTCTGGCTGCCGCAGACAGCGCTGCTTCCTCTGCTGGATGCGGGCAAAGTCAATGGCAAACCTGGGAAGGAGTCACCATTCCAGATGCCGTCAAGGACGTTCGCGATTCATGGGAAGAGGACAAGACACCAACCAGAACAGGAGTTCGGAAGACGTGGATTCCCACCCTCGCGGACGGCTCTGAGGGGTCAGGACTTCCAGGGAGGAAGTCACCGCAGACGGGAACAGCGAGAGAGCTAGAATCAGGACTGGAGCCCGACGCTGGGACCGAATCGCTGCGATCTCATGAGAAAACGCGGACGGATGAGGAGTTGCTCCTTATGGACGAGCGGAGAGCGGGGCGCCTGCAGGTGGAAACGACGCCTGGCGAAGATGCTGTGAAGACAGCGGAAGTAACAACGAAAGGCTGAGATCATCGCACACACGGAGGGGACAGGGCAGCGGCAGGGGGTGAGAGGACCGACTGCAGTTTTGGAAGAAGTTCTCCTGGGGGTACAATGCGATCAAACAGCATCGCCTGCTACAGAGACATCGTTTGTGAAAGTTAATGAGGCAAATTTCATTAGCACCTCATTTTGGGAAATCGCCACGGCCACCCCAGCCTCCAACATCCACCGCCCTGATCAGTCGGCAGCCCTCAAATCGAGGCAAGACCCTCTGCCACCCGGAAGATTATGATGTGCTGAAAACCCGGATATGGTCAGCAGTTCTTAGGAATAAAGTATTTTTAATTCGGGTACGTACGTTGTTGAGTTTAACACAGAATGCTGTTGCACGCGTCCCAGACTACAGCACAGCATATGCATAACTTTTCTAAGCACTGGGAAACCAGAAAATCCATTTGGCTCCCTTTATCGCGGTAGCCCGGAGCCGAACGCACAGCCGAACGCACAGCGTCTCTGAGGTCCGCCTGTGCTCTCTGCGAGACTGAGTCTCTGCGTTCTCGCAGGGATGACTCCTCCAGATCTCAGGAAAGCGGGGCACCCAGGATGCACATCCGTTTCCTGGGAGCCCCCAGACTGAGACTTCCACTTGGTGTGACGGGCACTGACGATCCAGGGACCCTGGGTGTCCTTAGTTATGTCTTGTCTTCCCTCCCCTGCCCACCTGCCCTCCTCTCCCCCCTCTCCTGCTCTCTTTCCGGGAAAAATCATCCTTCATAAGTCCTGGTGTCCTGATGGCCCCCCCACCCCCCGTGCTACTTTGCGCCGGTCTTTGGGGAGAACGTTCTGGGGTTGGCCCCCGACAAACGTGGCATCGGCGAGAGCCTGTCCCTGCGGGAGATCCGGCTGGGGGGCGGGGGTGTGTGCTGGGGCTCCCATCTCTGAGCCCCCTCGGGAGCACGTCCACGTTTTGCGGCGCCGTTTTCCTCTTTTCCATCAGCGGCTTTGCTGACGAGCAGCCCGTTCTGCCCAGCGCTGTCCAGATGTGGCCTCCCGGCTTCCCTGAGACGGACCTGAGCCTCATGCATTAACTAACAGTGACCTGGGGGCACCCGAGTCCTTTACCTCCGCTGAGCCGGGCCTCCAAGTTGCTGAAGGGGCATTAATCCTTATTTTATGTGGGGAAAACAGCGAGGAAAAGAGGTGCATTTGCAATTTAATGTAACTAAATGTCATTCCACGCCCCCTGTATTGCCTCTCAATTGAACGCAACAGGGATCTGGGCCGAGGGGAAGAAAGTGATTGCATAACCTGATTCATAACCCTCAGCTCCTATTTATCATAAAATCATTTACAGCTCCATAAAATGTGTTAATTTGGGCGGCCGGTGATGTATGTCTTTGATTTAGGAGCTGACATTTCTGCTCAGCACGGCAGCCCCCAAGAAGGGGCAGGGGACAGGGTGATCGTGCTCAGAGGCCGGTGAGGCGGGCTCGTTTGCTGTGCCGTGTTTGGGCTGGTGGCCTTTTGGGGGCAGCCTGAGGCAAGGAGGTGCCAGGAGGTCTGGGGCACGTCTTGGAGCCCTCGGTGTGTGATGGGCGGATGAGGCACAGCTCTACTCAAAGACTGGGGGTGACGGGTGGGGTGCTGGCCCATCGTCCCTTCCGGTCCCAGAATTCTGCAGTTTCTTTAAAATTCCAGGTGTCATTTCCCTAAAAGGGAATGGGGTTCTTCATGGGTGTCCATTACCCTAGACGCATTTTTTTTTTTTATTGAGTACCTACTGTGTGTCAGGGTTGTAGGACGTCCTGGGAGAAGTCATGTGCAGGACAGAGGGGGCTTCTGCCTGCAGATTCCTTCCCCAGCCCTGGGGTCCTGCCTTCTTGTCCGCAGACGTGTCCAGGGCAGATGTGAGGACAAAGGGCCCAGGGAGCCTGTGCAGCCCCCCGCCCCCCACCGCACCCCCTTGCAGCGCCTGCGGGCAATCAGCCTTCTCTTCCCTTAGTGGGGATGAGGCCAGGCAGACAATCACGTGCATGGACTTGTTCGGGGACACGTGGTCCGGTAGAAGGGCGTGGAAGCAGGTGGGGCCGCCATGGCTGGTGCTGGGACGGCCCCAAAGCAAGCCCGGCTGTGCTCGCGTCTGTCTTCTTTCTCCGTCCAAATCATGCTGCCCCAACCCCTTCCCTGGCTCGCCTCCCTTCCCACAGGCTTCTTTGTATTGATGCAAAAGGTAAAGAGCCAATGTTCTGTGGAACTTCATCTTCGCGTCCTCTGCCCCCCCCCCCATTGTTTATGGAAAAAACTGAATGCCTAGCAAATCATTTTTATGAACCATTAAGTGCCCACCTCGAGTGTACGTGGAAGGCTCCGCTGACAAGGGATGGACGCCTGGCTCGGGGGCCCAGCCGGTCTCCCCAGTCCCGTGCCCCCCCATCCCTGGTCGCCGCACCCCTTGGTGGACAAGGTAAGTGTTCCCATTTGTCAGTCTCAGGAGAAATGATGGTTTATGTTCAGGGCAATGAGCGTTTTTATTTGCCAATATTTTCTCCTCTCCATATGAACTGTTGGTTCATAACTTTCGTTATTACAGAATATTATTTACAGATCTCAGTGTGAGGGAGAACCAGCTAGGGGAATATCTGTTTGCCACCCCTCCCCCCAAACTCCCTTCCAAATCTCTAAATAAAGTTTGCAGTTGCTTCTGAAGGGAGACATCCATCAGGCTCTGCCGTGACCATGAGATGGAGAAGCCTATTTCGTTCCTGTTTGCGGGACGTTGGGTCCTCACATCGTTGCTCTTAGATGGAGTGTTCTCGTCGTCCTTGCTGATGTCCACACGCTTCCAGGCAAGACCCCTCGACTGTGCTCTCCATGAAGGTGATTCCTGAGCTCCATGCTCTGTGGCCCCAGGGGCTCTGCAGCTACGTCCAGCCATCACGAAATTATCCAAACTACGTTTACTTAACGACCTCTCCTTTGCAAGGCGACATCCATCAACGTGACACGGAGATTATCCTTTTAAAACCAAGCGTCAAAGCCCATGCGCATGTGTTCTGACAGCGTTTTCCCTGATGTTTAAATTTATTTATACACACCGCCTTACAAAGGTCCAAATTTAAGTCATCAGCTTTATTTTACAGAATAGACAGACAGGGGATGGGGACTTGTCCCCGAACATCCACGATCTGTGAGCGCTGGCATCATGGAGCACTGCCGTTGTGGGCGATCGATCCCCCAACGGGAACGGCAGCTCCCGAGCCTGCTGAGTAATGTCTCCGGCTCAACCTAAGACACCGCTTTGTAGCAACGCTAACAGGAGCCGGAAGGGCACATTCTCCTTCTTGACTTTGCGTCCTCAGCGTGGAGAAGAGGGACGGGTGAGGTGTGTGCGCTCAGAGCCCGTCCAAGTCTGGCCGCCGGGGCTCGTCCCCTGCATGCTCGCCTCCTCTGCCCAGAAGAGCTGCTCCTGCTGAGAGTCACGGCCCGCGGCGTCCCGTTGGCCCCTCCTTCCTTGAATTCTGTTTCCGAAGCAGAGCGAGGACAGGGACAGGGTCACATCGTCATCTTGATGGATCTTCCGTTTTCGAGTACCGAGGAGGCCTGCTGCCTCCTTGATTCTCCCTCCTCTAGCCGCCCGTGCCTCAGTGTCCCTGGTGCGTGGCTTGGATTCGGGTCTGTGGACATTTGTTGGCAACCAGTTCCCCTCACACATGTCACAGTGGGTGGGAGATTGTGACTCGTCCCAGTTTCAGATGCTCTGGTGATTCGAGTTCGTCAGTGGTCAGGGCGGGAGCCGCGCTCCTCCGCGGAACGCCGCAGGCTGGGTTCCCTGGTTCCTCTCTGCCCCATTCACCCAGCCGGGGGCCGATGGAGGCTGGAGTTCTGCGCCTCCTCCCGGACCCTGCTTAGCTTCAACCTCGCCATCTGGTTTTCGTAGCCCAGGAAGCAACCTGAGTAATCAGAAACTCCAGAAAATCTCTAATCACCACTGCCGTCGTCGTTAAGGAGTGGCAGCCCTGGGCAAGCCCCCAGCTCGCTGTCAGTGTTAGAGGCACGCGGCAACCAAAGCGGACGGAACTCCAGGGCCGACGGGAAGACCCCCCAAGGGGGACCTTTGGGTTCAGGCTTTGAGTGGTAGCTGAGGAGAGAACAGGATCCCCTAGAGACGTGAGAGGGACCTGACAGGTTTCAGCCCCAGGAGACTCCCTCCTTCTCCTCCTCCCTTCCCTCTTGAGTGTCCCACCCCCCACCTGCTTGAGTGTCCCACCCCCCACCACGCTCTCCTCGCTGACCTCCACCCCGTCTTCCCACCTCCTCCTCCTCCTCGGCCAGACATCCTGGCCGGCTGTCCTCGCGTCCTGGCCACCTCCCTCCGCCTCTGCTGGGCCTGGTTCTGCCTACATCGCTCTCCAGAACACTCGCCCTTGCGCTTGCGGGGTCTGATCTGGGCTCACTTCTGACCTCCTGGCGCCCCTGCTGGCCACCCCCTCCCCCTGCAATGGCTCCTACCTACCCCTTCCTACCTCTCCCACGGATGCCCTCCCGTCCTTGGCTCTCCCCAGCCCATAGTGCTGTCCTCCTACAGCCGGTGCCCGCCCCCCCCACCCCCCGCCAGCATTTCCCAGAGCCTGGTCCCGGAGTGACCAGTATCTCCCAGGCTTGGCCTCGCACCACCACCTGACTCGGCCTCCTTGAGGCTGGTGTGGGGCCGGCTCAGCCATCACCCACGTGGGGACACTGACAGGGACCGAATGTCTGTGTCTCCCGCAAAGTCTTGTTGAAATCCTAACCCCCAAGGTCGTGGTGTTGGGCGGAGCCCCGTGATGGGATTCGTGCCCTTCCAAAAGGACCCCAGAAACCGCCCTCACTCCTTCCTCCGTGGGAGGACCCAGCAGGAGGACACCGTGGACAAGCCGAAAACAGGCCTTCGGCAGACCCTGGATCTGCCAGCTCCCTGACCTTGGACACCGGCCTCCAGAGCAGTGAGAAGGAAGCGTGTGTCATTTCAGCCCCGTCGGTGGCCGGCCACTGCAGCCTGTGTGGGCGGAGGCCGATGCTCCCGCAGCCCAGCTTGTCCCCCATCCTGCACTGGAGTCCCCGGGCTGTGAATCTGTCCGACCGCAGAGCCACACTCCCACCTCCGGACTGGGCGGCTGGACTGGGACCCAAATATGGACCATCCCCAGCATCTCCGCCAGCCTCCTTCCTTCCCTTCGCTCTCCCGCCGCATCAGGCTTGGCCTCCAGAGCTGAGAGGCCAAGGAGCCCCAGACCCTGTTCCTTCCGGGCTGAACCTTCCATCCCATCACGGAGTTCTCGGGATTTTCCGGACTCGGAGTTCCCACCGGGGCTCACTGGGACAGCGCGGTGGGAGAGATGACGAACAGGCTGCGGCCTGAATGATAAGATAATGAGAGTAAACTTTAACTGCGGCAGACATGTGAGAGATGCTCTGCACCTGCATAGTTGGGAATGCAGCTGAGAAATGCTCTCTCCCCATTCACGACGGCGTTGTGTCCTGAAAGATGCTTCAAACCCGGGGCCCACTCCAGCCTGCTCGCCACAGACCCCTGCAAGAAAGTACCTTTCACCCCGGTTCCCTGCCCCCAGACCTGCTCACTCTGCTCCCTGCACTCACCCCTCCTCATTCACAAACGGACACAGTGATCCCAGGGGAAACTCGAGACCCCCTGGGACCTCCTCACCTGTTGCAGAATATTCCCCCGTGGTCTTCCTCCTCTCATGGGCTTGTCCCACGGAGCAGAGGCGACGCGAAGGGGCGCGTTGGCCCTGCTCTACTTGGCCTCGGACCTCAGACTGTGCGTGGACATAAGTGAAGGCCCCCAACACGAGGACCGGAAGGTCCGCTCACTCAGATTATGTGGCAGCTGGGAACCAGCCACGTCACTTGTGTTTGGGGGAGACTCAAAGGCAGGCAGGGGAGTGGGGGATCTTCCTGGCGGAAAAGAGAAGGGTTTGGGCAAGATGGGGGCTGGGGTCCAGGGGTGCTGGAGGTACAAACCAGAATAGGGGTGCTCCCTGTGGTTGTTTGGGGGCATGTTTGCCTTTCTCTGGTTGGTCTTGAGCTGGAAGCTGGGATGAAAGTTGGGTAAGCTGTTAGTTATTCATCAAGTCCTGGCCCCTCTGGGCTGATTGTCATGCACGTTATTATTTTGCTAGCCGGGTTGCTCCTGGAGACGGCAGTCTCACTTCCTACAGGTCTGACCCCAGCGGACTGGCCTCCTGGGCTGGTTACTGTACCCAGGGGCTGGTTTGCTGGCAGGTGGCTGCAGGTCAGGGGTTGGAGTTCTCTTTCTATGTGTGGATGGCCATGGTCCTCACGTAATCAGTCTCTCCATGGGAGGATGGGGACCCAGGGCTTCTGAATCCTGGGGCCTTGGTTTTACCCGGTGGTGGAGAGAATAGAAGGATGGTGTACCATCTAGCCCCCATGCCTACTGTGAGTGCTCCCCAGCATGTCCCCGACTGAGACCCCAGCTCGGGACTTGGACACTTAGACCTGAATGCTGGTGCCCATGCCTCACACAGAGTCCGAGTCCGAGTGATTGTCCACCAAGAACTCAAGCAGATGTGTCCTGTACCCATTTTCCAGGCTTTACTGGGCACCGGGTTCAAGATCAGGTAAAGGAAAGAAAACCTCATGCAAATCAGAACTCTGAAGGCATTTCTGGGATCTGGGAAGGCAGTCTTTGTTCCCACGTACACAGGAGGGAGTGCAAGGTTTCATGGGAAGTTCTCACTCCAGCAGAACCCGATCCACGGCTGGCTGGGCTGTATCGAGGGCCCCTGGAGGCCATTTAGCTCCACCCCCACCTCCTTCCAGGCCCCAGGATTTCTGGAACTCCAGAACTGGAGGCAGGGCGTGGATCCACCTGTCCAGTGAGGAAGGAGAACCCAAGAACCTCTCCAAGGCTGAGGCCCCCCCTCTGCCAACTAACCTGGCTGTGTCTCCAAGGGCTGACCCTGCCCAGCTTGACTTGGGGATGAGGCCAGTCACTTCCCCTCCCCTCCAACAGTCTGTTTTCTCCACTGACATTGACATCGTGTCTGAAGGACACATCAGGCTCCAGAGAGGTACTCATTTGTTCCATCCATGCCACAAGGAAGGGGGACATCATGGCCTGAGAGTGTGTTCATGTGTGTGCACTCACATATTTGAATGTGTGACTGTGTATACACATAGATGTGTGTGTGTGTGTGTGTGTGTGTGTGTGTGTGCCAGCACATGCGTGTCGGAGGTCTTCAGTGACAAGAGGGGACCACGACCCTCACAGGTTCCATCTGAAGTTATGGCACAGACACGGTTCTCAAAGAGAGTTCTGCCTCCTGGGGTTGAGACCTTCAGGGGTATCATCCCATCCCGGCTTCCCCTGGCTGTGGCATGGGGTGGAAGCCGTCATTTGTTACTCTACTTGAGTCTTCACCTCTAGCAAAACAGTCTTCAAGGTCACACACTTAACGTGATTATTCTAAAATACTGAGTCCAATGACTTATCTTGTCAAAACCCCTGCTCCCCACAGGTTACTGGAGAAACGAGCCAGATCCGTCTCCTGCTCTCCATGAGACCTGAGAGGCACCCATGCTGTCTCCACGGTCATGGTTCGGGGAAATTTACATGCAAGTCCTTTTAGAGAACGGAAAGGTAGCTATTACGTAACACTGAGTCGAACTGAGGGAAATGTTGGTGGAACTTAAACATTTAAAACTATAATTTAAAACTTCAACTAATTACCTTGGGCTTACGACACGCACCCGCTGACTCATGGTCAGTGAGTAGGGTTGAACGAAGCCTTGGGAACTATGTAACCGAATGCTTCAGTGGGGGGCCTCTCAGTGACTCACCATTCCTAACCCACAACTCAGACTCTGGGAGCTGCTTTCTCCCCTCAAACGTCATCCCCTCAGGATCTGGTATCAAGAGCATAACTCCTCTTTTATGTGAGTATTTCCTTCTCAAAAGAAACCATTTTCTATTGAGCATAGGGTGGAAAGTTCACAGCCATTAGCGTCATTGCCCTGCTCGAGGAACTCGCTGTGTTGAGTGAGAGCCCTGGTGGTCAGGCTGTCCTTGGATCTGGTCTCCTGTCCTCAAAATGCTGAGAGGAGGCCCCTCAGCGTTCAGACCCCTGCCCTCAGGCACTCAGGGAAGAGAGGGTCAGTCGGTGCCATCAGGGCAAGAAGAACGCGCGCAGGGCCGATCGATGGAAGTTCTGCCGGAGCCTGACTCTCAGGCCACTAGCCATGTAGGTGGCCTGGGGTTAGTTATGGACAAATGTAAGCCCCAGTTTCCTCATTTGTAGTCATGTCCCTACCTCCCGAAATCATTGCGGGGAAAACAGGAGTAAATATATGAAAGCACTTCAAACAGTGCAGCCCTGAGCCCAGCGAATGTTGGTTTGCTGTCACCACTACCGTCATCACTGTCCTGATCACAGCCATCGTCACCATCATCACTGACACCATCATCACCATCATCAACGTCATCACTAAGATCACCATCATCACTGCGACTATCACCACCATCATCACCATCATATCACCACTGTCACCATCATCATTATCATCATTGACACCATCATCACCATATTATCACCATCACCATCATCATCTTCACGACCAACATCGTCATGAGCAACATCATCATCACCATCATATCATCACCATTATCATCATTATCACTAACATCACCATCATCACTGCCACTATCGCCGCCATCATCACCATCACCATCACCATCACCACCACCATCATCACCATCACCATCATCATTATCATCATGACCAACATCATCACTGTCATCACCATCACCACTGTCACCATCATCACCATCATCACTATTATCACCACCATCACCACCATCATCATCATCACCAACATCATCACTGTCATCACCATCATCATTACCACCACCATCATCATCACCATCACCATCATTATCATCATGACCAACATCATCAGCATCATCACCATCACCACTGTCACCATCATCACCATCATCACCACCACTATCACCACCATCATCACCATCATCATTGTTATCACTAACATCACCACCATCATCACTAATATCACCACCACCACCATCATCATCATCATCATCACCATCACCATCATCATTATTAGCGTGACCATAACCATCATCACCATCACTACCATGATTTTCATGATTTATCATCTGGCAAAAAGAGGTTTAATCAGCCATAATTACCAGAAGCTATAGAAGGTCATGATGCCCTGTTAAATAAAAACAATATTAGGACTATTATTAGGTACCATTACCATCCCTACTTCATAGACAAGGAAGCAGAGGCACAGAGAGACTCTACTCTGCCTGGCATCCCACAGAAGAGTAGGAAGTCAGTGTTGGGAAGTCTCAATCAAGCTCTCAACCCTGGGAATGCTTGGGTCCTGGAAGGAGGAAGGCTTTGTCGGGCAGCTACAGAGGGGGCTCACGCACCGGCGAGATGCTTCAAGTAAATGACTCTAAGTCATTTCAACCACTGAAATTCTGTGATTTTATGAACACTGTTGATTCCGGTAACCAATTCCAAAATAGAGAGACTGAGTTGGGTCAAATATTTTGAAACACATTCACAGAATAATAAACAAAAACTGGGGGCTTGAGGGAGAGATATTTGGCTATTAAAAATAGTAAATGGGATTCAATTTTCATCACTGAAATGCTGTGGGTGGCTGGGCCAAGGCCCCACCTACGAGAACTGCTCATAAAGCAGTTCCCAGGACGCACAGATGACTGGCGGTCGGCAATCGCATTTCTAATGCTTGTCTAAATTTTTCTCGTTTGATCCTTCTCTTATTGGAGTGTTGAGAGATGTGACGAGCCGAAACTCCCTCTAGGGCAGCAAACCCCAGGAAAAAGATAAAGCAATTCTCAGCCCTGATCCAAGATGAATCCTCCTTCCTCCTCATTATAAAATACCTATTATCTTCCTTTATCTCCAAGCGGGCAGCGTTATTTCAATTTAACGGTGTATGAGAAATGCACCACAATATAATAAAAGGACCAAAGATGCACTATTTAATGTCAGAATGACAGATGCTTCAATTAGGCAGACAGGACTATTTCTCCCCAAAATAGATAAAGATGAAATTTTTATAAGATTGTGCTGTTTGTGTTTACGGTACAGTACTGTTACAAGCTTTCATTACAATATAAATTAAAATAAAAACTCCTATTTCAGTGGAAGCCAACCATCTTGCTAATAATTTTGAAACTCAGAACTGCAGTTTATCAAGGTGCCTGGTCCCCTCACCTGGGAGGAGCGGTCTTCAAGGACCGGAGATACCGTTCAGGTAAGGAATCTCACCTTGACATTTACACATCCTTTTCCAAGAGAGAAAAGAAGTCGTGATGTGAAGTTATCACTTGGCTAACAGCTTGTGGAGATATTTTTTGACACGAAATTTTTTTTCTGCTTGGTCCATATTTAAAGTTGTTAGACAATTAATGGCCAAGGTGGGGGGTATGGTTTAGAATTCTGCTGTTGTCTGCGCCCCCACGCTCTTGGCAGACGGAATCTGCTACAGTTCTGCTTCCCACCAAGCCGGGGACCTAGGGGACTATCTGCCTGTGATGAGTTTGGCTGTGCAAAGGTTACAGTGTTTCTTTAGTGTCCTCTGACCCATTACAGCAATCTCTTTCATTGTGATCATTCCGAATGAAGCAGTAGTACCAATGATGGCCACATTTCCAGTTTCTAGAGCTTTCTCTCCAATGACTCTTCTCTTCTGCCTTTTAGGGCTTTACATTCTCTGAACAGTATGAGAGCGCATTATATTTTATAATTAGAAAAAAATGCATCAGCTGTGTGAAAATATTCGGAATTCTACAAACAATTGCCTGGTTCCAGGAAACCGGTGGCTTAAGCTAACACAGAGCTTCTCCTTCTAACAGCATGAAGAAACATCAGATGAAGTATAACACTTGAAAAATACACAGTGGCTTTGGCAAGAAAAGCAGAAATGCCCTGGAGCAGGAAATTAACACAGACCAGGAGTGTGTAAGTTGTAGCTGCCTTCAGGAGTTGCAAGTCCGGAAAAGAGGGCTGTTCGCTGGAGTCTTGGGTTGTAATTTTCATTCGAGGACAAATAGGCATGAGGTCTCGGGCACAGCTGGGTATGTAGTTGGGGCTCTGACCCTCACACAGGGCACGGCCAGTGAGAGACCCTGCGGGGTCAGCGATAGGGAGAGGTCAACCTCAGCCCATCGGCCTAGGGAGACACGAGGTCATCGACACCCACATAAGTGGGACAGGGTGACTGGAACATCGAAACTCCAACCCTGTTCCTCCTAGAATCTGGAGCCCAAGTTTATATCGGTTAACATGATGTTTCGTATTTTTTACAATGTAAATTTGTTGACAACAGAAATTATATATTCTATAGGAAATTTATAAGCCCTGAATCCTGGAAGTTTTCCTCTAGAGTTTTCTTTCTGTTTTGGTTTTGGAGCCCTGTTTTGGTTTTTGTCGTGACCAGAGGGGCATCACCCACTTGGGACGGGTGTCTCGGCTTGGGACATAGGGATTTTTCTGCATCTGGTCTCTGGTGTGAACTCTGCTTCCTGCAAGGACAAGGACACTCTGGGTCCTGGGGGCCAGCACCTGACACCCGACAGCTGTCCCAGGTGTTAGATGAGTGATGTTCAGTGGGGAGGACGAACGGATCACTCAGGTTCCTCTGTGTGCCCCTCAGTGCCATTTCTGGGACTCTCTCCCAAAGTTTAAGCTGTAGCCCACTGGTATTGGGTTAAAATAATCTGAAGAAAGAAATACAGTGGAGAATTCCTTTCGTTCAGTTGACACGTGAAAAAAAATTAAAAAAAAAAAAGAAATAGCTGTTTAAGACGTTTTTGCTCGGTGACACGACCTGCTCCCTTCTCCCCTGCGTGTCTGTGACATGCTGACACGGAAGGCGGGGCTGAGGCTCTTAAACAAAGGATTCCTAACAAAGAAGACTCATCATCCCGAAGGCTTCTGTTCCAACTGCCAGGCCCACCACAGAGTGAGGGAGAGGTGGCTCCCGGTCTCTAAAGCTCTCGTTTCACACGAGCGGCAAAGAGATAATTAGAACTTTGGGTGAGCAGCTAATAGGGTGACACGAAGAGGAAGAGAGAGGACGGGCCAGGAGCAGACGGGTGGGGGCAGCCCTCAGGGTCATGAGGCTGGGAACGAGACGGGAAGCAAGGGCCCTCGCCTGCCTTCCTGCCACACTTGGGCGCCCCTGCGGGAAGGGCAGGTGCGGGATGGGCCAGGGGAGGGGGAACCGGTCCTCCAGCGCCGGGGTCCTTTCCCTAGAAACTGGTTCGTTTTGTTGCGGAGTCGCCTCCTTCCCGCCATAGGGTATCGCGTGTCAGACACACCACGAGGTTCCTCATTCTACAGAGACCAGACGCGTGCTTGTTGTCGGGGACCCAGTGTGATGGAGGTTGGGCCGTCCTGGACGGAGACAATGCACGAAGGCCGGCCAGCCGGTGCCGGGCGCGAACCGCAGGTCAGGGGACGGCCGGACGCACGGCCCTGTGGGACGGCTCTGCTCGGCCCTGGGTGACCCTGTCGCCCCCCAGGGCTCCTAGCCTCGACCTGACCGAGCTGCAGCAGTCACTGCGGGGCAAAACCCGGAGCGAGCTCCGTTCACCCCGAATGAGGGGGCTCCGCGGATGTGGGGCTTTGGGGGTGGAAGCTGGGACAGGCCTGAGCAAACTGGGACGAGCTAGTCATCACGGTCATCATGGCAAGGACCCTGAGCTCGACCTGCGGTCCCATGAGACCGGCAGAAGGGTGTCCCGCATGGAGGGGGGACAGGAGGTGGTGTAAGAGGGGCCCCGGGTCTCTGGGAAATTTGATCCTGTGCAGCCGCATAGCTGGGCCCGCCGTCTCACCGTAGCGCGAACTTAGCCCCCGAAGAAACACCGATCCCAACACCGAGAGTGATGACTGAGCTGTTTCAGAGGGTGCCGGGCCCCCTGCAACACACACACAAAAACTTAAAAGTTGCTTCTCTCCAGCTCATCTCTGCTTCCTTCCCCGCCCTCCCTCGGCCACAACGAGCTGTGTCTGGTCCCAGTGGCACAGCTGAGCCCCTGCTGACGCGGCTGGACCGCCCGCAGGCAGAGCCCTCCCAGGAGCCGGAGCGTCGGCCATCAGATCCAGCCGTACCTTCTAACACACCGGTAGGGGCCTACCCGAGATCACTTAGCTGGAGAGGGGTAGAACCAGGGTGTGTCCTCACCATTTTCCAGGAAAGAAGCTGCCGTCTGCCCCGTGTGGCGCCCAGGCTGGGGAGAAGCCCATAAGTAATCCACGTGGGGAGTTCGGTGACGGGCAAAGTCCCAGGTGCGCGGGGACTGAACGCTCTCCAAGGGGGGGGCACATTTGCGTGTCCAGTGCGGGACTGGGTGAAGACGATCCTCCTCCAGCCCCCGGTGCCCCCAGCGCTGCCAGAACTAACGAGGGCCCGAGACCTGCCCTGGGCGGGGCCAGAGGAGCCTGCAGCTGGCCCCAAGCAGTCCTCATCCACACCCACCCGCGGAGTCTGCTGTCCCACACAGGGTCCTGCCCGTGGCGGGCCAGCATGACATTTGTCTCCTTAAGCTGCACTAGGGTCTCGATTTGTGCTTGGCCAGGAGAGCCCGGTTTGGTCACCGCAGGCCCTGCCCGCAAGGAGCACCCCGGAGCCCAGAGGAAGGACAGCCCGGCGGCAGGGAGGGATGGCGGGGACTCAGCGTGGCGAAGCTCCGAACGGGAGTCTCCCCGCTCTGGGAGGAGCGGGATCCTCCCCCTGCTCCTCCAGGGCAAGGCCACGGGCTGAGGGCTCTCCTGACTCAGGGGTCCGGTCCTGGGGGCGGATGGGGAGGTGGCTTTGAAGGCTGTGCCCGTCGCGCTCAGCACTCAGCCCATCCTGGTTCTAGAGCTGCGGATGCCGAGGGAGGGAGGGACCTTTGCTAAGCGCACTTCAGAGCCCTCGCTTCTGTGGGCCCTGTGAGGCGGGAGGAAGTCTGGCCTCCCCAGTTGACTCCAGGAGGGTCCCCGGACCACTGCAGGGCCTGGAGCCTCCCAGCGCCGTCCACCCGGCCACCCGGGGGCCCAGGCAGAATATGGCGTTTCAACGTCCCCAGTTATTTAAACGGCAATTTGCCTGCGATGATGTTGTTTAGAAGTGTTTCCAAACGTCTGCTTCTGCTTTCACTTAACTATGTTTGCCTACGAATCAAATCTAACGGTATCGTATTTAATTCCCCTCTCTCGAATAGCATGGTGCTTAATGTAAACCAATTACTACAATTCTGCTTTCTAAGAAATCAGGAAATGTAATCAGAGAGAGGCAATTTGTTTGCTTTTCATGAAATATTACAGTGTGGCAGCGAAAGGAGGTGGCCTTTGGAAGATCAGAAGGGATGTGTGTGCGCGCGCGCGAGATGCGAGTGTGGCCAAGCGTGTGTCTCCGGGTGGCACGTCTGTGCGTCTGGGTGGAGAGCGTGTGCGTTTACCCGGAAGGCCCCGGAGAGGCCCATCCGGCGGGAGCCTCAGGATGGGGCTGAGCTCAGGCTCCTACTTTCTGAAGTAGTTCTGAAGGGCCCATCAAAGGGCTTCAGCTTGGAGACCTGGGAGACCTAGGGGCTGGTGGAGACCTTGGAGACCTCAGGGCTGGCGAGGCCCTGACGGAGCCCTGCCCCTCCCCCTGCCCCAGGCCTTGCCGGCAAGAGCTCATTTGGCATAATAACGAGCACTTTGTTTTATATTTCCTTTTTTATTTTAAATGATAATTATTACCCTCTGGGGACGGAGGCAAAGGTTCCACCCTGAGCAGGGGCCCCAAGGAGGAGGACCGAGGAGGACCGAGGACCGAGGACCGAGGACCGAGAAGGAGCTGAGCTGAGCCTGAGGGGAGGGGAGGGATGGAGGGCTCCTTCCCCAAGGCCCTACAGGTCAGGGGAGCCCCCCTACAACCCATCCTCGCTGTCAAAGCCCCGGGGACATCGGTGCTGAGTGAAAAACCTCAGCAAGTTGTCCCCTCTGCTCCCCGACTCCGGCTCTGGCTGGTTTTACCTTGTGCCTGCCCTCGCAGCAGGGCGGGCCGGGACCCTGGGGAAGCTCCGAGACCTTCCCCCAACACGTCTGCTGTTAGGGCCGCGGGGGTTGTGGCTGGTGAGCGCCTTCGCTTGGGCCGTCCAGCGGCAGGCAGGCCCAGGGGGTGAGTTCTCTCAGATCTCTTTCCTTCCCAAGTCCCCAGAGCCCCTCCATGTGGGCACCAGGAAAGGGATCTGAGTGGCGCCTGGGTGGCTCAGTGGATTAAAGCCACTGCCTTCAGCTCGGGTCATGATCTCGGGGGCCTGGGATCAGAGCCCCGCATCGGGCTCTGTGCTCAGCGGGGAGCCTGCTTCCCTCTCTCTCTCTGCCTCCCTCTCTGCCTACTTGTGATCTCTCTCTCTGTCAAATAAATAAAGATCTTTAAAAAAAAAAAAAAAAAGGGAGCTGAGAGAGACCAGCCTGGGAAGAACCGCAGACACGGGGTGACCGGCCCTCACGCAGTGCTCAAGGTTGTTTGTGATGAGGGAGCAAAAGGCCAAGTCGAGCGCGAGCTGGAGCTGAGAGCCTCCCTCCCAGCCCGCTCCTGGGTGGGGGTCGTGTGACCTCGAGGCCTCTCAGAAGCTTCCAACTGCCTTATTGTCCGTGCTTTGCTAGAGGGAAAAACAACCTTAGCTTGACAATAGCCAGGCCTCCTGGGCATCTTTAGCACTCCGAAGTCCTTCTGAATACCTCCCTTTTGCCTTCCCTCCCCCTGCTCCCAAGTCCCCATTCAGTCACTCCTCTGGGCCCCTGGGCAGCAGCCCTTTCTGCCCGCGGGGTCCTGTCCCCGTGCTTTAATAAAGTTAGGTTAATAAACCTAACTGCACCTACATCTCAAGAATTCTTTCTTGGCTGTCGGACCTCTCCTACATTCTGAAAGCGCATCATTTGGACTGAGCTGTGGGTCTGAGATCCTCTCGGAGGGCCGGGGTGGGGGGTCCCCAGGAGGCAGGGTCCCCAATCCCCAGGAGGCTGCGGCTGGGTCCTTAACTTAACCCCCCCACCTGTGTCGGGGCGCCTGCGTGGCTCCATCGGTTGAGTGTTAAACTCTTGGTTTCGGTTCAGGTCACGGTCTCAGGTTCCTCAACTTCTCTTCCTGGAAGTGAAATTCACAGAACACCCAAGTCTCCGTGGTAGGGGGCACAGCTCAGTGTACCAGCTCTCTCTACCTTACAACATTTCCCATCACCCAGAAGGCATGTGGGTCCGTTGACCTTTTCGCCCTAGAAGGCCTGAATTCTTTCCTTTGGAACCGGGCCTGGCCTGTCCTGCCTAAAGCGTCCCCTGTAGTTTATACCGTAGAGCCCTTGACACCTCTCCCCAGTTTCGTGTCACATCTCCGTAGAAGCCTCACATCCATTGATGGGATTTTCTACCCAGAGTCTGGAGACTTCCGTGGGCTCTGCTCTCCAGGCTGCAGAGGGGAAGGCCCCCAAATCAGCCATCCACACCTGGGAAAACCCCTGGGCAAACACGGTGGGCACTGTTCGCTGTCTTATCTCCCCGTTTCGTTTGATATGATTGTCTGACCTTTGAGTCCCGGATAAAACTTTATATTCAATCAAACTCAATTTTGGGGTCGACAAACTAGGGATGAGGATGTGAGATGCCTCCGCTCCCTGGGTGTCCTCGCCATCCCCCTGATGGCCTAGGATTGTCGGACGGCACCCATTCTGCGCGCTGAAAGTGTTTATATTTAAAATCCTGATAGTCCACGAGGCCGTGTCCCGTTTTCTCTCTTACACAGTGAGCAGTCTCTTTGAAATTTGCTGACACGAGCTGCAGGCAGCTCCCCGAGAACCGTGCCCGTGACAGCGGCCAGCGTGCACCCCGAGTGTGACGACGTGGGCAGCAGAGCCTGGCCGCGGCTTTTCAGGAGCGGGGCCTTGCCTGGGTCCTCTGAAGCGTGCCTCTGGGGTGCTACCATGGACAGGGAGGTTCGGGGAACCAGAGCAGCAGTGAGAGCTTCCCACGGGCGCCAACCGTCCAAGGGCACCAGACAGGACCCCGGGGTTTCAGTGTCCCATGGCAATAGGCAGCCACCTCCATCGGGACCTCCGGAGTGGGGCAAGAGGTGCGACCACCGCTTCCCGACCCCGACCGGGCCCCGAGGTCACTGTGGTCCCGGGTCTGTGGGAGGCCCATGAGATGGCTCTGCTCCCTGGTGTCTTTGCCATCCCGAGAGGGAGCTCATCTCCGCGGACCGGATGCCAGCTGGGGGTGGGCGGAGCGGGTCGAAGGCCACACCCCCAACACCTCCCTGGAGGGGTCATTGCGCTGCTAGACGCTCTGCATATGGCTGCGTGGGCACCCCGCATCTCACGACTCATCTCATTGTACACAACCCCGTTTATTTTTTTAAAGATTTTATTGGGGGAGGGGCAGAGGGAGAGGGAGAGAGAGAATCTCAGGCAGGCTCCCTGCTGAGTGTGGTGCCTGATGCAGGACCCTGCCATCGTGACCTGAGCCGAAACCAAGAGTTTAACACTCCACCCATTCTAGAAACACTCTAGAGGGCCTCCAGCCCACGCTCCCCCCCCAGGGTGGTCCCTCCCTGACTCCCTGTCTCCTATGCAGGCTTCAGCCCTTGGCTCACGGGGGCCACCCAGACCCCCAGCCTCAGCCGTCTTCTCTGACCTCCCTCCCTCTGTCTTTCCCTGGGTGATTTTGCTTGGTCCTGTGGTTGCGAGAACAATGGGCCCCCAAAGTGTCCGCATCCCAGTCTCTGGAACATGTGAATATGTAACCTTATGTGGCAAAGGCATTGTGCAGATGGGAGCAAACTGAGAAACTTGAGATGGGAGAGAGTCTTGGAGCATCTGGATGGCCTGGTGTTATCACAAGGGAAGGTCCCGAGGAGGCGGGGCTGAGAAGGCAATGTGACAGCGGAATATTCCCGGGTGGTTTGCTTCTCTTTGGAAGGGTCTCCCTTAGCAATGTTTCTGCAGAGAGGGCTTGGGGGGGGGGGCAGGGCCATTGCTCTTGCAAAATATCTTTTTTTTTTAAGATTTTATTTATTTATTTGACAGAGAGAGAGCACAAGCAGGCAGAGAGAGAGGAAAGCAGGCTTCCTGCTGAGCAGAGAGCCAGATATGGGGCTCGATCCCAGGTCCCTGAGATCACGACCCGAGCCGAAGGCAGAGGCCCCAACCCACTGAGCCACCCGGGCGCCCCAACTCTTGGCAAATATCTTTAAAGAAGCTTCAGGGCCGTCACTGTCATGGCCCCGTGGCTGGGGGCTACTGCCGGGGACCCAGCACAGTCAGCGCCTGAGGGAGGCTGTGGGCACTGCAGGGAGCGCAGGTGACTATGCCAAAGATGGAAGAGCAGTGGCATTCCGTGATGTCTGAAAGGGAACAGAGGGAAATCAAGTTCTCATTTGACATAATTACACAAAGCATCAGAGTAAATTGGACACTTAAGCGTTTCTTATGAGAGCGTGAGTCCCAGCCTCTTTCAGTTAGGATCCTTCCTAAACTATGTTCTGCTTTTCACTTATTTTCATTTATTTTAAGACAGACTTGATTCTATGTGACAGTGCAGGGAACCCACAGGATAGGGTTCCTGCCCTCTACTCCTCCCAGGAAAGGCAGGTGCTTTTCTTGCTGCAGGCAGCAGGGGGCGCCACCGCGGGCCATGTGCCATTCCCTGGAAGCAGGTGCAGGTGGACTTAGAGACGTCTCAGGTGAGGCTTGCACTACTCATGGTCACGTATGTATAGAGGGGATGTTTTTCTCCGAATATGGATCTCAGTCTCCATAATTCAGGGAAAAAAGGAAAGGCTTGGGTGGGCTGGAGCCAGGAGCGATAAGAAGGTGAAATCAAGGGTGCCAGGGGGGCTCAGTTGTTAAGCAACTGCCTTTGGCTCAGGTCATGAGCCAAGTTCCAGCCCTGGAACTTGCCTGTTCCGTGGCCCCGGAAAGTCAGTAAACCTCACGGTGTCTCTGAGCACCGATATGCTTCTCTTAATCCTCCACCCCAGGTCCCTCACTGGGTCACTGCCCAGCCCCAGGCACCCCAGACTTCTTCATGGCTCCTCATTACCTACAGCAGAGCCCCGACTCTTGCCACCTGGCGTTGGAGG
>CM052798.1:2159693-2202381 GCA_028533885.1 Nasua narica
CCAGCCCTGGAACTTGCCTGTTCCGTGGCCCCGGAAAGTCAGTAAACCTCACGGTGTCTCTGAGCACCGATATGCTTCTCTTAATCCTCCACCCCAGGTCCCTCACTGGGTCACTGCCCAGCCCCAGGCACCCCAGACTTCTTCATGGCTCCTCATTACCTACAGCAGAGCCCCGACTCTTGCCACCTGGCGTTGGAGGTCTTTGGGTGGTTTCTCTCCCCTCTTGTCCTGATGCTCTAACACCCCTAGTGTGACTTCCAGCCTCCATGCCTTTTGCTGAAGCCATTTCCCCTCCCCTCAGTTTCTCTAATTCTCTTGGTATTTTAAGGCCCAGATCAAATGTTGCCTCTTCCAGGAAGCCTTCCGAGGTAGCCTTCACCTACCCTGAAACCTCTTATGGCCAAATACAGGATTTATCCCCTGTCGATATCCGAAGTGCTTGTCGTAGTTCACATAACCCTCACATCAACCCTACAATGCAGATTCTTTTCCTCAAACCCATTTTGCAGATGAGGAAATGGAGGTGGAGCAAGGTTAATTCCTGGTCCGGCCTGGCAGGAGGAGCCGAGCTGAGGACCCGGCCCGTGAACCCCCCGTGATTTGTGCTCCTACCCTCCATGCTCTGGCTGGCGAGCCCGGCTGCTGAGTGTTGCTGTGATGGATGGGATGGACTGACCTTCCTTGCCTGGGCAGCCCTGGCATGATGGAGTCCCAGAATCGAGTCCCACATCGGGCTCCTTCCTCAGCGGGGGGTTGGCTTCTCCCTCTGACCTCTCCCTCTCTCTCATTTTTTTTCTCTCTCTCTCTCAAAAAAATAAATAAAATCTTTAAAAAAAAGAGATGAAATTGACATTATGGCCCATGTGTCAGTCAGGGTTCTCCAGGGAAACAGAGCCAATGGAAGATAGATGTGTACACACACACACACACACACAGAGAGAGAGAGAGAGAGAGAGAGAGAGAGAGGGAGATTCATTTTAAGGAACTGATTCACATAATTGTGGGGCTAAGCGAGGGCAGGTCGGCAGGCTGGAGATGCAGGGAGGAGTTAGTGATGTAATCTTGAGTCTGAAATCTGCAGTCTGGGGGTAGAATTCCTTCCTCTATGAGGAAACCTCAGGGTTTTTCCTCTTAAGATCTTCACCTGATTGGGTGAGGCCCACCCACATGTGGAGGGTGATCTACTTTAAAGTCTACAGATTTAAATGCTAATTCCATCTAAAAACTACCTTCATAGTAACATCTGGACTGGTGTTTGGCCCAGAACTGGGAACCGTGGCTGAGCCAAGTTGACCATAAGTTAGCCGTCCAGCTTACCAAGAGTGTGATTAAATAGATGCCTTCCCATGGAACCGCCCAGACCCCAGGGGACCTCCCTCCTCCACTGTCCTGAGCGGGGTGGAGGTACCCCAGAGGACCTCAGCTAAGTCCAGAATTAAGGTCCTGGAACTTTACCTGCCCCTCACTGATGGTAAGACACGCGAGTCAAAATCTACGTTGGGTTTTCTCACTTGTAACTGCCAGGAACTTTGGGGGAACAGGCTGGGACCTGGATTTCCGCCTGGAGCAGCCTGGGAACAGGCTGCACTTTGTTTCCCCACCTGTGAAATGGGGCGACACAGTGGGAGAGATACCCATGGAGGGAATGAGGTGTTGGGGGACGGGGTGGCTCAGAGAAAGCTCCAGGCTCCAGGCTGCTGGGGTCCCTGTCCAACACCACCAAGGGGCCCCGTCTGTCACCACACGGGGATGCGGCTGGGGACAGGGAGCTGTAGAGGACGGAATGTTCCCTACCCCCAGCCTTCCAGGAGGCTCTGGGACGAGGGGGCTGCAGAGAGGGTCTGTGATTTATACCTGCGTCTGTATCCGTGTCTGTATGTCCCTCCAGCTAGACCCACATCTGTGTCACATCTCTAACTATTCTTTCTCCTCATTATTTCGCAAAGTGGGCCCTCTAGTCCGCGTATATTTGTACACACACATACACACACACACACACACAGACACGTGTTTCAGGCACACTTGAGATAACGCCTAATGACACTAAACCTTGTTCTGGTGGCAGAGTTGGGCTCAATAACTTGGTTCTGGTTCTGTGGGTAGAGCTGCCGTCCATCTGTGTTGAGTCCCTCCAGACAGTATCCAGAGGGGTCCAAGAAGGGGCTGGTTGGAGGAGATGGTACATCAGCCTCTTAGTCTCGACATAAGAGCTGCCTCCCAGCTTCTAGAGTGATCCGGGTGAGGATCAGGTAAATAAAGACACCAGCTTCCCTCCCGCCCCCATTTCTCTCTCCCTTCTCCTGCCTTGGCATCCTTGAGCCAGAGAATCTGCCCTTGAAACGGGAGTGGGTGACCCAGGACATTAGCAGAGCAAAGAGCAGAGGTAGAGAAACACCATCACTGTCCCTACAAGCTCAGCAGGTTGGAAGAGGGGCAGCGCCGGTGCTCTGGCTGGGAAGGTTGAGACTGCCCGCAGAGCGGCCATGACGCTCCAGGATCTGGGTTAGAATCCTGCCCGCGTGCAGGTGCGCTGTGACGGCTGCCACCGCGGCTTACCCCTTAAGCCTCAATTTCCTTACCTATGAAATGGGGATGATGACACAGAGTTATGAGTATTAAAAGGGTGACGTGCCTAGAGCTTTCAGCGAGGTGCCGAGGACAAGGTCAGCACGCAGTCTGTGGTGATCAGTTAGCCCGTGTTCTCCGCTATTACGTGGACGTAACAACTGTGCAGGGGGCTGCGAGAGAGGAGGGATTGCGTACCATGCTTCATAACCGACATGATGACTGGTAATTTTATTCATTTCTTCAGCTCATCGCAGGATGAATTTTCTGAGACTCAGAACTGTCGAAAGTGGACAACTGTTTGGGCAGGTGCGAGTGCCCTATTGCCTTGGCGTCCAGGTAGGAGCTGGTAGACCAGTTGTCTGGAGCGCCAGCCGGGCGGCCGAGCCTTCGTTTCCCTCCAGCACTGGGGGCAGAGTGTTGGGGGCAGAAGGGGCTGGAGGAAAGTCCACGGGACGTGAGCTTGGCCGCCAACCTCTGGGCCCCTCCCTGGAGGCTGACCCGTTAGGGCAGTTGTCCAGGTGCCGTCCACAGGTACTTGGCCCCCCTCCCAGCGCAGGCAACCTGGCCTGAGTTTCCCGCTCCCGACACAGCCCCTGAGTCCTCACTGTCACCACCAACAGCACAAACGATCTCAGATTTGGGCTCTTTATCTTCAGCCACATTTGGAGCACACATTGTCATCATTGAGGCTCAAAATGTCACTCATTCCAAAGGCAGTGGGGGTCCTAGAGGTCCTGTGCCTTAACTCACGGGACGAGACCGAGATCCCAGGCACCCAGGCCGGCTGTGGATCACATCCCCTTGGGGTCTCCCATATGACGCCCCAAGAAGCCCACATACAAACAATGCAAAACAAAAGGCACTCCTATCGAGCCAGGGGTGCTGCCTGGAGGTGTTGCCGGTGGAGAAGGAGGTGCCGGGTTGCCGCAGGTGGCTCCTCGTGTCACTTTTCCTGAAGCAAGAGAGACACAAAACTGTGGCATGTCTTTCCTTCTTCACTCTCTTCCCCTTGGCATCTCCAGGGGGGCAGGGAGTCTGTGTGTGGGGGGTGTAGACACGCTCCCGAATTCCTACAGCGAATGCTAAAACATGAAGGGCTGTCCCAGTGTCTGCAGGATGATAAGCAGTTGTCGGCATCCTGGTGGCCGCTGACGCCAGGCTGCCGCTTGCCTCTCCCACCTTCACGCCCTTCCCGGCGGTGCCGCGCAGGAGGGTGGGCTTCGGAGCATCTGAGCCCTGCCTCTGCCCACCTGCTGCTCCTTGGAAACATCTCCCAGGGAGGAGGCTCCCGACACAGACACCTCAACCCGAACGTCCCGGCTCCGCTTGCCAACGACTTTCCCTGCTCCCTGCCGTCACCTCGACGCAGGGAGCCCCAGGAACCTCGGAGGTGACATGTCTAAGCTCACCTGTGCCTCCTGGGGTCCCCCAGCTCATGGACCCACCCAAGGCCTCTCCCACCACCACTCTCTGTTCACACTCTGGGCTATCTATTAATTTCCTGAGTTCAGAAACTTTCCGAAAGTTTGTGCGTGAGATGCAACCCATTCTGTCACTCTGTTTCCTTGAGAAAAAACACCAAAGAACACAAAAACAGCCTTCCAGCTGTCACGGGAACAAATGCGGCACCCTTCCCTCTTCTCACCATGATTATCGGGTCTTCCTAGGTGGTTATCTTCGGTTGTGTTCCATGTTCTCGACAAACGACGTTTTAGTGAGATTAAATGCCTGTGATCTTAATTCCCCGTCGGGCTGTTCCAGGAACAAGACCTCTGGAAGCTACCCCAGCCTGAGCAGCGCTCCTGCCTGCCTGTCCTTGGGGGCCAGAACTCCGAGAACCCGCCCAGCTTCTGCAGGTGTTAATGTTTTATATTTAACAAGCTTCAAGACAGGTTAGCACCAGGTTAAGAGATTCAACAAAAACCTGTCTCTACCTGGAATTTGTAGTTGAATTATTCATGGCCAAAAACCTTTCCTGAAAGTAGATGGCCTGCATCAACAAGGGGGTCTGGGGAGGTTCCCCATGGGAGTCCTCCCCAGGACGGCGGTGCCCTCCCCAGGATGGCAGAGTCCTCCCCAGGACAGCAAAGTCCTCCCCAGGATAGTGGTGCCCTCTCTGTGGAGCATGTTTGGGATGGAAGGTGATGTAACGGTTGTCGTTGTTGGTGCATCTCACACTGGGACATACATAAAAAAGCCAAGAAGTGTGTGTGTGGGGGGGGGACGCTCCAGTGGGGGCTTTGGGCCTTCCGCGGGTAAGGAGAGGGTAGCCTGCACCCTGGACAGGAGGGACTCCTGCCCTTCAGGTACTGACACACGTCAGTGAGCCTCCATCCTCTCCACACCTTGAGCTCCGTAGGCGGGTGCAGGCTGGGCGGGAGCTGTAGGGACGGGCAATGCCTGCCCCATGGAGCCTGCCCTGCAGGCACAGAGGCCGCAAGGGAGTCAGCCTAGAGCTCTTGGCACTGCTGAGACTTCAGGCTTTTAGTTGTTGGCATGCTCTTCCCCCCTCTTTGGCCCCCTGTTTTGTGGCTCTCCTCTTCAGGGACGTTGAATTGCTTTATTCCCCTCTGGACCATCTCTCTATGCTGCAAACCCCCTCCAGCTCTTGGACCTTTCTGAAGCATTCTTCAAGCTCTGGGATGTTCATGCCCTCTAGATCTAGTCCTTTAAGGATTCTGCCTGTGCCTGGTGAGAGTTCTTAACCCAAGTGTTACACAGGTTGTGCACTGCACCGGGTTGGATGATTCTAGCCCTCACTTCCCTTGCTCAGCTCTGAGCTCTGGTAGAGGCTGTGTCTGGGCATCTTTTTCCAAGTGGCATGAAGGCACCTTATAAACCAGCATGGCCCTCTTCATGCCAGATGTCCAAAATGCCCAGTTTGGTGGTGTGTGGCCCAATGTCACCTGTCCAGATATATTCTTTCCACTGGTGTCTGTCCATCTTTGCTGCTTCCTTGGGGGCCATCCTGCACTGTGTCTTTGTGGTCTAGCCCCAACTACATTTCCCTGACTCCCACTCGGGTTCCTCTTTCTTCCTGAGGCTCCTCTCTCCCTGTCCCAGCCCTCCAGCTGCCCTCTGGGTGACGTTCATCTTGGCTTAGGTGACACAGGGCCCTGCCTTCTGGGTGTGCACGTGGCAGCAATGCCCAGCCGGCACAGCCTGCCTCACCACAGCCTTCCACCCTGGTGTCCAAATCCTTCTCTCTGCTGGAGGTTCCAGCCTCCCTGACTCTTCCTTTCACTCCATGAGGGAGCCCCAGGGAAAGGCTGTTGGCTTCTGCTCATCCTCTACTTTCCACCTGTAATTACAGCCTCAAAAGGAAGTCACGTTGTCCCCGGGCTTCCAGTCCCTCGAATGTTGACACACCCCAAGTGTGTTAAACCCGGTGCTATTGGTGTCAAGGATGCACTCGGCGGGGTTGTGGTCATAATTCAGTATGGAAGGGAGGCGGCAGGGTGGAGACTGGAGAAGACATTAAGCTTTCTGTTTCAGCAATGGCCGGGACCGGACGGCTGCCAGGAGACTGGGGTAGGAGCCAGGTGTTTGTTTTCCTCTCCTGGCCTAGGAAAAGTCCTCCCTTATTTTCCTCGGCCTCCCATTAGCTCCTTTGTTAGGCTCTCAGTGCTCATTTGCCCTCATATTCTTCCCAAGGCCATTATTCCGCCCTTCAGCAGGGCTGCTGGAGTCTTGGAATCCAGTGTCGTTTCTTCCGGTCGGAAGAGTTAGGGGCTTCTGGGTTTGGGTCCCAGCCCTGCCGCTATGGCCGGGTGTAGGGAAATCACTTTCCAGAACTTCAGTATCTCAGGGACATCAAACCGTGGGCAATGCTCCTTACTGTTCAGGCTTCAGAGGGTTAGCAGGAGCAGGGTGTACGGCATCTCCGGAAGCGTGTCTGGAAGGAGAGTGGGGCTCTTGAACCGGCTGTGGCAGAGCCCCCGGGCCTCAAGGAGTTGGTAGGCGGATTCACCTCTCCCAGGCTACCAGCTCCTCTGGTGAGGACGTCCTTTCCTTCTACATGCTGGTGTTTGGGAGTGACAGCAGCTTCACGTCAGCCTTCTTACACAATATTTTGTCATTTGCCTCTGGCCGGCTGGATCTTTGTATTCATTTCCCATATACCCAAATACCACCGAGTGGGCAGCTTAACCAACAGAGAGGTATAGTCTCACAGCTCTGGAAGTCCAGGATCAAGGAGTCGGCGATGTTGGCCTCTCCTGAGGATTCTCTCCTTGGCTTGCTGATGATCACCTACCTGCTAAGTCTTTCCTCTGAGCACCGCATCCTTGGTCTCTCTGTAGGTCTCCAAGTTTCCTCTCTTCACAAGGACAGCTAGGCTGGATTAGGGCTTACCCATGCAATCTCATTTAACCTCAGGAACCTCTTCGAAGATCCTATCTCCAAATACAGATACATTCTGAGGTGCTGAGAATTAGGATTCAACATATGAATTTTGTGGGAGCACAGTTCAGTCCCTAAGAGTTTCCCTGAACAAGGCACTCCCACCACCCTGGACTTCAGTTTATTCATCAGTACTAAGATGATGACTATGATGATGGTGATGGTGATGATGATGGTGACGGTGATGATGGTGATGAAGATGGTGATGAAGATGGTGATGACGATGGCGATGAAGATGGTGATGAAGATGGTGATGTAGTGACTGTGAGGATGATGATGGCGATGGTGATGATGATGGTGACGGTGATGATGGCGATGAAGATGGTGATGAAGATGGTGATGACGATGGTGATGAAGATGGTGATGAAGATGGCGATGGTGGTGACTGTGAGGATGATGATGGCGATGGTGATGATGATGGCGATGAAGATGGTGATGAAGATGGCGATGGTGGTGACTGTGAGGATGATGATGGCGATGGTGATGATGATGGCGATGAAGATGGTGATGAAGATGGCGATGGTGGTGACTGTGAGGATGATGGTGGTGATGAAGATGGTGGTGGTAGTGATGATGGTGATGGAGGTAATGATGGTGACTGTGAGGATGATGGTAGTGATGAAGATGGCGATGGTGGTGACTGTGAGGATGTTGGTGGTGATGAAGATGGTGATGGTGGTGATGATGGCACCTGTCTACTAGTTGTGGCGAGGATTGAAAAAGTTAACAAATATAAAGTGCAGTAGTCAATCTTACAGAAATCTTAGCTGTTATCACTTTTCTTATTATAATGCTTTTCTTAAATAGATAATTACCAAAAATCCCTGCGAGCTGGTTTTTGGTCTGTCAGAGACCTGAGAGTGAATCATCAAAGAACCTGTTAGTGGCAGACGCCGTGAGACGTGACAGATGACAGCCTGGCACCACGGAGGCAAGCAAATATGATTTAACGGCTGCCTTCACACCGCACTCTCTGTAACCAAAGCAGTGCATGTGCACAGAGAATTTTACTCATTTTAAAAAGCCCAATTATTTTCCTGGGGTCGGGAGGCAAAGAAGTGCATCATTTGTTTCAGAAAACTTTCCACCCACGACAAAGTTTGGGGATCCGAAACCACGACAGACAATTCAAGAAGTGGTGTAGGTACATACCTGCTCCTTTTCAGTGTACTTCTGCCTTTTCCTTGTAACCTAGTGGCTCTGCAATTAATTACAAATAAACAAATAAAGAGTAAAGCGCCCCTCCCCCCAAGAAAGTGGACCATAATAGTCAATGTTGGCGGAAATAAGATTGGTTAGAAAAAAGTCATGTGTGGCAGCCTTTCTTCAATTCGCAGAAATAATTAAGGTCACAGACAGGATATTCTTGGAGTTTAGTTTTGTGTCATATTTTTTCTTCCAATAATTACGATTATAGATACACAGTATACCCCACTTGTGCGTAATAGTTGGGTTGTTCTTGGTCCACGTGATGGGATTAAGTGTATTGCCAACCTAGTCTGAGCTCGGCTCACAGGTGAGAGCAGCTCCCGCATGTGCTGCCTCCCTAGGGCAGCAGGTAACAAGGTGCTTTGGAATCCAGAGGGTAGGCAGGTCCCGCAACTCCATGTCAGCTAGTGACCATCTCTTGGTTCTAAAGCCACTCATACATCCTGGGACTAAAATCTTCATGGTCCTGGCCACCACGTCAGCTTAGACAGTATAGGAGGGCATGCATTGCAAACCCTCCACACTTACATACAAAAACACAACACAACACGAAACTTGAAGTCTCCAAGGTTTTGATAAAGAGTCAAAAAATCTTTTAATTTCACAAGTAAAAACCCGACTGGCTAAGCCCATGGAGATGCCATTCCAAGAACTCTCCTACCATCAGGGACTACCTGCATCCAAGCTGCTTTGCCCCAAGTCCCAGCAAAGGTGTTCTGAAGGTCATGACTGCACACTTTCTTTGTATCTTTATAAAGAGCATGGCTACTCATGGCTCTAAACACCGGAGGGTCAGAAGTGGCTTCTTGGAAGGAGCCAAAATGTTTTTCTCCCTCTTTTCAAGCCCATGTTCCAGCTGAAAGGCACCCTGGGAAAGGGATGCCTTATCAAAGGGGAGCATGTTTGCCTACAGAGTGCTCTGTGAGAGAGCCAGGATGCTGCACAGATGTCAGGGAACATTATTATTTGCCACCATGGCTGGAGCCAGCTTGCTTAAGTCCCTAGAGCCCCAGGGTCTGGGATTTCAGCTGTCCTGCACAATTAAGGGACCGCCTCAGGGGAATTGAGCTTAAGGCCCTGCCCCTCCCCATTCCAAATAAGGAGGTGGGAGAGAAGCCTGGTTTATTTGGGCTGAGCCGGGAGGTTATTATATATCCCCTGGTCCAGATGCCCATCCCTCAACCTTCTCCTGGTCGGCAGCCCCTCTTCGTGCCAGCAGGTGGCAAATAGACTGTGGCACAATTTATCTTTCCTTCGGATTTGCCAGAATAGGTTTCTCCAGAAACGTCTCCAGGCTTCTGAGATTACTCCATTAAGTTAAACATCTTTAACCTGGCTCATTTTGCAGCCATTCATTTTAATCATGCAAAGGTCAGCTGTCACTGCACAAATGTTAGACTTAATTTGTTTTCTTGATGCACATCATATCAGTGATAATTTGGCCCGGTTTCTAGTCATTTGCCAATGGGGATCTGCAATGGGTAGGGTCACCAACTGTGGAGGTGGGGTTGCAGATTGTGGAAGGGCTTGATTTGGGGCAGGGGTGCTGACGACAGTGAGCCCCAAGAACCTGTGCCTCTCAGTCCCCAGACTATGGCTCTGCAATGGCGGCAATGTGGATTTGGAGCCAGGAGTCAGATTTGAGACAAATCGCTGGTTTTTTTTTCCCTAAATGTGTGACCTCACATGTAAATGAGCCTTTATCCTTTTCTCTTCCCCTTCTTTAGAGCAGAATTTGCTGAGCAGCAAGAGCTGTTCTCTTACCTTTTCAGAGTGGAGAGCTGCTATAGGAGGCAGATGCGACCTCCTGACCCCTCCCTGCCCTCCTCCTCCTCCTCCGGCCCCAACTTCCTGTCTCCTGTCCCTGCTCATCTATTGTAACTTCCCAAGCTGAGTCCTGACATGGAGGCTCTTAGGTCCTGGCAAGCTCTTGTACTGATCATAAATTTCCCTGAGCTGGCAGGAGACCCCCGGAAAGACCCTGGAAGCATGGCCAGGCAGTGCACACAAAAGGGAATTCGCCCTTTGGCATGTGTGCGGCATGGCACCATGTGCTCCTGAGCCCCAAGCCTCTACAGAGGAAAAACCCAGAACAGTAAGTTCACAACCGTAAGTACTCTGTGTGTATCTCATAACGTCCATGCTCCCATGCTCACATGGGGAACAATTTGATGTGGGGCTGGGCAGGTGGGGAGTCTTTGTCTTCTTTGTCAAATGCCAACGTGTCTTTTTTATACATCACCCACCCGGTGGTCTGAAGCTCCTTAAACTCAACCTGCCCAGAGCTTGTCTTGTCTTCTCTGAACACATTGCCCACACTGCCCTGTCCCCCATTGCCAAGTCATCATCCAGCCCTTGTGCACCTGTATCCTCTTCTCCATGTCCCCACCTGGTCCATCTCCAGCCCCCTCCAATGTCTCCCAGCCCACCTCCACCTCCTCCACTCTACCCTTGCTGCTGTGGCAGAGGCCCTTTGTGACTCTCACCTGGACCGTAGGGTTCACTCTTTACCGGTTGTTGGTGAAGGGCTGCAGAACCGGCAAGCCCAAATATGCCATTTTGGCATAAGGATTAGTTTGAGCTGAAGATAATTGAAAAGAAGCAGATACAAGTAAAGGTCCCTGCCCTCTCTCTGTCTGCCTAGAAACAGGAAAAAATTTGTGAAGATGTCCCCCTCCCCTCTGTACCAGGAAGGACAGAAGTCAATCACCAGAGACAATGCCAGACCCTGATCAGGACCAGAGACAGCACCAGAGGTGTCTACACAATAGACCCTACCAACCACCCCTTGTCTTCACTCCCCATGCCCTTCCTTGCCCACAGTTTGCCGCCCTAGAGGCTCCAGTGTGTGTGTGTGTGTGTGTGTGTGTGTGTGTGTGTGTGTGTGTGTACAATGCATGTTTTATTAAACTTCTGTTTCTCTGGTTAGTCTGTCTTTGTCAGTCTAATTTGTGGGCTCCAGCAATAAACCTGAGGTGGGAAGGGGAAGATTTTGTTTCTCCTACATTGGCATGAGTGCTTGCTTAACCTCTTTCTTCCCACCTGGGTTGTGAGCTCCATGGGGGAAGGAATCTGGGCTGCTTTTGTTTATCACCATTTCTCCTACACCTGTCATGGTGCCTGGCATATGACCCACTCTCAGTAAATGATCAATAGTCATGAATAAATTAATGATGAAGTGACTCATTACTGTGACTCTATCTCCCCTGCCAAACCTTGGTTCTTTCTGCAACAACTATGACTGTTCCTAGTACAGCAGTGACCCTCTCTGAACCCTGGCAGGACCAGGCACCATGCCAAGCATTCCGCACACCTCATTCCAACAATAGCTCTGGGTGGTGGGTACTGTGCTGCCTACTTCACAGAGAGGTGAAGTAACTTGCTTTAGGGCACACAGCTCAAGTCTATCCTCACCCCAAAGCCCAGGCTGGCAGACACTGGGTCTTCCCTGCTTGATAAATCAGAAGGAGTCTCCACCTAAGAGACTTTTGGTGGCTCCTCAGCATCACGTCCCCTCCCCTGGAAGTCCAGGTCTCAGCAGGACATTCAACCTAGTTCAGATCTGCTTGGCTAACCTCATTTCCTCACTTCTCCCACCCAACTCCTGGTGCAGGGCAGCCTTCCCCCAGAAGCCCCCAGGGGACTGCTTCTCTCTGTTGGGGCTGGCTCCCTCAGGCTGCTGGAATTCTCCAACGATGATGGCTCCTCTTGGAGCTGCCTCCCACCTAACTTACCAAACGCCTACTCATCTGTGAGGTACGGCTCATATGGTACCACCTCCTGCAAGTCTTCCCTGATTGTCTTAGGTGGAGCACTGAGATCCGCCTCTTCTCCCTTCCATCTGACCCTTAGGAAATTGCTCAGGAATGGCTTCAAAATGGATGCCTCCATGGCCTTTTTGAAGCAGGGTCTTCATGTAAGCCTTCTTGTGAATCTGTCTCCCTCCTCCAGCCAGTTAGTGTTTCTGGTAGGTACAAGGCATTCAGTGAATGTTCAGAGAATAAGTGAATGATTATTGAAAAGCCAGTGGGCTCACATTTTAACTTAAGAACTAAAGCGTTGAGGGTGTGTGACTCATGTAGTTCAAGACTAATGCATTAGTGGCAAATATCTTGCTAAAGCAAAAAGGACATCTCTTATGTTGTTCCAGACAATGGAGTCACCTCTTTATCCTTGGAAACAGAACCAAGGGAGATGGAATTGTGCAGGATGCCTCTCCTTGCTCCTTCCCTGTTTCTCTGCCCAATATGTAGCAGCCCTGGGGTCCATCCCAGATAGAGTGCTTACTCCATACAAGACATTGACATCAAGAACAGCAGCAAAGGGTCAGGTAAGATAGTTTGGCATTCTGTCCCAGTGAGACTTGATAGCTGTGTGGCCTGGGGCAATGTACTTACCCTCTCTGTGCCTCCTTCTTGGAGATCCACAATAGGCATTAGCACAGCAAAGGTCTGGGTGAAGCATGAAGTGAAAAATGCTATTGTTTGGGACACTCTGGGTTCCCAGAATGTTCTTCATTGCAGGGCTTCCCAGAGCTTTTAATGTGCACATTTGTGTTATGAATTTCCAAAAGGAAGATGCTGCAAAAATTTTGCCACAGATTATTTTTATTCATCAGCATCTCAGTTTGGGAATTTGATCATGACAATGACAAGGATAGATAATATTTATGGGCTAGTGACTGTTTGTGGGGCACCAGGCTAATCACTCACCTAGATCGACATGTTCAATATTCACAATGACCGTGTGGGGGCTAGTATGTCATTCCTACTCACTTATGAGATTGATGCTTCCCTCCGGGTTGGGCTACTTGGCCGCCATGTCTCATGCTGCTCCTCGCTGAGGAGCTTTGTGCTGGGCTGGTTTCTCAGACCCAGTTTCCCCCAGAGTGTGCAGTCTGAGCCCAGATCCCTGTGATCAGCAGCCTTTGGGGCACCTCTTGGGATGTTTTGTGCTCTTAAAATGGACCTGGCCAAAGCTCAGTCAAGGCTATGTCCTCTCTTCCCTCCTCCCAAACCCTGCAAACAATCTTTGTCTTTTCTGATCTCAGTGAGGGTGATCTGTATTCATGCCTTGGGGCCGGGAAAACAAAGGACCACAAACCAGGTGCTTTAGACAGCAGAAACTCATTCACCCCAGTTCTGGAGGCTGAAGTCCAAAATCAAGGTGTTGACAGGGTCATGCTTGCTCCCAAGGCTCAAGTAGAGGATCCTTCCCTGCTCTTCCAGCTCCTGGTGGTGATTGTCAGTCCTGGCTTGTAGATGCATGACTCCAGTCTCTGCTCCATGGTCACACAGTCTTCTTAGTGTCTGTTTTCACTTCTCATAAGGGCATAGGTCATACTGGATTAGGGCCCACTCTAACTGAGTGTGACCTCATCATAGTTTGATTACATCTGCAAGGACCCTATTTCCAAATAAGGTCACATTCACAGGTATGGAGGATTCACCATATCTTTTTAGGGACACAACTCAACCCCCAACAGGTGCCCCACCTGGAAACCAGCGAACCCTCTATTCCGCTCTCTTCATCTTTTGTCCCCATGTGCTGTCACCCCCTTCCTCCACATCTCCTGACTCCATCTCCCTCTGCACCTGTTCCCTGGACCTTCGTCCTTCACTGCCCCCATTTCCTGCCTGATGTTATTTCAGATGACAGCCATTTAGGGTTTCTCTGTGTTCGGATGCAGCTCAAAGTTGAGGATGCAAAGGTGAATGAGACTGAGACATGTACTCCTGAGTTTATCATCCTGGAGGACATGAACAGACACGCTGGCAGTCAACACACAAAACAGTGCTGAGTGGTGGACCTTCTTTGGGGAAATAAGGCAGGGCAAAGTGAGGGAAGAAAAGCTAGTGGGAGTGGGAGGCCATTGTAGGGTGTCAGGAAAGCCGTGTCTGAGAATGGGGGGTAGTACTGGGGCAGTGAGGACAGCAAGGGGAAGGACCTGGGAGAGGTGAGAGGTGGATGGAGAGGAGACGGGTGGGATCCAAGGCCATGAGGCCCAGATGAGTTCAGGGCTTACTCACAAGTGGTGGGAAGGCACTGTGGCATTGTAGGACTTGTCTCTTAATTGTGGGGAGGAGAACTTTCTGGCTGGGTTGTGGGGAAGAACAGGAAAGGAGTGACAGTGTGAGCAGAGAGGCCTCCAGGGAGGCTCTTCTCAACGTCCAGAAGGGTCCTGCTGGTGGCCTGGATGAGGCACAGCAGTGTGGGTGGGGAGGAGCGGTCGGAGGGGGGTAACTCCTGGATGTGAGGGGACATAGGATTTGTCTGTTTTCCTAGCTTGCCTATGATCCTAATTATACACAGGTTATTTATCTAAGAGGTACTGCCATTCCCACTCTACAGATGAGCAAACTAAGACACAAAGAGGGTCTTCTAATGACCGAGCCTGGAGACGTCAGGGAATGGAGAGGAAGGTCTCCTGCATTCGCCGCCTCCTTCTCCAAGCAGCTTGCTCTGCTGAGTCTGCTGGTTCAACTCCTTCTTGCTGGTTTGGGGCAAAGTGGTCCCCCTTCCGGGGGGCATGGCCAACGTCAGAGGCCATTTGTTAAGCTGTGGCATTCAGATGGCTGGTGTCACCAGCGATGAGTGGATCCCTCCCCAACCGTTGCTTTGCTGTGGGCTCGGCTTCCATCATTTCAGGCCCTTCCCAGAGCCGGGTGGGTTTAGCACACCTCTGTGCCTGCGACAGGGTGTGTGTCCTCTTCAGCTGCTTGGATTCAGCCCCGCAGGAGAACGGTCAAGTGGTACTCTTCAGCTATTACCTACTGGGAGGCTAGAAGCCTTGCGTTCATAGGAAACTCCTTCCTTTCCTATTGATCACGATCCTCACCTCCTGGGGACTCTGGGGACCTTCTGGAGGTTGTGGCTTCGTGCTGGATGAGATATTAGTTTTAGGTGTCGTCTTAGAACAGCGGAGCAGAAGAAAGCAAGATCAATGCAAAGATGTCCCCATAAAATGGAGTGTGGTCTCACTGGAGGCAGCAAACAATCCCAATCAAAGAATTTATCTTGCCAACGAACTGAAAGCAAGATCGATTGTGCCCCACTCAGAAGGGAGTCAACTGGCTGCTATAATTCTTCCCCTGGGTTCTCTGTGTGACACCTGCAGAATATGAATTAACCCAAATAGGCAGATGGGGCTGATAAAAAGTCCCTTTCCAGGCACTAGGATGACATGAAAATGGTTTTGATCTTTCCATTCACAGCGATCGAAACCTTTGTAAGGAGCGTGCGTCAGATGACTGGTCGGCTGGGCACACCCTGCCCCTTCTCCTGGATGTTCTCACGTTCGACAGCTCTTAGCATGGTGGATAAGATCAATATCGAATATTTCTGTGCCGGGAAGGGTTTTTGACTGGCAGGGTAAAGGATGTGTAGATGAGTCTCCAGGTGTGAAATGTCAGATGATGGCTTGTTTCCCAGGGCTGGACTGGTGCCATCCATCTCTGCCTCCTCGGGAAGCTAGCTTGCTCCGGAGCGTGGCCCCAGGGCATGGCCAGGAGGACAACTCGGGCCCAGCGGGGGGACCTGGCCCCACTCTGGGGCTTTGAGGTGTGTGGTTGTGCAGGCCGCCGGACATCCAACAGGAATCTTCTGTGAGTCACCGGAGATGGACTCTTTCAAAAGTAACCCACGTGTGGTTCCAATTTGCAAGGCGTCTTGATGCTGCCGGCCTTTAATTAGCTGTGCTGTAGCTGGGGACTTGGGGACCAGCTTGAGGGCTGCAAGGGATGGCTTTGAGGGACCAGAAGCCGGAGCAAAGTGTAGCAACTGGCGAGTGTGTTAGCGCTGGAAGGGGCAGCGAGTCACCTCCTCCAAGCCATCTTCCACAAATAACTGTCCCCAGCCCAGGGAGGAGACAAGACTGGCCAAGGTCACACATGGAACAAATGACAGAAACATCTGAAATATTTGATGCTTACCCGCCGGAATAGAGGGACACCCACAGGGGGTCATTCTCTGCTTCTTTAAGGGTCCACAGAGGATGGCGGTGCCCATTAGTGCCAACAGTGGAGGGCAAGCCCCCCCAACCCCCCTTTGCCCCACTACCTTCCACTGGACCAGGCAACTAGCAAGGATCTGGGGACAGTCGTCTGAACCCACAAGCCCTTCTGTGTCCGTCTGAAGTGGTATCTTGTGGTTTCGATTTACGTTTTCACGAATCTTGTCATGTGCTTATTGGCCATCTATACATCTTCTTCCTAGAAATATCTATTCCTTTGACCATTTTTTTTTTTTTAAAGATTTTTTTATTTATTTATTAGAGACAGAGACTGAGAATGAGAGGGGAGAAGGTCAGAGGGAGAAGCAGACTTCCCGCAGAGCCGGGAGTCCGATATGGGACTCGATCCTGGGACTCCAGGATCATGACCTGAGCCAAAGGCAGTCGCCTAAGCAACTGAGCCACCCAGGCGCCCTCCTTTGACCATTTTTAATTGGAATATTTATCTTTACTGTTGAGCTGTGAGGGTTCCTTCTATATATGGATAAAGATCCTTTATCAGATACAGGATTTGCAAATATTGTCTCCCAGACAGCGGGCTGTCTTTTAACTCCCTTGAGGGTGTCCTTCGAAGCACAGAAGTTCAATTTTGCCTATTTTTTCTGGAGGTGAAAGAGCCCATGGTGGCTCGCGCCCAGCCCGGAGAGGAAAGCCATGCACCGGACTGAAGCAGCCAGGACCCCTGGATGCCGGGGGCGCCCCCGGGAGGCAGAGGGCCGAAGAGACGCGGGGAGGTGGGCTCATCAAGGGCGGACAGCTCACACGTTGGGAGGCTAGCACAGCTGCTCTCTCTCCATCGTTTTGTACCAAACTGGGAAGAAACTTGTCCTTCGCATTTGGAAAGTTTCATGTCTCATCATAATTAGTCTTGGCTATCCCGAACAAGCAAACTAACAAGCAATAGAAAAAGAGAGAGAAGGGGAGGGTGGGAGAGAGCTGCAGAACTCTCCTCTCTTGGCTGTCAGCCATCCCCGAAAAATAGTTGGCAAATGATCTTGAGTTTCACATAAATAATTGCGGAAAGTAGCAATCTCTCACCGGAGTCAAGAGGCCCAAATTGTTCCTCCTTGAAACCTCTCCTTTAAACAACTTCAAAATGTCACTCGGCTGGCCAGGCTGCAAGCGACGTTCTTGAAGCAGGTGAGCACTTGGCTGGGCGCCCGTGTCTCCGAGGAGAGAGCTCTCTGCTCCGGACCGTTGAGAAGGAGCTTCCGGGCACTCGCTCCGCTTCGCCCCTCCATCAGGGGGTTCAGCCCTCGCTCCTGCCCTCTGCATCCCCTCCAGGAATTGGTCTCAGCACGGGGTCGCGGTGGTGCTGGGTAACACCCCCAGGCCCTGGGTCTAAGTGAGCAGCGAGGAAGGATACTCCTGCAGGATTTCTCTAGAAAGGGCCTCATAGTCCCGGAGGTACTGAGCTGACATGTCCTTTGAGGGGAATGTGTCTGGGAGGTTTTCTATTGGGGCCACTGTCCCTCAGAGGCCACCTGGGGTCTGGGTTAACTCTTGAAGGATTTAGATAGATTTGCTTGCCTTCACAGAGTTGGCAGCCCACTCGAGTCAGGAGGGACACCCTGGACTGGGGGGCATTGGTGCAGAATGAGGGGGCCTCTGGAACCCCCGTGGCGCCAGCCGGCTCTGCCTGGGTCTCTGTGCCCCTGCTCCAGCAGAAGGAGCCTCCTGAGGGCATCCCGAGTAGCGAGGCTTTTTCACTGCTGTGACGATGCCTATCGTGTTTCTTAAACCTCTTTCCTCCCCAGTCGGTGTCCTTGCCCTTCTGTGGAAACTTTCTTGCCTTTTAGCCATAGAAATCTGTCTTTTCCTCTGTCCTTGAGGTCATCTGTGGTCACATCTATTGGTAAATCATCATCATTGCGTACCAGATCTTGAGCGTATTCTCCTAATCAGTGGATTTATACAAAACGGCAGAGTAGCCTTGACCTAATGTTCCAAAGAGATCTCTGGGATATTATAGATGATCAGGAAGTATTTGTTCTAATGGAGAACTAACAAGTTCTTGGAGAAATTTCGCATGGGAGCTGTAGCACCACCAGAATGTTGGTTGTTTTTGTCTTTTCTCCCTGTCTTTCTTCCCTTCCACTAACTTTCGGAGGCAGAGGGGAAATCAAAGGAAGCAGAGGATGGTCGAGGAGGAGCAGCCCCGGCCAGTGGCTGCTGCAAAAGCAACACCATGAGGCCACTCTGTATGCAGGGAGTCTGCGGATCCCTCTCCCTGCAACTGGCAGGTGTGGCCTGAACACCTACTATGCTCGAGGCACTGGAGACACATTAAAGCAGACAGGAGTCCTTGCCCTCAAGGAGATTAGTTTCTACTGGAGAAGACAGACAATAAACCAGTTAAATCATAAAATGCATAATAATTCAGTGGTAAATGCTAAGGATAAAAACAGAGCAGAGAAGGGGGATGGGAAGTGGGGGACATCCAGTTTTAGAGACAGCAATGCCTGAGAAGGTGGTATTTGAATAAAGATGTAATATTGGAGGGAGGGCGGTGTGGGGACACCTGGGGGAGGGGTGACTGGGCACTTGAGCATAAGGGTAGTGGCCTCACAGAAAGAGAGAGGTCCGAAAGACTGGGAGGGGTGACGGCCACAGGAGCTGCAGGAGCTGAGGTCAGGGAGGTCATGGGGCAGATTGCAGAAGGCCATCCATGCAGGTCCTCGAGCTAGATGGAAGGCACCACAGAGGGTGTCCAGACCTGCACCTACAAGGCTCTTCCTGGCTGCTCTGCCGAGTATTAACCACAGAAGCACAGGATGGGGATGCAGGAGGCTGTTACGTAGCCCTGGGGACAGGTAATGTGGCTCGGGCCGCTGGGCAGCAGTACAGGTCCTGAGCAGAGGGTGGAAGCTGAAAGGATTTTGAAAGTAGAGCCCAAAGAACCCACTGACCTCCAAGGCATTGGCTCCAGCACCAGGAGGGACAGAAGTGCTGCTTCCTGGGATGACGCAGACCACAGGATGAGACATTTGGGGTGCAGTGGAGATTCGAGGTGCTTCCTAGAAATCTCAAGTGGAGGTGTCCTGTAGGCAGTGGGAGGCAGGGGTCTGAGATCAAGAGTTGGGACAAGATGCAGTACTAGTTTGGGAGCCATCAGCGGATAGATGGGCTATGAAGGCATGACAGCGGAAAACCAGTAATAATAGCTAACATTTATTGAATGAATGTGCCCGCCACTGCGTTAATTTGTTTGCATTTATCAACTCATTTAATCGTTTCAACCATCCTATATATTAGGCATTCTCTCTGGCATCCTGTTTTGCAGACGAGGACAATGAGGCATAAGGAGGTTACATGACTTTGCCAAGGTTCTTCGAGCTGGTCGCTGTTGGAGCAGGGCCTCTCACCCAGGGAGAGGACTCCTGAGCACTGTGTGGGGCCAAACAGGGCTGGCCTCCAGGCTTTTGCTAAAGAAAAACCAGACTTTCGGTTTTACAGCTGTAAGAAAATGGGTTCTGCCGACAGCAGATTTCTCCCCACTGAGCTTCCAGATGAGAACGCGACCCGGCCGACCACCCTCCCGTGCACACCACGAATACAATTCTCTTCTCACTGCATGAACACTTGACACTTGCTCTCAACGACTTCTCCTTCGCCACGATGTTTTGCTTGGGAGTGGTGGGAGGGAATGCGTCTGTGAGCATGTTTCCTCATGGTAGGTCATAGGCCGGGGGACGCAGTAGGGGCGAGGGATAGGCCCTGTCGATGGGATGCTGGAGTACAGAGCTGAGATGGGGAACTTCAGCCACCCCATCTGAATTTGTCTACACAACATGAGCCGCCAGGTATCAGGCCTGGATGGAGCTCAGCCTTGAATTGGACGTGAGCTCCCTCGAGTCACTTAAAGAAGGGCCCCTGGATCGTCCTCTGCAAAGGGCAGGGCCAAGTCTGCCTTGTGACTCCGGGGCCAGCCTCTGTGCTCAGGACGTATTTGGGGAATAAATGCATGAGCGGACGGAAGGGCCTCCTGCAGGGCTCCCTTCCTTGAACTTTTTCTCCTTGCTAGTGCTCACACAGCCCACCCCTTGCTCAGGAGACTTTGTGTTTCATCTGTCGCTGCTGCGTAGGAACCCCCGCCCAGGCCCCATGAAAAAAGTGGCTGAAGGTAACATTTCAGAGCTGAGCGTATTTGTATTAGTTTTCGTGACTGCGTAACCAATTGCCACAAATTTAGTGGCTTCAATGATACCTGTTTATTATCTCACAGCTGCGGGTCGGGAGTCTGGGCACAGCAGAGGACTTCGGGTCCTCTGCTCAGGGTCGCACAGAAAGTACCAGCCAGGCTGTGTTCTCATGTGGAGGCTGGACTGGGAGGGTCTGCCCCCAAGCTCCCACAGGCTGGTGGCAAGATGTATTTCCTTGCAGCTGTGGGACTGCGGGCCTGGACTTTTGCTGGCTGGGGCTTGCAAGCTGCCCATAGTTCCTTGCCAGGTGGGCATCCCCAACCAAGTGGCTCATTTCGTCAAGCCAGAAGGAGAATCTCTAACTCAGTCTCCCAGGGTGGAGTTTTTGGTAACATAACCCAGTCACAAAGGGACATTTGGTCACCGCTCCTCCATCCCACTGGTTGGAAGCCACTCACAGGTCTGCCCACACTCATGGGGAGGGCTCACACGGAGGTGGGCGCTGGGAGCTGGGAATCATTAGGGACCATGGCTTCTACGAACCTTCTGGGACTCAGTGTGGGACTCTTCAGGAAGCGTCACTGCCATGGAGACTGTGGGGTGGACTCAGCTAGCATCTCCCATCTGTCCACCCCTCCTCCAGGCACACGAGACCCGTGTCCTCAGGGACCCGCCATCTTGTGGGGGAGACAGAGGATACACAAGTGGGTTGATCCATAGAAGAAGTTGTGTCGGCTGGGACAGGACCCGGAGGGGAATAACCAGCATGGCAGACTGTTCGGAAGCCGTCCAGAAGACACTGTTTCTTAGGGTGACTGGTGAAAGCTCCTCTAGTAGGTGGCACACACGCCGTGGGAGTCAGTGCTTGTGGGGACTGTTCTGTGTTGGGAGGAGGTGACCCGCATGCACACACACCCGTTCCCATCCCTTTCACCTCCCCAGTCCTGTCCGTCAGCCTCACGGGCAGAGGAAACACCCGACAAGCCAGTTCACCCAGTGTTGCCAGGCTCTCTCGCGCTGGAAATATCCTTTCTGCTGCCGGTGGCTGGGATCTGGGGATGTGGGCCAAGTGTGGACCCAGGCTTTGATGCCATTCATACCTTCACATTTCTCATACGTTTCCACACTCAGAGACGTGCCCAGAATCCTCTCCTCTCACAGGAAAGTTTCTGCTTAGCACTTTCTTCTTCTCAGAGATTTTAATATACGTATATATTTTAAAGAGGCTCATGGAAGAACAACCAGATCGATGAATCTAGTGGGGAGATGTCAGGTCCTGAGAACATTGCTGGGAGGCAGATTTTTTTTTTATAAAGATTTTATTTATTTATTTGACAGAGAGAGAGGAAGAGAGATCACAAGCAGGCAGAGAAGCAGGCAGAGAGAGAGGGGGAAGCAGGCTCCCCGCTGAGCAGGGATCCCGATGTGGGGCTCACCCCAGGACCCTGAGATCATGACCTGAGCCGAAGGCAGAGGCTTTAACCCACTGAGCCCCCCAGGTGCCCCATGGGAGGGAGATTTTAAGCCGAGCTCTGACACCTCACATTGTACCTGGCACTACTGACTACTGATGTTTTGTGCTGCATGTCTTTGTTGTTGGAGAGAGTTGTTTGATCAGCACCTGTTCACCCTTCTGGTGAGGAGAGGCCCCCCTGCCCTAAATGGTATGAGATGGATGACTCCTAATGCCCAACATTAGACAAACGAGGCTGATAACAATTTATTAGTCATGTCCATTCACAGCCTGGGAGGGGAGGGCCCTGCTATTGTGACGACTGAAAATGTCCCTTGGGGAGGTGGAGACACAACTGTCCCCAGTTGAGAACCATGGGTCTGTGTTTATGTCATTTTGCAATCAGAACTGATAGATATTTGAGCTTAGCTATAAGGTGCTTTCAGTGGTTCTCTGCTTTCTGCAGGATAAAGGAAAACCTGCTTATGTTGGCTTTCAGATATGACCTTGAACTTCATCCTCCATGACCCTTCCATGAGTCTAGACGTTACCCAGTCAGTCTGCTCATGGACCTAAACACAGTAGAGCTTTCCTGGCTTCAGACCCTTGCTCATGGTGGCCCTTTACATCCCTCCCCATCCCTCCTAGCCGTACCCCTCACCATGGTGCTAGTCATGGGGGTTTGGCAGACCCCATCAACTCCATGACAGCCCCATCTTGAATTCATGGTGTCCATCCAGCCATAGAATATATTCAGTCCTGGTGAAATTCTCCTTAATCTCCCATGCACCCTCAGGGCTTAGTATATATTCACGGGGTTAGTATCCATTCCCTAAATATTTATTGAGGCCCATTGGGTGTCAAGCCTTGTCTTGGAGATAGAATCAGGGAGCATTGTGGCTGACTGCTTATTTGACTGTTTCCCCCAGTGGAGAGGCTCCACAAGGTGCTAGAATTCAGGGGCTGGTACATTTTAAATCCCTATATTGTTAGAGCTATAGTAGTTGCTCACTAAATACTAGTTGAATGCACAAATGGTCCACCTTCTGCCAATCTTTGCTATGCTTTCCCAGACCTCTTGGTCCTTTGTGCCTGGAGAACGTTTGAAATTCTCACCTTTTCTGAAATTCGAAGCCCACCACAAAAGCCTTCTCCCCACCACATTTTCTGCAGAATTTCCAAACGTCTTTTATTGTATGGCTTTTCCTTGCCAAGCTGAAAACTCCTATGAGGAGGGACCTGATCCTGTGCATCTTCGTACCCCACGAGTGTGCAGCCCAGAGCTGACCAGGGCAGCTGGGGTGGATACAGGTGGCCTCCATACTGCCTTGGCTTGCCTCTATCTTTCTCTGGGTCTCAATATCCCTTCTCTGTTTATCCTTAGAGGAATGGATGGGGTTCTGAAGTCTCCAGTCCCTCCGGGGTCTGGGATTTGGGGATTCTGGTGGGTCCTTTGCTCCAAGAAGTTCTTTGGGATGTTGCCCAGTTATTGCAAAGGTCCTTCTCATGGATTTTTGTGTCACAACGACCGTTGTTAAGCTACGATCCCACTGGGGCTGGGATGGAGGTATTTGCATCTGGACCTGCCATGGTGCCAAGCCGGCCTGGACGCATTGCTTTGCTATGCACAGGATTGCTGCCTGAGCTTTTTGGAGGGGGTGGTCTTCCATAAGCATCCCACAGCGGCGTAATTGCCTCGGAGCAAGCCAGCTGTGCACTCCCGTAAACACAGTTAAGTCGCCATTTAGGCTGACCGCCGATAAGGCATCTAAGCCACAAATCTCCTATTGATTGTTCTCCTTTATGGCGACGCAAGGCTTTCCTTCTTGTTTTCCTCCCCGTGATTAAAAAGGAGAGTTTCAGGGAGGCTTATTGTTCTTCCCCTAAATCAGTGTTGTCGCTTTATATAAACCAAGGGGGAAAATGGTCTTGGGAACGTTCTTATTTGCCAAGTTAAGCTGCCCCCTGGGGACACATGCATCCTGGCACTTAGAAGCTGGCTTTCTCTAAAACTTGTTTGCAAGGAGTTTCTGGGGAAAACTTTTTAATAAAGGGCCCACAGAATAAGACCCATTCAATTTTCTCCAATTATACATGGAAAGTAACTTTTGCTCACTCCATAGGTTTTTTTTTCTTTGCCTCGGGTCTTTTTGGGACTGGATTTAAATCAAAGCCTGTACAAGAGAGAAGAAAAGCTTTGTGATCTCTTTGCTGAGGGTTGCTTGCAACAAATTAGAAAGAAATGAAATAATCCCACAATATTCAAGCCCTTTATTGGGTCTTCTGCATTAACAATGTGGTTTTTATACTTCTCGTATGGCAGGGATGTTCGAAAGGCCCTTCAGAGCTGAATCATAGGTCTTGTTTGTTTACTGCAGACTGAGATTTGAGTTTGGGTGTGATTCAGATCTTAGAAAAGCCGAGGCCACTCCCGTTCCCAGAACTGCTCGCATCAGGATACAGATGAGGGAAGGCAAGTAAGGCACCTTGGAGACACATTTTAAGGAGGCGCTCGCTCTTGGGTCTGAGCAGGTTCTGGCCCTGCCTCCCACACAGTGAGGCGCCATCTTGCCCCACCTCGTCCCAGCCCAGACATCTGGCACACTCTGCCAAACGTTTACACATCCAGGAATGGACTCCTGGGGATTTTGATGGACTCATTAATTCAGCCCAACAGCTGAATTGATTTTGCATAGCCAGGCCCTTGGGTTGTGTAGATTACTTGCAACGAGTGGAGAGACGTGACTCTTTCCTAGTGGATTGTGGAATATGGGGCGAAATTTAAAATAATCCATCCACTTGTGTTGTGGGCTGAATTACGTCCCACCCAAATCCATATGTTAAAGTCCTAACCTATGTAACCTCAAATGTGACCTTATTTGGAAATAGGGTTGCTACAGACGTAATTAGTCAAAATGAGGTTACACTAGAATAGGGTGAGCCCTGATCCAAAAGTCTGGTGTCCCTATTAAAAGGAGAAATTTGGACACACACACACATACACACACACACACTCGCGGAATGCTATGGGAAGATTGAAGTTCTTCTGTCATAAGCCAAGGAACCATGAGAAACCTGGAGAGAGGTTGGAACGTTCTTCCCTGGAGCCTTCAGAAGGAGCCTGGCAGGAAGACTCCAGAACCATGAGATAATACATTTCTGTTGTTTAAGCCACTCTGTTTGTGGTACTTTGTAGTTACTCCTTTTAAAGGGCTACTCATATGCAGTTGCGTTTACTCTCTTGTGATGGTCGCTTGTTTAGAATCTCTGGACGGGTTAAATTCAACCCTACTCTTCTAGGAGAAGCAATCCCGCAGTGTGGGTGGGCGGTGGGGACGCACTGGGGCAGGTGGTCCAGTTGGTGCTCCTTGCAATATGGAGCCATCAATCTGGGTCCACACATCATGCCTGGCTGGTTATCCATTAAAGGGGAAGGAGTTTGATTTTCTCCGCCAATTGCTGGATATTTTTCTCCCCATGATTGTTAGGAAATGCCAAATCAAAGTCAAGGTACCGCACAGAGGGAGCCATATCCTTGTGCTAATTACGAGCCAGCGTGTTTACAGAAAGCTGTGTTAGGGAGAATTCTCTAAACCCGTCGTTGGGTTTACAGTGCTCAGAAAGCATAATGAGAACATTCAGCAGTGAAAATACCGTCCATTTGCATATTTCTCAGGATGCGATAATGTAATTCAGGAAATCTAGCTGCTGATGAATGCCATTTAAAGTTCATGGCTGCTTTTGTTGCTCTGTGGTACTTTAAATTGAACGTGGTGAGTAGACATTGGGGACGGCGATCAAAGATGGGGCTCAGAGTCTGTTCTGGAATGCGGAAATTACTTTGTGTTCTGGTCAGCTGCACGTAGAGGAGCCAGGAAAGGCCAAATAGACTATCTGTCTACACTATTATGCCAGGCCATTCTGCCATCGCGAGGACTCGGCAGCTCTGGTCCCTGCCCGGTCGTACAAGAGTCCCCGTCTGTCCCCGCACGTGCCGTTTCTCTACCCACATGTGCGGTTGAACCACACCTGATGTTGCCATCCCTCGACGCCAGGGCCCGTTCTGTGCTGAGACTGTGCCCCTCATGCCCCTCGGTGGAAATGACCTCTGGATACCTTCCAGAGCTCCCAGTTCTCTTTCAGGGCTGGTCCTAGGGACAGTCAGACAGATGAGCAGATGGAGAGAGCTGACCCAGACACAGCGAGAATAACCAGAGCTCTGGGTGCGAACCTCTAGGGTAGCTCCACTGATACTTAGATGTGTTGTTTGCTGAACACACTGATACGCCATTGAAAAATAACCTTTTTTTTTCTCTAATGAGAGGAGAGAGAATCTCAAGACACAGAAAATCAACACTCTGGAAAATCTGCGTATGAATAATCAGGAGTCAGGAATGATCACTGTCACTGTGTTTCCTGAGCACGGGCTGCATGGTCCGCGCTGGGCTAAGCTCATTATCTGTGGCATCACACCGTCACATCCTCATGTCACCGTGTGTGTAGGTTCTGGGACTGTCCTCGCTACACAGATGGGAAGTGGGCGCCTGCAGTAACTTGTCCAAGGTCAAAACGGCCGGAATGTGACAGAGCAGGGATTTGCTCTTGGCTTGTTTGCGTTTAAACCTTAATATAGTTTGTGTTTGTTTCCTGGGTCTGTTGTAACAAATAACCACAACCAGAGGCTTTAAACAACACAAATTGACTCTTTTACAGTCCAGAAGTCTGAGATTCAAGTGTTGCAAGGCCTTGCTCCCTCTGAAGGATCTAGGGAAGAATCCTTCCTGGCCGATGCCAGCTCCTGGTTCGATTTGCTGGCAGTCCTTGGGGAACCTTGGCCTGCGTCTGCATCTCTCCCATCACTGCCACTATTGTCACATGGCCGTCTTCCCCTCGTTTGTCTCTGTGCCCAATTTCTCCCTTTTTGCAAGGACACCAGTCATTGGATTTGGGGCCCATCCTAATCCAGTATGACTTCATCTTAAACGGATTATGTCATCAAAGACTCTTTTCAAATGAGGGTCCATTCACAGGTACCAGGAATTAGGATTTTAGGGGGCAGTTTAATCCATAACATTAATGCTTCTACCACATATGCCCTTGAGAGGGAAGTTTATTCTGGAATCTCCGCTTGCATTACTGTAAACAGGACCAGCCCACTAAGGAACTCACATGCATCTGTGAGTGTCAGGGATGAGTGAGGCAGGTGTGGCTGTTGCCTTGTGTTTTGAAAGACACATTGTATCAAAACATGATCATGGGTTTTGAAGGACACATTGTACCAACACGTGACCATGTGCTGTGAAGGACACTTTGTACCAACATGTGACTGTTTTGAAGGACACATTGTACCAACACGTGACTTTTCTTTTTAGATTTTCTTTACTTATGTGACAGAGAGAAAGAGAGATAGTGAGATTGAGCACGAGCAGAGAAGAGAGGGAGAAGCAGACTCCCTGCTGAGCAGGGATCCCAAAGTGGGGCTCCATCCCAGGACCCTGGGACCACGACCTGACCTGAGCCGAAACTAGACACTTAACCAACTGAGCCACCCAGGTGCCCCGACTGTGTGTATTGAAGGATATATTGTAGCAACTTGTGGACCAGTTGCAAGGACCCAAGAGAAGGTGTCTTCCCGGAAGAGATGTCAGTCCCGCCCCGCTAGTGGACTGTGAGCTGTACATTTGCCCTGAGCTCAGCTGCCCTCAGTGCACTGACGTGTGGCCCGGAGGAAACGCCTGCTTCCGAGAATGTGCTCCTGAAGACTGCCTTGAAGTCATTCTAGCACCTGGCTGTGGTCCTCAGCTCCTGCCCTGCCACCTGCCCCCACTTCCACTGCCTCAGTCTCTGACCCAACCCCAGTCACATGCGCACTGCCTCCTGAAAGCCCCCACACTGAGCAGCGACTCCAGACTCGGAGAGATGGCAGCCACGCTCAGTCCCATATGCTGTGAGGTGCTCAGTTTGGGGTGACTGTGGAGACTGGGCCGCTGGGGTGGTGGGTGGGGATAGGCTTGGGGAAGGGGAGTTGGAGCAGCTCTTCCAGGGGGAAGATTTGGGAGGTTGGGGTCTTGATTCTGCATCTGCCACTTCCTAGCATGTAGGTGGGGAGTCTCCAAATGGACCTTGATTTCCTTATTGGGGAAGCAGTCCCGACACCTTGGTCCAACCATTCAGGCTTGCTGTGAAAACAAATGACCTTGCAAACCAGGGGTTCTCAGCCTGGATACTGGTTGGGACGGATGCTCTGGTTGCACACAGTCCCACCAGATCCAAGTCTGCCAGCAACGCTGTTGGAAAGAATCCCAGGCAGTTCTAATCAGCCTCCAAGGCTGAGAGCAGCTGTAAACCCCAGAGCCTCAGGCAGCCACATGGAGGCTATCTCTCGTCCAACACCCTGGAAGCAGCAAGGGGCTCTGTCTACAAAAGGCCTGGGGGTTGGTGGAGCTGGGGGAGAGAAGATGCACAGAAGAATAAACCTGGCCCCAGAGACCTATAGGGGGCTGAACAGTGGCTCCCTAAAAAGATATGTCTGTCTCCTAACTCCAAAAACCTGTGAGTGACCTTATTTGGAAAAAGTCTCTGAGATGTACTTAAGGTAAGGATATTGGGAAGAGATCATCTTGGATCATCTGGGTGGGCACTAAATCCAGGGTCTAATGGTAAAAAGGTTGAATCAGGTCCCTCCCAAAAGATATGCTGAAGTCCCAATCCTCAGGACCTCCCAGTGTAACCCAGGATGGAAATAGGGTCTCTGCAGAGGTCATTATGTTAAAACGGGGCCATTAGAGTGGGTCCTGATGCAATACAGCTGGTGTCCTTACAAAAAGGGGACATGTGGACATGGAGACAGACTGTACACAGAGGGACAATGCGGGGAAGACACAGGGAGAAGCAGCCAGGTGACTGGAGGGAAGTGTCCACAAGCAGAGGGGCACCAAGGATCGCCAGCTGCCACCTGAGATAGGAAGAGGCAGAAAGCGTCTTCTCCTAGAATCTCCAGGGGTAGCACAACCCTGCCGACCCTTGATCTCAGGTTCCTGACCTCCAGACTGTGAGAGAACCCATTTTTGTTGTTCCCAGCCCTGCCGTTTGCGGGATTTTGCTGTGGTCAGCCCAGGACGTTAGCACAGGACCTTTCCCTAAATGGAGACTGATGGGGTCTGGTGGGTCAGGGGCCGGAGCTCAGCCGCTCTGCACCTCAGGGCCATGGATTCCAGAGCACGTTCCTTATTTCTTACTCTTTCTGAGCCTCACTTCCTTTCTTAAAGTGGGGGTGCTCACGGGAGCCCGTATCAGTGCCCTGGGGCTGCCACAGCAGCTCATCACAAGCTGGGGGATCTGGAGCCCCAGAAATCTATTCTCCCCCAGCTCTGGAGGCCGGAGGCGCCAAACACGGGCCGGGCTGGCTCTCCCGGCTCTAGGAGTTCTGCTCCACACCCCCGCCCCCCAGCTTCTGGTGCTTGCTGGCTTCCACCTTCCTTGACGTTCCTCGGCTTGAGGGCCCATCACCCCAATCTCTGCCCCCCCATCTTCACATGTCTGTCCTTACCCTGTGTGTCTCTGGTTTTTCTTCTAGAAACACTGGTCATACCGCAGTAAGACCCGCTCTAAATGACTTCATGCTAACCTGAGGACATCTGCAAAGACCCTACTTCCAAATCAGGCCACTTTCCCAGGTACCAGGGGGTGGGATGTGAATGTATTTTTCTGGAGGACGGAGTTTTGCCCACAGCAGGACCCCTCACGGGGCTGTTCAGAAGGATTGGGACACAACGCAGGCAGAGGACCCAGCATGTGGCGATATGGTAAGGTCCCAACTACCCTGCTGCCTTCAGGCCTGGACGCAACTCCCCCCCGGAGGCCCCAGATTGGAGGAGCCGTCTGGGCTGGGTGCCCCCACATGGTCCTCCTCGCTGCTGCCCTCAGAGCCCCAGAGCCCTGCCAGGCTCCTCCCTCCCTTTGCCCATCACTTCCCTCCCTTCTCTCTGTCCTCACCCTGCATTTCAAGGGTCCTCAGCTCATTTCCAGCCTGATCATTGAAATCCAGCTTGTGCCTCGAGGCTCCTTGGCCTGCGCTATGCACGTAGACCCCGTCACTGGGTTGCTTCCCCCTGAAACCCCGAGTGGCAGGTGTCCCGAGTCCTGCCTCTGTGGAAGGTCGGGGGTGTGCCCTGTGCCCCTGGGAAGATTGGCAGGACTGGGGTGTGAATGTAGCTTTGCTTCCCCAGGTGTTTGGACTCTGAGACTCTGGTCATCCTTTGGGATGCCGAGCGCCGTGGGTTAAGTCTGCGTGCACCCGCTGTAGCGAGGCCCCGGGGCGCCAAGCGACCTTTGAGTCAGAAGCACAGAATGAATATTGTTTCTTGGAACTGTGACCTCCTCCGACCGCCCTCCTCCCGCATCTGGGAGCCCGGGGGCTGCTCCTGCCTTGATTCCTCTGGAGAAGGCGGTCTGCGGAGAAAGGGTAGATCAGGGCCCCCTGACACGCGAGCGTGTCTTCCTGCAGAGAGAGCACACTTTCATAAATCCTCAAGGTGGCCTGTGGCCCTCAGAGGGCTTAGGAACCACAGGCTTAGGAACTGAACCATCCTGGGTTTTTATCCCAAGTGAAATCAGGGTGTGCCGGCATGCCCCTGAGAACCGGTGATACAGACCCATAAATAATTAGCGATTTCCTATTTTGTGTGCGCCGCTCAGATCTCATCCCTGTGTCTGGATGGACAGTGTGTCAGTGAGAGACAGGAGGCCCAGGCAGGAGAGGACCACACCGCCAGGGCCAGGGGCCAGCTTGGAGTCCCCGCTCAGCGCCTTACCAGCTGGGGCGCCGCATGCCCTTCCTGGGTGTCTGTAACAGAGCCCCACAAACGGGGGGCTCACCACGGTGGGAATCCATTCTTTCACAGTCTGGGCCCGACGTTGGAGACCAAGGGGTCTGCAGGGCTGCGCTCCCTGGGAAACATACTGAGGAGCGTCCCTGCTGCCTCTGCTGGCTGACTTGGGAGTTCCTGGCTTCCAGATGCATCCCCCAGTCCTCTGTGGTCACCTGGCCTCTCTCCCTGTGCGTCTCTGCTTCCATCTACTGGACGGTGGCCCCTACTCCTGTGTGACCTCAGTGCACTCATTGCATCTGCTATAGCCCCGTTTCCACCGGAGGTCCCATTCTGAGGCACTGGGGGTGAGGACTCCCATTTATTTTGGGGGGACACAGTCCCACGTGCGCCGTCACCATGGGCAAGCCACTCACCCTCTCTGGGCCCCATTTCCTCCCATGTAAACGGAGTTCCTAGCAGAACCCACCTCCGAGGACCGTTTTAGGAATAAGAGGAGACCAAAGCCCATCTTACGCAGTGACTGCTGGGGGGGGGGGCTGCTCCCAGCCACTCCAAACCGGCAGTCTGGGGAGCCCTGGAATCAAGGGCAGTAGCACGGGGGGCCCGGGGCCACTGCGCAAGTTACGTTTCAAGCTGCTTCATGGAGACTTCCGCTTGCAGTGAAGGAGCCGCAGCCTCGAGGATGCTGGGTGGAAACTCAGCTGCCACGAAGGGCAGAGGTGGGGAAGATACAGGGACACGTGCTGATCTTTTAAAGACGTGTGATTTCTTTTCCTTTCCTTTTCTTTTTTCTTTCCTTTCCTTTTTTTTTTTTTTTTTGATGGATTATCTTCCAGTAGGTGGAGGAGGATAAAGGCCTGCGAGGTCCTGAGTGGTTAAAAGGCTGATAACCCCGCCCCCAAAGCCCCTTGCTGGCTGCAAATCTAGAGATCCTGAAAATTACCTGGCCGGGGCGTAGGCACGCGTCCTCCAAGGAGAGTGGGGGCTGGCTGCCGTCCTTGCTGCGCTCAGCGTTTGACAGTCTCAGAGATGAATCGGGTCCGGTCGGCTCTGAGATTCCCCCGAGAACAGGACACATGAAGGGGCCCTTGAGAAGAACGCCCAGGGAGCCCCGAGGATTTGTTTATTCTGCAGTTAACAAACGACAAAGAGACTTGTTTCTTTCGGGGCATCCAAGGGTGCTAGCAAAAGATATTAAAGTTCCCTTTTATCTCCATTATGACTAGAAGAGAGCTTTGGTTTTATTTCCCAACTTCTTTGTTGTGGCTGCTCTTGCTGCGAAGAGATCACGCGCGGTGCTTGGGCCTGGAGCCTGTCGGCCGCCTCGGGCCATCGGGACCAAGCCTGTCTGGCGTTCGTATCCTTCACCCAAATCGGCTTGTCTCCTGTGTCCGCCCCCATGGGGGGATTTCACCTCCTGGCCTCCTGAGTTTAGGAGAGACTGTCTGACTTGCTCTGGCGGAGGTCACGTGGGCGGAGGCAGCCGCGTGAACCGCTGGTTCTCGAAGCCCCAGGCCCTCCCTTCCCACCAGGATCCTGGGAGTATCTGTGTGCGTGGACGGCACCACGAGTGCTGAGCCAGCCCAGGGGCCGGGCAGCCCGGACAGGAGTGGCTTACCTGGCAGGAGCCAGAGAGAAACTTGTGTTGTGTCTCTGACAGTTTGGGGGCACTGGTGGTGCAGAGACACTAGCCTCTCGGGGTAAAGACACTGATTTTACGTATTTTTCCCTGAAAAGTCGGGTAAGCCGAGAGACTGGGTAGAATTCGGGAAACCGGAAGCCTAGTACTAATCTCACAAGGAAACCGCAGCCGCCTTCTATGGCGGGTTGAATAATAATCCCCCAAAGATGTCCGAGTCCTAGCCCTGGACGCGGAATATGGGACCTCCGCCGGCACAAGGGACTTTGCCGATGGGATTAAGTCTAGAATCCCGCCATGAGGGGATTGTCCTGGATTATCTTTGTGGCCCAATGTCATCACAAGGGTGTTTGTAAGAGGGAGGCAGGAGGAAGGAGGGACGGAGTCTGGGAAGCAGGTGTCCCACGAGAAGCCGAGGCTGTGAGGACGGGATCTGAGGAAGGAGGAGGGGGCCACGCACCCAGGAAGGCAGGCGGCCTCTGCAATCTGGAAAAGGGAAGGAAGCAGATCCTCTGCCGCGGAGTTCAGAAGGAACGCGCCCCTGCAGACGCTTGAATTTCATCCCCGTAAGACCCATTTCCGACTTTTGACTTCCAGAATTGTCGGAGCACGCGGGGGTTGTTTCAAGCCAGTCCGTCAGTGGTGATTTATTGCAGCAGTGATAGGAAACCCAAGTCCTTCCCTCCCCACCTCTCTCCGAGCGGGAAGGAGTGTGTGAACGCAAGCAGGTCTGAGTTAATCCACTCTGATCGTGCAGATAATCTTAAGGGAAGCATGGGCTAGAACGACCACCACGGCTGAAACCTCTTTAAATAAAGGTTTAGCTGATTATGCACTTGTACCTTAGTATAGTCAATTTGCCGATGGATGAAGACGACCAGCCACAAAAACACGCTAATTTTATTGTAACGCACACACACACACACATTTTTTGGTTGCAGGAATCTACACTCGGTGGTTAATTTGGGAGCCAGTCCAGTGGCACATTATTACCAGGGAACCTCGTGTCCAGGGATGCTGCAGAAGCCGAGCAAATGTGGGCTCTTTGCTCCCTTAACGAACACTTGTGAAAAGCCCCCAGGAGTGGAGACCTCCGTCCCCACGACCGCCAGGATTGCAGCCTCAGAAAACACCCCAGGGAGTGATTTTAATTTCATCCCTGCCCTCCATCCTTGGGGTCACCCCCTCCCTGCCTTTCTTGGAGGTGACATTTCTGTGTCTCCGGCCTCCACAAACGAGAAGTGAGGGCAGAGCCGGCCTCGAGGTTGGAAGCTCATGAACGAAGCCGAGCAGGAACCCTGGGGGACTCGGGGTCAGCGTGACGCGACTGTGGTCCCCATCAGGGCTCCTGCCAAGTGCTGGGCGTCTCCACATCCTCAGTATCATCAAGTCTGACGGGCAAAGCCTGCTCTGAATTTGGGCATGCTCTCCCTTGCTCGTCTCAGTCCAAGCTAGAGAGCGTGTAATAAGGACAGAGTTAGAAATGCCCGCAGGTTCCCCAGACGCCCGCTCCGGGATCATGCGGAGTTTAGGACACGGAACTTTCGAGGCCGGCCTCCTTTAATTAAAGGGAAGAGCCTTTCTCTTCCCGAGAAGCGTGTCTGACGAGGAGGGGATGCTGCTGGCGGGCAACCCGAGGAGTGTGGTGACAGACGCCCCGCCCCTGGAAGGCCACGCCAAGTCTCCATGGAGAAAGCAAGAGGGCCCGGCTGGCAAAATCCGGTGTTTGCTCCAAAACAGGAGGGTCTGGGGGTCCCGCTCGGCCTTCCTCGCTGCAGGGTGAGGCCCGTCTGAGAATTTAAATGGGAAAACTGGTGTGCTTTGCCAGTGGCCCGAGTGACCCGGTCGGGTGGGCCGAGCAGCCCCGCTGGCGACCCCCGGGGATTGGGAGGCTGGGGTCTGCCGGGATGTACAGACGCGGCCTGCAGTTTGTTCCAACAGTTCTGTCCCACCTGTGCCCCGAGACCCACGGGCAGTCCCTGATGACGGGCCACGTCAAACAGGGCGTGACCAAAGCACGCGTGGGCTCAGCCCATGGCCAGAGCGTGGCCCGTGTGTCAGACGCGGGAAAGGGCCCTGGCTGAGCCTCAGGAGCCGGGAACCGGGGCCCTTGGCTGCTCCCGGGGGTCTGACAGACTGACGGGGCTTCCCGCGGCTGCTTGCGCCTCCCTCTAACCGACACGAAGAGACCCAGGGCGCACCTGCAGGCTTCCCAGGCCCCGACTGCTCTCGAACGTTTTTATTACGATCAAATGTTTATTTCCAGTTGCGGTAAAACACACAGCACGGAAGGTCTCGAGCGGGCAGGTCAGGGCCGCGCGTTGTGCTGCAGCCGCAAATCACCTTCAGGGCTTGCGTCCGGGCCAGCCTGGGGGGCTCTGTGATTCCGCGTCTGCCTCGGGCTCAGGTCATGATCTCGGGGCCCTGGGATGGAGCCCCGGGCCGCGCTCCTTGCTCAGCGGCGAGTCTGCTTCTCCCTCTGCCGCTCCCCCTGCTTGTGCTCTCTCTCTCTCTCTCTCTCTCTCTCTCGTGCTCTCTAAATAAATAAATCATATCTTAAAAAAACAAAAAAGAATTTGCATCTTGAAAAACTGGAACTGTCCCCGGCTGTAAAGTATTTAAACACGCAAATGAGTGCAGAGAGCAGATTTTAGCAGCCCCTTCCCCACTTGTGGGCAGGTGACCTCACCTTCTCCTTCTGTAGCCGCTAAGTAAATGGGGGAATATTTCAGCGGTTAACAAACTGGTATCCTGCACAGACGCTAGCTGTTTACAGACTTCTCCATGTGGATCTATTTAAGTCTTTGTTCATTTATTTCAGCTACGGCAAAGCACGTCGTTTTGTAAAAATTCCACAGTCTATTTATAGTTTTTGCTAATCTATGAAGTAGGAGAAATTTCATTTCTTCATTTTTGTTTCCATGTATACTTTCTTGATTACTGATGGGGTCGAACATCTATATCCACTGAAATGTCCGTTGGTAATGGACATTTACCTGGTAATGGACTTCTGTAATGGCAAAAGTTAATGCTATTACGGAATTTTTGGATGTTGAAATGTTCTCATCTCTTAGTGACATGCTTCTTTGTCATGGAACATAATCTCTTTTTCATTTTATTTAATTTTTTAAAAATATTTTTATTTCTTTATTTGACACAGAGAGAGAGATCACAAGTAGGCAGAGAGGCAGGCAGAGAGAGAGGGGGAAGCAGGCTCCCCACTGAGCAGAGAACCCAATGCGGGGCTCGATCCCAGGACCCTGAGATCATCACCTGAGCCGAAGGCAGAGGCTTTAACCCACTGAGCCCCCCAGGTGCCCCAAAAGATAATCTCTTTTAAATACACTGCTGTCTCTGATTGACTAATGTATTAAAAAATATTTTACGTATATATTTGTGCTTGAAATTGAGCTATGGTTTTACTGTTTTTGTGAGTTTTGTCATCAAGGTTACAGCAGTCTTAGCCAATGAGTTGGCTACTTTTCCTTCCTAATACGGTCTCTAAAAAACTTTATTTTTTTTTTTTAAATCTTAGCATCATTCAATCTTTGCTTTGATGGAAGTTGCCTCTCAACCATCTCTCCTTGGTGTTCTTTGAGTCAGGAAGAGAGATTTCTGATAATTTATTCATCTCTTTAATAGACATTGACTGATGCAGATTTTCTAATAGTCTTTAGACATTTTCTTAAAATTTTTAATGGGTAATCACCTAAATTTATTGGAAAGCCAATGAAACTTTTAGAAGAATTGTAAGAGAAAATATCTTTATGACCTTAGGGTACGAAAGAATTTCTTAAACAAGATATGAAAATTAACAGTAGCTATAAAGGAGAATACTTACAAACTTGGCCACATTAAAATTAAGGGTGCCCATTCAACAGAAGATGCCCTAAAGTGAAGATCAAAACCCAAGAGGACTCTGCGTCTGGAGGTAAATAGTGGCAATGCAAAAAACTAAAAAGACGTAGTATTAAGAATATAGAAAAAAAAAGAATATAGAAAGGAGGCCATGGGAAGCAAAGAACTGAACTGGCATTTTCTAGAAGGGGACACACAGTCCATGCTTCTGGACCGACACCCCAGGCCCCACCTCACTGGGGACAGGGAAGACGCAAGTTCAGGGGATACCTGGGGGGCTCAGCCCATTAAGCGGCTGCCTTCAGCACAGGTCAAGATCCCAGAGTCCTGGGATTGAGTCCCGCATCGGACTCTTGCTCAGCGGGGCTCTTGCCTCTCTCTCTGCCTGCCTCTCTGCCTGCTTGTGCTCTCTCTCTCTCTGACAATAAATAAATAAAATCTTAAAAAAAAAAAAAAGAAGCAAGTTCAGGAAGGCCAGCAGTGCCCTCCCCATGGCACAGTGTCTTTGGACACCCCCTGACAGCCGTGTCCTTAGAGAGAGTGCAGAGCCTCAGGCACTGGAATGCATCGCTCATAGGAGAATAAAACATCACACCAGCTCTAGAAATTCACTTGGCACTCCTGGTGGGCGAGCAGAGAAGCTGTTGACATCCTGGGACCCTTGTCCCCCCAGCAGTGTGCCGGAGACAGGCTGAGGGTCCTCACAGCAGCTCTGTTCAGACCAGAAAGACGCTCAGCAAAGCACATGCCCGCCTGCAGGAGAGCACAGAAGTCCACGGCCACATGCGTGGGCAAAGGAGTGCCGCGTGGCACAAAAATTAATGCAGGCATCAAGACCTGTCCAGAGCGAGGTGTCCACCCCGTCCCCACGTCCCTCTCACATTCTGCAGCGGGGGTTTGCCACAGCAGCAGGGCAGAAGTACCGAATTTTGGAAGAAAGTAAAACTCTCAGTTATCAGATAGCACGAGAGCTTCCTAAAATACCTTGGACAATTGTGATAGAAGCAAGTCAGCGCGATGAAAGATTTCAGGAAGGGTGTCCTAATGAAGGAACAGAGACCAGGAGGTTTAAAGCACAGAAATTCAGTCGTACATAGTTCTGGAGGCTGGAGTCCCTCATCAGGGTGCCGGCAGGTTCGTTCCTTCTGTCCGGTGAGACAGGACCTGCTCCTCGTGCCTCGATCCTGGTCATTTGCCTCCACCCTTGCTGCTCCTGGGTTGTAAGCAGTGCCCGACGCCCGACTTGATGCGCACATGGGGCTCTCCTTGTGCACGGGGCCGTGTCCTCCTGGGCTGGCGCCCCTTCCTCCGGTGTGACCTCATCGTGACTAAGAACACCTGCAACCACTGTTTCCAAATAAGGTAAGATTCTGAGGTCGTCAGGGTTCGGGCTTCCACATGTGAATTTTTGGTGGCCAGAATCGAACCTGTAGCAAAAGGCAGCAGGACATAAAATTAAGATGGGAAAACAGCAAGGATAAGCCAAGTCCTAAACCCGAACGCCACAAGAAACAAATGACTCCAGCTCTCTTTCAGCTGAATAATACAACCGTGTCGAAAGGGGAGAAGCTCACACCAGAGACTAGACACAGGGGCCTGAAGACATCCCCTCAGCCCAGGGAAAGAAGAGCAGACCAACCTAGAACGTGGCTCGGGAGGTTTGGTTTGGGTGGTGAGGGTGCAGGGCTGCGGGAGCTGTTCTCTGCATCTCCCAGGACTGAGCACAAGAGCGAACGCGAGAAGGCGCTGGGAAGAACTGTCCCGTGAACGAAAGACACAAGTGCGCGCAGTAGGAAGAAGATGTGGGAAACCCGTCAGGCTGGACGGGAACTGGAGCTTTCCGGGTGAATGGTGGGAGGTACATGAGCAATCGGGGGGCAGGCTGATGGAGAGAGGGCTCTGGGGCTGCCATCGGGCACGTGTGCGTCACAGTGAGTAAGGACAGCGATGCAGTAGAAGGCCACAGTGGCTATAAGTAGGTAACTAAGAGTTGGACGGATGTGTGAGTCCATGAGGGCAAGGGAAGGCCCTAGCGCCCAGTGGGACGCTGGCTGAGAAGCTCGGAGGAGGGGCACCATCATCACTGCCCAACAACTTGGAGAAGATGGGTTTTGTGGAGAGTCATCAATGCACGCTCTCAGGGTGGAGGGTCGGTGGGGGCAGGGTACTCGTGTGGTCCCAAAGTGCTTCACGTCGCGTAGGAGAACAGTATCCATGCAGCGGAGAGGCCAGAAAACACCCCGAAGGGTGATCCGAGTTGGGGTTGCCAACGGGAGAGCGGGGAGACCTCGTGAGGTCTCGTCAGTGTTCGCGTTACTGCTGCTCGTTAAGCTGCTGGGAGATGTTATCCACGCTCCTTTCCATGTGTGACATTTCATAACAGGAATAAACGTAATGACATGAACCCCTGCCCCCGATTTTTGACTTAAGTGGGTAAGGAAACCTGCGCTCGGTGAAGTTTAGGGATTTGGCAGGGCTGGGCTCAAACACGATTCTAGTGGCTACAGAGCCCACACTCTCTGTCGCGCTGTAGGAAAGAGCCCAGTGAAAGACAGAGGAGAGGATGGTAAGGACAACCAGCAGGAACCGGGCTCACGGAGGGGACTCGTTCTCTCTCCTCCCATCTCCCCTCGCGGGACCCCCGCCAGCCGTCAGGTTCTCCGATGGGCTTAGGAAGGCAGTGACACCCGGTCCTGTGTTCACCGGTACCTTTCCCGACTTGATCAAAGGGGCCCTACGGTGGATTTCCCCCGAATTTATTTAAATTAAAAAGTCACACCTGACCAGAAGCATGAGGAGTGGCAAGATCATGCCCATCCTGCTGGCAGATTACAATCTCGGTGCCTGGACCGTTGGGAGTCCTTCTTTCCGATGACCCAGGAAAAAGCCGAAAGGAGCTCATGCTCACCTTCGGCTACCCTAGTGGGAATAATTGTGGCTACCCTACTGGGACATCCATCAAATGGCCAGATGGGCCCACAGCTGTCATGTTTGCCCAGAGTCCTCTTGTCCTTGGACCCATGTGGGCCGGCTGAAAAACACCAGTCCCCTTTAGTGTGCCAGACCTGCGTTGTCTAGGGCTCTGCAGCCTTGCTTCTGTTAATGATCAGATTTTGATCTAATAAATAATTACTTCCTGACTGGTATGTGCCTTCAGTGTTTGGTGAGGCGGGTAACTGTCAGACAATTTGATTCAAAGCCCCTGCAAGTCAGCTCTGTCGGATGTGTTTTCCTCCGTTTCTTTATTCCCCAGTGAAAACATACATGCATTTAAAAATAAACACAGGTGTTGGAGGAGATGTTTTGAAATGTTCTCTTGTACCTGACAGCTGTGCTCTCTGTAGAAATCGCGACAATTGTTTTTACCATAATTGCACAAGTTTGCCTCGAAGCTTCCAAAGTATTAACACTCGAGTGTATTATTGTAGAAACTTAGCAGAGTAGGAATGTATTACCGGCTCTCCTAAGATATTACCGAGAGCTTATGGAATCGTAATGTGATTCTTGTAAGTCTCTCGGAATAAAGACAGACGATCTTTCTCATCAAAATGTAATCCTTGTTGGGTTGAGCAAGTCGGTGAAAAATGCTTATTTCTGAGACACTCGGGTCTCTTCACGCCAGCGTCCTGCACCCATCAGAGAGTGAATCGCTTCTTCTGGTCTGGTCACGGCGTGGCGGTACCCACCTGTGTTTCCTTGGGGGAGGAGGGTTCACTAACAAGAGGGACTTCATGTGGTGCGGACGCTTCGCTGGTTTGAGAACAGCCCCAGGAAAGGAGGTGATCTTCTCCTGCTCAGCTGTGTTTATTGGGGGGAGGCGGGAGGGGGAGCGGTCTGAGAGCAGCAGGGCAGGGTTCAGACCGGCTAGCGCCTGTTGGTCTTCCTTCCAGGCTACCAGATGTCTTCTGGTTCTCTTCCCAGGCTGTCGGCTGAAAATGTCCAAGGCGGTCCGGGATGGTGAGGCAGGCAGGCAGGCATGCCGACTCTGATGGCCTCCGTCTTCCACCAGCTGGCAGGGGCCCCAGCCCTTGGCCGCACCTGCTCTTCCCCTTCAACAAGGTCTTAGAGACCTGTCTGCAGCTGCACGTCCGCGGTCACACCATGACTTTAATGGCAGCTGAGCAGTCTTTTATATGGATGTATCAGAATCCTCGGATGACAGCGATTCAGGTTTCCCGAATCCTTTGCTATGACAAGGAAGAGTCCTGTGCACATGACGTTTCTGTTTAGTCAAGTGACTAAAATCCAAGGGGTAAGTGCCCAGAAGTGAGTTTCTGGCGAAAATGGTTCGGGCGCTCCCCATCGACCTGCAGAGAGGTTGTCCCTGGATCCTGACCGCTCCGCCCAGCGCCTGGCGGGGTGGGGAGGGCTGCACCTCTGCTCTGTGGCCCCTTGTTTTCGACTATTGTCTGCCTCATACTGAAAACGCATTTCTCTGATTAGGAGTGAGGTTAAAAATCTCCACGATGTCTAAGAACCACTTGTGCTGCTTTTTCAATGAGCTTTCATGTCCTGCTTCTGTGGGCGGCTGGTTGTTTTGTTATAGATTTTTAGGTGCTCCTCGTGCATTAAAGAAATTAGCTCTTATCTGTAATAGAAATGAAGTCCTTCCCCCTCCTCCCCTCCCTCCTTTATAACATTTGCAGTCCGCATTTATCTTTTGACTTTGCTTCTGAGGCTTTTGTTTTGCCTTGCAGGAAATTTTTATTTTTACATAACCAAATATTGTACAATCATTTCCTGTTTTAAACCTTTTTGTGTTTACATTTTTGGTTCATCTGAATTTACTTCAGTGGACTGTGTGAGGTAGAGATCTAATTTTCTGGTTTCCCCTCAACGGTTCCTCCGCCGTCCCCAGTCCCTAATCTCTCTGGCACTTGGGTCATGCCCCGGGGAACTGACAAGGCCCCGTCCTCCCCTGGGCTCAGGGAGCACAGCTCTAAGATACGATGATGTGAAGGTCCGTGTTTCACTACCCAGCTGGCCTTCCTTCGACCCAGGACATTTTGGGTCCTAGGTCCCAACCTATCCTCCAACCTTGCTCAATTCAGAAGTCTCCCCTGTTGTTGTGTCGGTTCCATCTTCCTGCCGAATGTATATCCCTTGTGTGACTATTGCAGTGTGTTCGCTCATTCACTTGTTGGTGGACATTTGGGTTGTTTTGGCATTTGGCTGTGATGAATAAAGGTGTGAGAAGCACTTGGGTCCTTTAGTTCTTGTGTGGGCATAGACTTTCCTTTCTCTCCCACGAATGCCTGGCAGTGGAACTTGGGGATACATTGGAAGTGTAGTCAGGTCTTTAAGAACTGGGCAAAAACTGCCCCAGCCTGGCTCTCGCATTTCACGTTCCTGTTGGCGAGGACGGACGTCTGAGCTGCTCTGTGTTCCTGTCAACACTTGGTATTGGAGGACTTTAAGTTTAGCCATTACAAATACATGGTGGTGTTTCCACTGTGGTTTTCATTGGTATTTCTCTGACGTCAAATAAAGTTGAGCTTCTTTTCATATGCCTCTATGACACCTGCATATCACCATTCACATTTTTTTGCCTAATTAAAAGAAATCATTTTGCTTTCTCATATTGAATTGTAAGAGTTTAAAAAAATACATATATATATACACACACACATGCATATATATAAATACACACACATACACATATATATATACATATATATTCTGGACTCAACTTATTTTATACATACTATATTATATATATTATATATTTTCTTATATGTATAATTATATATATATCTTATACACACACACACACACACACACATAAATATATATATATAGTGATCTCCTCCCGCCCCCTCCAAATATTGGTTATCCTTTCATTTTCTTAATAGTACTTTTTATTTATTTATTTATTTATTTTGCACTTTTAAAAAAATTTATTAACATATAATGTACTATTTGCCCCAGGGTACATGTCTGTGAATCATCAGGTTTACACATTTCACAGTATATACCATAGCACATACCCTCCCCAATGTCCATAACCCTACCTCCCTCCACCACCTCCCAGCCACCCTTAGTTTGTTTCGTGAGTTTAGGAGTCTCTTATGGTTTGTCTCCTTCCCCGTCCCATCTTGTTTCATTTCTCTCCCCCACCCCCCCGCGACCCCCTGCCCTGCCTCTCAAATTCTTCATATCAGAGCGATCATGTGATAATTGTCTTTCTCTGACTGACTTATTTCGCTTAGCATAATACCCTCTAGTTCCATCCACGTCCTGGCAAATGGCAAGATTTCATTTCTCTTGATGACTGCATATTATTCCATTGTATATATATACCATCTCTTCTTTATCCATTCATCTGTTGATGGACATCTACGTTCTTTCCATAGTTTGGCTATTGTGGACATTGCTGCTATAAACATCCAGGTGCATGTGACCCTTCGGATCACTACATTTGTATATTAGGAGTAAATACCCAGTAGTGCGATTGCTGGGTTTTAGGGTAGCTCTATTTTCAACATTTTGAGGAACCTCCATACAGTTTTCCAGAGTGGCTGTACCAGCTTGCATTCCCACCAACAGTGTAGGAGGGTTCCCCTTTCTCTGCATCCT
>CM052798.1:2202881-2235430 GCA_028533885.1 Nasua narica
TTTAGTTGTAGTTGCCTTTAGACTTGTAAAAATATATATAATAACCTATAATATTTATAATAATAATAAAATCTGTTTAGGAATTCCCATCTGGCCTCTCTTAAGTAAAGTCTCTATTGACTGCCTTTGTCCCTGTGTATTGGTCATACCTTCCGGCTGCGTTACATGTCTTGTAACCTTTTGTTGAATACATGATATTCAAAATATTTAGTGTGGCAACTCTGGAGATCAGACCCTTCCCCCAAGTTCATTTCTGGTGCTGTTTGTGTACTGACTTTTTTGGGCCAAATCTGTATTCTTTGTTGTCTGTGGCCATAAAGTCTCTACTTGTTTAGCTTCATGGTCAGCTTATGTTTGACAGAGACTCTCTTAAATGACTCAAATCAGTAAGTCTCAGAGTCTTTGCCATGGGGCTTTCATACATGTGCTGACGCACGTCTTCAATGCCTGGGCAGGAAATTTGTAACTCGGTCTTAGCCTTTCACTTCCTGCCTGTGCAGAGTCTTAGCACCAACTGTCAGTGAGAGAAGAGGACCTTCTCTTTGCTCCCCAGTCACTCTCATTGCTTCCCAGGGACTATACAACCCTGCACATGCTTGTGGCCTTTAGGATTCCTAGGAATAAGTCAGAGCTTTTCAAAAACCTGTTTTCTCTTCCCAATTTTTTGTTTAAGTTTTCTCATCAACCTCTTATCAGATCACTTGGTAAACTGTCTCCAGCAGCTGAAACATTGAACAGCCCCTGGATAGAGGGCTGTTCTCACTGAGTGATGTCTGTATCAGGTCAGATGGAGACAGCGGGGATGGAGCTTTTCCAGGGAGCTCACAGGTCAGTTAGTGACCATCCTTTGGGTTGTTGCCTTTTAGGGCGATCCAGACCCATTTCTCCCACTCCAGTGGCTGCCGAGGCTGCTGGATTTTATAGCTATCGTGATTGGGAGGCTGTTGATTTTGAAGCCTACCCTGTAGCTGGGGAGACGGCAAGTTAAAATGCCATAGGGCTCACCATTCTTATCAAGATTTAGCCATTTTTTCTTGAATAAATTCTTGCATTGTTAAAAAACTTTGGTAATCCCCATAGTTTTAAAAAACTTGACTTGGACAATTTTTTCTCCATGGTCTCGTTGCTTTTCTGCAGAAGTGGATCTTTGGAGGTCCTGACTTTGCCAGGGCAGATCCAATATTCTATTTCGGGCAGTCTAACACTGAAATCTGTGCTCATACACCGTATGCGATGGCTTCTCTTCCAGCACTGTCTTGATTATTACCGTTCCCCAAACTCATAACCATATAATAAAATTCTATCATCACATTTGTCGGTTAATTCTTCCAGTGTCAGAGGATCAAATCTTCCTGGGAAGGCCCACGGAGATCACAGAGGAAACTGCTGAAGCCCCAAAGAGCCATAGGCAGGCAGTTCAGCCATTTAATTTTTCCAGGGTGAGATTGGTCCTGGTGATTCATTCTGTGCTCTCATTAGAGCAATTATCCAGTTAATCGCTCTGATCTGGATTTGGCCGAGGTAGTCACTGCAGCTGGGGAGCCCCAGAGAACAAGCAGATGGACGTCAAGGAGGATTCTGAAGGAGGCCTGGGTAGGCAGGCTGGTCTCTGTGCCCCAAACACGCTGTCCAGCACCAGGCGCCCAGTGTTTATTGATAGGACTGGCTCCTCCGGAATGCCCTTCCTTCTCCTCTCTGCTGCAGTCAGCAAATGAGGAGGACAGGGAGGTTCCGGGAAAGGTGACCTCTGAAACTGGGAAGGAGTGGATATGAGGCTGTTATCTGAGAGGACATCTGTCAAGTCCTGGATCATGGCAGGGAGATGCAAAGTCACCAAGGTGATGGAATTGTCCCCAGGCCAGCAAGGTTTCACGGGCACCAACCTTATTGTTAAAGTAGCTAAAAATAGGATATTTCAATCAGAAATAAGGTGGATAATGTTACAACTGCAAGAGTTTTGAGTCTGTTCCTTCACTCCCTTACAGAAATGCATCCTAATGACACCCCTCGACTTGGCTCATGGACTCACTTAGGGAACATTTCCCTGATTCCCCAGCTTGCAATTGGAGAGGACAGACTTGGATTGGTTAAATCCTCAACTTGCTCCATAGCTACGGAGTAAGAGTTATTATAGCAAGGAAGACAGGGTAGATATCTCTGGAATGCTGGTCTAGATAATGAATCAAAAACAGTGCCATGTCCTGGGGGATGACAGCCATCCATAAAAACCTAATGGATGCAGGGATAGCCCCCATCAGATCCACATCTAATTCAACAATCCAATGCATAAAAGTCAGATGGGCCCTGGGGGACACCTGTGGATAGCTGCAGACTTAGTCGAGCAATGGAGTTGATGGTGCCACTGTGCCGAATTTGAAGAAGGTGGACACAGACTCAGGCAGCTGGGTACAGTCATTGATCTGCAGAATGTGGTCTTTTCATTCCTTATCAGGAGACATTAGAAGCAGTTTGTACCCCATATGGGTAGGCCAAAGTACACCCTTTGGTCTTTTCTCAAGGCATCATATTTCCTGCCCTGACATAATCATAGCCCAAAGATATGTGCACAATCTACGAAACAATGTTCTGTTTCTGCAAACCATCACATCGGCTCCCTCTGTCAATGAGGTCGTGTCACTCAAACTAGATGAGTGATTAGTGGCGAGTATATTGGTGGCCTTAATGAGGTACGTGCCCTCCAGAAGGTGAGAGAAAACCCCTCAGAGTTTCAGGGACCCACCACATCAGCGGTATCCTAGGGCCCAAGTCATGCCAAGATGGTCCCTGCAAGATAACGGATAGATAATTGCACAAGTAAGGAGACAGTGCAATGCTTGGTAGGCCTGTTGGGTTGTGGAGGGGGTGTAGTCCCCACTTGGGAATGTTTCTTGTATTCCTTTTTGGTGAGAGCCATGGAAAGCTGTCAGCTTTGAGTGGGGCCTGGAGTAGGAAAGGGCTGAGGAGGAGGTCCAGACTGCAGCGCCAGCAGCTTGCTACGTGGACCACGTGACATGGAAGGCCCTGTGAGAGTTGAGTTTTCTGTGGTGGAAAATATACATGGGGAGTTTACTGAAGTCCCCGTGGAACAGTCCCTCAGATTCCACAGCAAGGACATGCCATCTGCAGTGTGAACGTTCTGTTAATGCAAGAATTTTTGCTTGCTTTATTCACTACAGGACCCCCAGGGGCTCCAACAGTGTCAGGCATGGAGGAAATGCTCAACGAATGTTTGCTCAGTGAGCTTGCAAGTCAGGTGAAGGCATGTCCCGGCCAGAGCTGGAGTTCCCCATGTTCCAACCTCTGGCTACCTCCTGGTCTTGTTTCTTATTTGATGTCATTTTGTATCTTGCTCCCTGGCCTCTGATTCCAGCCCCATGGGTCTCCTACTTGTTTCTAATATGCAGAGCTCAAAGCTGTCTCCCACCCCAGGATTCCTTTGCCTGGGACATATTCTCCTCGATGTCACATGGTTTCCTCCTCACTTCACTCAGGCTTTGCTCCTCAGAGAGGTGGTCCACACATCCTGGCTGAAAGGGAAGATCCATTACTCCTTGCTCTCCTTTGTTTTTCTAAAGCAAACCTTACCTTCGACTGTGTGTCTCCTTTTCAGCAAACAAGTTCTGAGCGGCAAGAGTTTGCTTTATTCAATGCAGTTGCCCCAGGTCCTACCCAGCAAGTACTTGGCTAGGGACAGTTTAAGAAGTGCTGGATGCAACAAAGCTAAGCTATTCTTTCTTGCAAGATTGTTCAGAGTCTTTAACATGCATGTGTCCTATAACATATGCACATATGGTATGATGTGCCATAGAGTTCTAAGGAGGGGCAATGTGAAGAATTTCCAAAACCTGTTTCATTGGAGAAACAATTTGTCATCTCTTAGGATAGCATACCACAGACTACATTTGGAGAAACCACACAAAGGTAGTTTTGGTCCAAAAGAGAGACACTGGTAGGGAGAGCCAGCTCTTTTCTCTATGCTGTCAACTCTATGACTGTTCCCCATCTGTTCCTCCAAAGCTGACTCCACATCAAGGGCCATATTGGGTCCTACTTACCCCAAGACATCTTCCCTAACCTTGCTAATGACTTTGGCATTCTTACTTATCACTGTGAACCGACCTTGGCACTAAGAAGAGAAGTGAGCCCGCAAGCCTGCCTTGTTGAGAGTGTGGCTCTCACTGTAAGACTGATCAAAATGAACTACCTGAGAGTCTTCCCCAATGGCTATGCTTCCACCATCTGTAGGAAACCTCTGAGCATTCTTATGAGCTCTTGAGGTCTCAGGGAGAGGGGACTATATGGTTATATGAGTTGGCTTAAAACCCCATGGAGTTCTGACTGGGAAGTTGGATGGTAGGGAGCAGCCCTAAGACTGGGGGTGCTGTTAGAAGTGTTTTTCTGGGGTGGCCGAAAGCAGAAGCAATCATAGCTAGAGGTCATGAAAGTACAGATATTTGACTTCGCATCCGGAAGGTTCTTAGCTTGGACATTGGAGGGAAGCCAAGCATTCTAGACACGGATTTCAGAATATTGGAACTACAGAGCAGGTGCAGGGAAACTCAAGGTCCAGGCAGACTGGCCCAGGGAAACCTTGGGTCTTAACATCTACTACTGCCAGCAGCCGGCTCTGTGAGAGGGGGCTCCGTAAGTTTTGAGAGAAAATTGTGTAAATAAACTGATTTCTTGTGGAAACTCCAGTGCACAAAAGCTTTCAGCAGCCTCATGGAAGAAGGTGCTTGTCAGTGAAGAGCCCAGACCAGGGTTCTCAAGATTGCATTTGATAAGACTCAGAGTAACTCTCCGCTGGTTAAGTCCTCCGGAGAGAGAATGCCTGGCCAGTCATCACTGGAGCGAGCCTTGTGATTCCCATTATAGATTAACCTGCCGTGGAAGGCATTGCAGAGCAAGGCTGTCGGGGCATTTCGTACAACTTTAAGTGGATTGGCTGGGAATAGACTTTACCGGTTAAAACCTAATGTCAGTGTCACACAGGACTAGCTTTAGGCTGTGTCAGCTTGGGCAAGTGGTTTAATTTGTTAAAACTCTGCGTACTCCTGGAATGGGAGTAGGATTAAATGATGTAGTGATTATAAGGTACACAGCACTATTATTACAGTCGTCACCACCACCATCATCATTGCCACCACCATCATCATCCCATCATTATTGTCACCGTCATCACCACCATCACCATCATCATCACCACTGCCATCATCATCGTCATTGCCATCATCATCACCATCATCTCCATTGTCATCATCCCCATAATTATCATATCACCATCCTCACCACATCACCATCACCATCATCATCATCACCACTGCCATCATCATCCCATCATTATTGTCACCGTCATCACCACCATCACCATCACCACTGCCATCATCATCATTATCATATCACCATCCTCATCACATCACCATCACCATCATCATCATCACCAATATCAAGATCACCATCATCCCATCATCACCATCATCACTATCACCATTATTATCATCACCATCATCATCACTGTAATCATCACCATCACTATGATCACCACATCACCATCAGAATCACTACCATCATCATCACCATCATCCCATCATCACCATAATTATCATATCACCATCCTCATCACATCACCATCACCATCATCATCATCACCAATATCAAGATCACCATCATCATCATCACCATCATCACTATCACCATTATTATCATCACCATCATCACTATCACCATTATTATCATCACCATCATCATCACTGTAATCATCACCATCACTATGATCACCACATCACCATCAGAATCACTACCATCATCACTACCACCACCATCATCATCACCATCATCTCCATTGTCATCATCACCATAATTATCATATCACCATCCTCACCACATCACCATCACCATCACCATCATCACCATCACCATCATCACCATCATCACCAATATCAGCACCATCATCCCATCATCACTACCACCATCATCATCATCAACATCACCATCATTACTAATGTCTATCGAGCTCTTGCACTGAGTGTTAATTGAGCAGATAAAATAAGTTTTAAATGTTATGGTATAGAAAAAAAAACAGAGGGTGGGGATTACCTTTCTTTTAAAAAGTCAAGATTGCCAGAGGTTAAAACTAGGCTTAAAAGAATTGGAAGCTAGTTAATTCTCTTTGTGAAAAAAACAAAAACAAAAACACAAAACTCAAACAAAAGAGCTACTTGTGCCCCAGACATTCCTTCTGAGATCTTTGTCCTAATCCCTGAAGTATATTCTTTACATATTCCTTTACTGAGGTCTTTTCATGGTAAGCCTTCTCAATTTTTGTTTGTTTAGAAGTATCTCTGTCTCACTGGATTCTTCTAGATTGACAGCGGCGCTCTGTCTGCGTCTCTGTGCGTTGTCGTCGTGCTGTCTTCCGGCACCAGCTGGTGCGCAGTTGAGACGTCTGTTGTCAACATAGTTGTTCCTCCAAGTAAGTTGTCTTTTCTCTCTGACTGCTTTTAAGATCCTTGCCTTTGATGTTTTATGGTTTTGATGGGATTCCCACCCCCTCATTGGGTTGCATTTATATATTTTATTTCCCTTCAACCATTTGTTCAGCAGATGGTTGCAATATTTGATGGGTCCCTGTTCTGGGACTATGGGATCTGTTACTGAACAAGGCAGAGATCTCAGCCCCACAGCTCAGGTTCTAGTGGGATACCAACATTGATGTGACACATGAGGGAATTATATATATAATGGAGGAAGATGTGTAGGATAAGTGGTTTGGGGGTGGGGTGATAACGGAATCATATAAGGGACATTGGGAAGGTGACATTTGAGCAAAGACTGTAGCTAACTGTATTTAACTATCACATATGGGCATTGATGCTTGCCTCGTAAGGCCCAAAGTGACTGAAAATCTCTATTGTCCCCTCACACAACACCAGGGTGTGCCAGCACCCTATCTTTGGCTGCCTCTTCTGAGCTCTCATGCATTCGTTATACAGTATTTTTGTTCTTCCTGATCTTGATATGCCCCCGAGATTCTCATTACAGGAGGGGGGTCCTGACAGATGACCTTTCTCTCTTCCACTCAGGCTCTGAACAATTTCTGGAATAAAATCACTAATAGTATCAAGGTCAAAATATCACCTTTATTCCCGCTAGAGTTCAACTTGGGAGAGCGTGGCGGGTGAGCCGATGGGCACAGTGTCGCAGTCGGCTTGGGTTTCCATAATAAGCTGACGCAGACTGACAGCTTACACGGCGGACGCCCGTCTCTCACAGTTCCGGAGCAGGAAGTACAAGACCCAGGGCTTGTCACACTTCGCTGTTCGTGAGGACCCTCCTTATGGTTTGAAAGATGGCTGTCTTTTAAAATTTTTTTTAGATTTTATTTATTTGAGAGAGAGAGAGAGAGCATGAGCAGGGGGAAAAGCAGAGGCAGAGGGAGAAGCAGACCCCATGGAGCCGGGAGCCTGATGTGGGGCTCCATCCCAGGACCCCAAGATCAGGACTTGAGCCAAAGGCAGACACTTAACTGACTAAGCCGCCCAGGCGCCCATCATGGCTGTCTTCTTGATGTGTTCTCACATGGTTTTCCCTTGGCGTCTACACAAGCAGAGTGTGCTCTGGTCTCATCACCTTCTTAGAAGGGCACTAACCCCATCATGGGGCCCCACCCTTATAACCTCAACTAACCCAGATCACCTCCCAAAGGCTCCACCTGTAAATACCATCACAAGAGGGTTAAGGCTTCAGCATATGAACGTGGGGGGACACAGACATGTAGTCCATAGTAGCACATAACTCCAATCCTGGAAATAGGAAGATTTACCTGGTCATAGGCAGCACTAGACGGTGGAAGATTCTCCATGCAGACACCTGCGCAGGTAAGACTTAGCGCTTAGCACACCACGGAGCAGAGAACTCAGGTACTCCCTGGGTAGAAGGAGGGGGAAGGCAGAGCTGGGCTGTCGTTTTGCCCTAATTGACTGATCAGACAGGTGAGGAGGAGGGACCTGGAGAGGGTCCCAAAGCCACACCACTTAAATTTCTTTCACAGGAAGGAAGCATCAAGTGTGGCTAGAGGCATTCCTCATTTGCACCCATTAGTATTACCTCATCTAATTGATGCTTGTTTCCACCCACCTCCTCCTTGCCTTCCTTTGTGCATCCATCTGGTCCCTCCTTTTGGATTTGATTCCCTACCTTCGTACAAACTGGTTTAATAATTCAGAGACGGGGCTAGCTTCTGGATTCGACTGTCATGGCGAGAAGCCGGTTGAAGGTCTGAGCGTCATTTCCTTTGCAGGTGACCTGTCTTTTCTCACTCATGGCTTTCAGTGGTGTCTCTGTGTCTTGGGATTCTGCAATATTACTACCCTGCATCCACACAGGCTTTGTATGTATCTGTACTTCTTGGGATCCATGCTGCCCGAATCTGAGGGGGTCAATGCTTTCGTTTATTCTGGAAAATTCACTGCTGTGACTTTCCCTCGTATTTTTCTCTTCCTCCTCCCCCTTCTGCGCCTTTTCTGGAAAGCGTAGACATTTGCTGGGCCCTTTTTACTCTATCCCCTGTGTCTCTTAACTATTTTTATTTTTTATTTTCTAAATATTTATTTATTTTTTTAAATTCTGTTTTATTTTTTCAGTGTTCCAAGATTCATTGTTCATGCACCACACCCAGTGCTCCGTGCAATCCGTGCCCTCCTCAATACCCACCACCAGGCTCGCCCCACCCCTGACCCCCTCCAAAACCTTCCATTTGTTGCTCAGAGTCCATAGTCTCTCAAGGTTCATCACTCCCTCTGATTTTTCCCTATTCACCCTTCCTTTCCTTCTCACAATGTCCTCCATGTTTTTCCTTATGCTCCACACGTAAGTGAGACCCTATGATTATTGACTATCTCTGCTTGACTTATTTCACTCAGCATAATCTCCTCCAGTCCCGTCCATGTTGATACAAAAGTTGGGTATTCATCCTTTCTGATGGAGGCGTAATATTCCATTGTATAGATGGACCCTATCTTCTTTATCCATTCGTCTGTTGAAGGGCATCTTGGCTCTTTCCACAGTTTGGTGATTGTGGCCATTGCTGCTATGAACATTGGGGTACATGTGGCCCTTCTTTTCACTGCATCTGTATCTTTGGGGTAAATACCCAGTAGTGCAAAGGCAGGGTCATAGGATTAACTATTTTTTCAAAAGGTTTTTAAACCCAGCCTTTCAAATTTCAGTGATTTATTTGGCTCACGTTGAAACGCACCTGTTATTTCTGTACGGTGCCCACCTTCCCCTGCAGTTCACGTCCCCTCCTCTGTGTCTCTACTACGGCTGTGGCTCCCACCTTCCCCGCGCTCTCCCTCCAGGCAGCGCCCCGCTCAGTGCCTTGCTTTCCCTCACTCACGGGACAAAGCTTGTGCCGCAGGAGGACTGTCCTCGCCTTTCCCAGCAGCAGTAGCAGCAGCAGCAGCAGCACTCTCGTGAGACCGTCCACGCTCCCAGGCTGCCTTGTGGTTCCTTCTTTGTGTTTCATCTGCTTGCACAGGGCAGACCTAGATGCCCATGACCTGTAGTCTGAGCCCCTCGCTGGAGGAAAAGCCCCGGGAGAGCAGGCACCCCGGCTCACCTCTGTGATAGCTCGGGAGTGCCCTACGTCTCCAGCGAGGCAGCGGGATGGGTGCCTGCGAACAGCAGAACGTACTTACCAGCCCTAAGCTCGGTGCCCAGCAGAGCTGGCTGGCTCTGCTCTTGTTTCGCTTTTGGGCTGTCGCCCTGGTGGATGGCGTCCTCGTGGATTCTGACTGGGGCTCATGCTCCTCTTTAACAAAGCGCCTGCCCAGTGAGGCAGACGGTGGGGCAAGGGGAGGCTCGGGCACAGCTCTGGAGCCAGACAGCGGTGTGTAAGTCCCGGCTCTGCCGCTCGCTAGCTCTGTGACCTCGGGGGGATTATTTACCCTCTCTGCATCCTGGTTTGCTCGTCTGTAGAACAAGAGTGATGGTGGGGCTTTGTGCGGGGTCGTGGAGATGCACCATTTCTCTGGGCAGTGCTCTAGGAATGGGGCGGGCTGTAGCTCACCTGCATGGCGGGTTACCTGCAGGAATGCCTCGCGGCCGGCGAGCGTGGGTCCTCCCGGGGCCGCTGAGCCCCAAACGAGCTCCCCTCCAACGGCGAACCGACGTCTTACCATCAGTCATGTTTGCTCCGTGGCGATGATGAGCACGCAGAGAAAGGAAGCCGGGAAGGAGGCAGAGCCAGGCGGTGGTCCCGGGGTGGAAACCGTCCTGAGGGATGTCTGCAGGGAGTGAGGGAGACACCTGGGGAAGGGCATCTCGGAAAGGAAATAGCAAACACAAAAGTGCCGGGGCAGGACGGTGGCTGCAGCCGAGAGAGGGAGGGAGGGGGAGTCTGAGGAATGGCGGGAGCAGATGTGCCGGGGCTGGGGGCCTTGGAGCAGACACTGCGTGTGAGTCTGAGGGAGGCAGGCAGCCGTCAGCGGCTTTGGAACCAACATGGGCAACGCCGGCTTTTGCCTTGAGAGGGTCATTGTCGCTGTTGTGTTGAGGAGAATCTGCTAGGGGACTGGGCAGATGTGGGGAACCCAGTTAGAAGGTTCTGGCGGGCCCAGGAGGGAGGTGGTAGACCAGGAGGGAAGCAGCAGAAGTCATCAGAAGAGGTTGAACTGGCCTCTATTTTGAACGTAGAATCAGCAGGATCTGCTGAGATTCTGGGCGTGTGTGTGTGTGCATGTGTTAGATGCGTGGACGGACGGATGGATAGAGGCATGGATGGATGGACGGATGGATACACAGATGACAGAAGACCGATCTCCGATAGACCGACAGATGGAAAAGTGCATAAGAGACAGAGGGAAAGGCAGAGAGAGCGAGGCAGGGACCGGCAGTCCCTGGGTGGTGGAGGTGAGGTCGGATGAGATGAGGAAGAGAATGAGGAGCGGGTGTGGGGGGACCATCACAAACACCACAGATGGGGGCTTAACCACAGACATTGATTTCTCCAGGTGCTTGGGGCTGGAAGTTCTGCACCAGGTGCTGGCAGGTGTGGGGCGGGGAGGGCCTGCTCCTGGCTTGCAGATGTCACCTTCCTGTGCTCACACGGCCTCTCCCCTGTGCGCGAAGCAGAGAGAGAGAGAGAGAGAGAGAGGGACTCTGGTGTCCCCTCCTCTTCCAAGGACTCCAGTCCTGTAGGATCAGGACCCACCTGCATGACCTCATTTAACCTCAGTGACCTCCAAACAGGGCCATCCTGGGGGTTAGACCTTCCACATGTGAATTTTGGAGGGGACACAGTTCAGTCCACAGCAGCGGGAGGTCAGGTTTATTTCTGATAATGTTCAGTTTGAGATGCTCACCAGACCGCCAGGCTGAGCGTTCAATCTGGCAGCTGGATTTAAGAGTCTGGAGTTCGGGGGGCGGGCGGGGGGGGGGGGGAAGATGATGTAAATCAGGTAGCTGATTGTGCAAAGCCAGTGGTGGCATCCGCGGAGAGACCTAACAGATGGCCCGGGGCACACAGACCGTGGGGGTAGGTGCCGCCGTCTCAGGGGTGTTGGACGCCGAGCTGCCCGTGTGCAGAACTGAAGGCCCCCTTTCTGCTCGGGCCTCTGGGGATCCTGTGTTCCTGAGAGCTGGGCCACGCGTTCGGTGCACGATCCTGCGTTTCACCAGGCGCTCCTGGCGGGGGGCGGGGGGGGGGGGCGGAGAGGGGGGGAGGGCGAGGCAGAAGGACTTCCGGTTAGTTAGCTTTGTCTTCAGCTGCGGTGGGCGCCAGCCGCCACACTCCCCGACGTGATCGCCTCTGTTGACTATCCCACCTCGAACTCCCCTTCTGAAACGACCTTGGCGTGGGAGGACAGAAACGGGAATGTTTGGCGAATCCCGCTCCCCACTCACCTGGATGGGCTGTGGACAGGGATGGGACACTGAGGCAGCAGGGGTGGGGGGCTGGCCACCGCGCCCCCCTCCTTGGACAAATGGGCTGCCGCTCGGGGACCCGGGGATCTGCTCTTTGTTGAGACTGCTCTCGCGTCTCAGACTCAGCTAGTGGCTTTGTGAACGAGGTAACCCCTTGTCCTGGGGCCATCCTGGGCATCGCAGGAGCCTCCCCAGCCTCCCTGGTCTGTACCCACGAGACGCCCATACCCGCTCCCAATCACGACAGTGGGAACTGGCTCCAGCCACACCCCTGGGGGAAAACCACCATGGGACCGATCGGGTTCCCAAAGGCGGCAGGTCTGCTGGGGCGGAATGTCTCGGGGCAGCTTTTTCACCAGGTGGAGCAAATGGGGGGCGTCGTCCTGGAACCGGGGACCTCTCCCGCATCCTGGCGTCTTCTTTCGCTGTAAGTCACCCTGGATGCGTCCCCGACGACACAAAGCAAACACGGTAATCACGGCTTCATAAAAATTAAAATAGTTTACTCTCAACAAATAATTACCTTGCCATCCAGGCAAAAGAGTTGACTTCTGGCCCTCGCCCAGCCCGTATTTAGCAGCTACCGAATCGATGGCAGTCATATTTTAATATGAATTATTTGTACACAGCTTGAGGATTTCATCCAATACGAACCGTCAAATCAGGGAGGCTTAAAAACAGAATCTCTTTGCATAATGAACCAGCCAAGGGGACACGCTCCGAAAGAAGACATTGCAAACACTTAAGCCGGGCAGCTGGGGGCAGAGGGGGCTGCGAGGCAATTAGTGGGGAAACTGTCCAGCCCACCAGCCCCGGCCCGGGGAGATTCAATGATCCTTTTCCTCGTCATTAGCCTCAAGCCCAGCTGCCCCCACAAGGGCTTGAATCTTGATAGGATTTGAACAGACACGGCACCTTCCCCAGGACGCTGCTCAGGGAGTGCCCGTGAACTCTGCGTTCTCGGCCTCCAAGAAGGAGCAGGGTGGTGGGGGGATCCGTGCTAGACCAGCAGTCTGTGCGGACTGATGGGGCCTCGGGGCAGGGGCAGACGGTGCTCAGAGGCTGCGTTTCTTCCCGCAGGAAGACGCATCGCTCACGTCCCTCGTGGTTTCCAGAAAACACGAAGCAGAAGAGCCGCTGTTGGCCACTATTAGCTGAGCATTTACTGCATGCCCCGGAGGGTGCTGGGTCGGGCCCAGCCCTGGGAGAGGCAGGATGCCTGAGCAAGGGCTCTGTCGGGCGGGGCTGAGCTCGCCTCCAGCTGTCCTTCCCAGGACGCATGCACCCCTCTGAGCCTCAGTGGGTTCACCTGTAACCCTAGTCCCCACCGCCCTCTGCCTCCCTCCCAGACCTCGGGCTGCTTCTAGTCGGCCGAGCCAGTCAGAGCCAGAAGCTGGGACCTTCAGGTCTGGTGATGGTGAAGCCCGCTCCTGGGCAGGGCGAGCACGGCGACCGGACGCGGTGGGGCACCCGGCACAGAAGACTCTCCCCCGGGACCAGGCAGTCACGCTCCTCAAGCTCCTCACGGAAGCCAGGGACGCCCCCTTCCTGTCCCCACCCCCCAACGGGGAAAGGAAAAACATAGGTCCTTGCGCTGCTTTGGACTTGGGGAGCGGCAGCAGCGATAGATGGCGACGTGTGGAAAGAATCTGGAGAAGCAGAACACTGTATTTATCCAGGAAAGCGTCATTAGTTTCTGCATTCACGCTGCAGTCTGCTCCCCTCGCGGGTGCACACCACCTTCCATTTCCAGCAGGCCGCTGGGACGACCGTCCTCCACACGCACGCGCCCTGGAGGCTGCCCAGGCCCCAGCTGGCTTGCGGGTGTCCCAGGCATCCTGGCGCTGGAGGGTTCGGCCCTCCCCCCCAGCTGACTAGCCGGGGCCGTGGGGTAGGGATTCTGGGTTTTTTTCTTTAGTCTTCCAGCTCCCAGTGGGTAAATTCGCCATCTCCTGCCAATTGGGGACCTCGGGTTGCCGGGGGGCTGTTTCCCTGGGCGGGGGCACCTTCAGGAAGGAGGGATTAAAGCCGGCTTCAGGGACCGGGAGCTCCAGCCCACCCATCACACTGAATGGAACCCGAGGGGAGGCCAGGCTGGGCCCCAGCTTCCCCGGGAGCCCTGTGCCGCTCGCAAATGCTGGGGCGTGGCAGAGCGCACAGATGGCTCACTGGGAGCCCACGTCTCGGTTCATCAGGTGACTTTCAGCCCCGTCTCGTGCTGCTGGGGTGTGAGAGATGGGCCCCAAGTCTCAGCTGCCCGCACAAAGGGCTCCCAATCCTGGGGGTGATCCAGCAATAGGAGCCCGAGCCTGAGGTCACCACCTGGTGTCCCGGGCACCGGAGGCCACTGCTGGAGAAGTGTGCAGATCCTGGGGGGCAGTTAAGCAACAGAGACACTGGGAGCAGGGGGGAACCTTCTAGAAACTCACCTGGGGCATGGCCCATGTGCCTAGCGCTCCTCTCCTCCCTGACACGTGTCATTCACACCGTGTCTCATGCTCCTAATGGGAGATGTTCTCATGACCTCGTCCCTGTGGCCGGCAGTGTCCCTTTTTCCAAGCCTGTGTTTCTTCTGTGTGCCTCTTTCTTCTCAAAAACAAGATTCAGAAACCGAATTAATGTAGGAAAATTCTACCACGGAAGCTCGCAAGCAATAGTTCTTACATCGAGACGGGTGGGAGGGGTGGGCACTGCTGGCTCTCGGCTTCATCACCGGGCTGGTCTCTGGCCCAGCGACTGTGTCTGCCCGGGGGGCTTGGCCGCCAGCGGCTTGTACTTCTGTCCTTGAAGCCTCGTGGACCAGGGCCGTCCGACGCAGTTCAGATTGGCTTTGTCCTATTATTTCTCTCCCTCGGATTTTTCAAAATAGAGGAGAAAGGACTAAAAGGAAAGCAGGGACGGCAAAGGGAATCCGTAAATAGAAACAGAGAGGCAGGGTGGCGTCCCCGGGTCCCAGCCTCCTCGCCTGTAAACGGCTTCCAGTGGACGGCGGCCAGGTCTCCCCTAATTCCAAGCCGCTGGGACTCGGGGTTATCTGCCGTGTTACAGCTGGACTGAGGCTCGGTCTGTCATCCTCTTCAACGAAAAGCGTTCGTTCCGGGCAGACGAGAGCCGCGGCTCTGTTGAATGTGCCTCCACAGTGATTGCGTGGAAATTGGCTGTGGGTTCAGGCATTTGGTGGTTGATTCATTATTTTCAATCAAGCAGCTTGTCGGGCTGTGAGGGTAGCCGGAGTCTCCGGGGTGCAGGCACGACCCAGTTAGGTCCATTACTGAGACACAACCCAAATTAACCGAACCGTAAATGTTTTCCGTTAGTGGGCAGCTGGGGAGCGAGTGCTTGAAAAATCCAACAGTTTTATTTTCCATGGAAACGTATCGTGGTAAACGAGGAACCTGGCGGTCCTCTGACAGTAGCCCCCGGAACTGGGGGCTGGGGTCTGTCAGCGACCGCCGGCCGGCCTCCCCACGTCTCAAGAACCGGCGATTTGAGCAGCTACAGCATGAGTCCACGGGGTGGTGGTACCTCGGGGATCTCTGGGGTCCCCTGTGGGTTTTGCCAGCACCACCCACACGTGCATTTGCACCCTGAGACATCGCTTAGGGTTTTCTCAGGGCGAGATTCAGAAAAACCCAGTCCCTCCCTTAAAGACTTCTTGTGACTCCTCGCTCCTAACAGTGGGGGGTCTTGCCTCTGGTGGGGCTTCATCGGGGCTCTGGCCGGCACTCACCTTCCCATGCCCGCTTCTTGGTGTTGGAACCACTCTAGGCTGCCCCGCACTCGCACTGGCCAGAGGCCGCCGCCGCTCTTGGGGCCGCAGCTTCCCCGTCCCGGTATGGATAAGAATGATGCTAAACCAATGCTTCCAGCAGCACCCTCGGCAGTCAGAGAGGCTCTGCCTTCCCATGGTCTTCTGGGGGAATGGGGATGGGACCTCTGATTAGCCACACTGGTCCTGCTGGGACTCTGAGCCAGGCGTGACTTGGCACCCTCCGGGAGCACAGCTGGCAGTAGAGGATAGGTCCGTCCTGAGGGAGTCAGGGTATGGGGAGGCATCCAGTCCGCCCTGTTCTCCCTGCTCTGCAGGTGTTGGGGGTCCCCGAGTGCCCCTGCTCCTCTCCCTGCTATACAGGTGTCTGGGGGTGTCCCTGAGTCCCCCTGCTCTTCTCCCCGATCTGCAGGTATCTGGGAGTGTCCCTGAGTCCCCCAGATCTTCTCCCTGATCTGCAGGTATCCGGGGTCCCCGAGTCCCCCCTGCTCTTCTCCCCGATCTGCAGGTGTCCGGGGTCCCCGAGTCCCCCCTGCTCTTCTCCCCGATCTGCAGGTGTCCGGGGTCCCCGAGTCCCCCCTGCTCTTCTCCCCGATCTGCAGGTGTCCAGGGAGTCCCCAAGTCCCTCTGCTCTTCTCCCCGATCTGCAGGTGTCCAGGGAGTCCCCAAGTCCCTCTGCTCTTCTCCCCGATCTGCAGGTGTCCAGGGGGTCCCTGAGTCCCCCTGCTCTTTTCCCTGATCTGCAGGTGTCGGGGGTCCCCGAGTCCCCCTGTTGTTCTCCCCGCTATGCAGGTTTTGGGGCAGTACCATCAGAGCCGAGGAGGCCTGAGCTTGTTTGCAGGTAGAAGACAGGACTTCCCAGAGCCAGCAGCCCCCAGTGCCCCTTCCTCCCTCAGGCCTCCCCCTCTGGATGGTGCCAGGGCTCTGGCCCACCCCGTCCTCAGCTGAGCCCTGGGTGAAGACGTCGGGAAAGCAGGGTCAGACCTCGGCCGTTGCGTCCAGGCAGGCCCCCTGCCGCTACAGGATGGCCACCCCAGCCTGCGGGGCCCTCTGCCCTTCGCTTCTCTTTCATAAGCGGGTATCACTTCCTTGTTCACAAATTAACATAAATAGTAAAGAAAAAACACATAAATCCATTTCTTTAAAGAATTCAATGGTAGAAATATCACCCTCTCCCCCATCCCGATTCTTCCCCTTCCTCAGAGGCCACTGTGGACCCTTCCAGACCTTTTGAAGGCCCCCGATATGACACTTTTATTCTGCGTTACTTTCTGGGGGCATCAAGGTGTGTGCTTTTAATTCCTGTTCTGTAAACTGTGGCTTTCTGCCAGTTCTGCCGTTTGCCTGGGCCGCCCTCATCTCAGGCCCGGACACGGGTTCCAGCCGCTTTGGACCCCGACGGGCAAGATGGGTCAGCCGTTCATGCTGCCGAGACTCTTCCTGCTGTTAGGAAGGAGCAGTGGGAGGGAAAGTGTCTGTTTCTGAACTTGGCCCTCGGACCCTGCCCAGGATGCTCTCTCGCGGTCCCCAGGGAGGGTGAGGCGGGGAGGGGGCTTGCTGGAGAGGCGCTGTGGTCCGGACTGTGCTGGGCGGGACGCGTCTCCATGCCAGCGACGTGAGCCGATGCTGGGGGCATGGAGCTCCCAGCACAGGGCTGGCGAGGGTGCACAGGGCACACCGAGGGAGAAGGGCAGACTTCTCCCGGGGGTCCGTGGCCGTGGCCCCGTGGGAGCCACGTTCTCAGCTGGAGGTCCTCTTCTGGGGGCCGTTTCCCAGCTCATAATCCCTCCGTTGCTCCCTTTATCACGCTCCTCCCTTCTTTCCTTCTCAGATGCATCGAGCTCTGTTCTACCCCAGGGCACCGGTTGTTTGGGGGTGGGTGGAGAGTGACAAGCCTTTGCGGGACATCTATCTGTCCTAACTGGGACTCCTCGGGAATTACTCCAACGATGCAACAGTCCCGCATGATTGCAAGAGCAGCAGCGAATCACGCCCCCTCCCTGCCCTCTCCCTCACCTGGGAGGATGCTGGGGAGGGACTTGCGGACAAGGCATCCCCGAGGAAGGGCAGACACCCCCTCTGGGGCGCACCCCGGGGGCAGATGCCTCCCTTCTCCGGCAGAGAGCCCTCAGGGCAGAGTGGCCTCAAGGTCAGGCCCGGAGACTCTCCCAGACAGGGTTGCATTTTCACAAAGTGTGTTTGCAGCCAGCCCTGCACTCACGAGGCCAGGCAGGGTGCTCCCCTCGCCCCCCAGCTCGTGTCTGCCCGTGTTGTCATTGCAGATTTTCTTTTTTTATGCTCCAGTCAGCCGTGGGTTTTCCATGCTGCTTGACGAGAAGGTCTACATTACGGCTCCTTGAAGATGTCTACATTTTTCTCCGTTACTAAGCACTGCTCTCTGTCTAGTTCGACCCGGAGCCATTGGCTCCTGCACTGCCCTCCCCCAGCCCCCCAGGGACAACGAGAAGGTGAGCTCCCTCCCAGACAGCAGGGGTTTCTGTCTGGTCTTTGTTGCCAGCTCCCCGTCCAGAGGAGGGTCTCCCCCTGCGCCTTCCAGCAGATGCTTGTTGAAAGACTCTGGCATAGCCCCTTCTGCCCTGGGCCTTCCTCCCCTCCCGCCGGGATCAGCCACAGTCTGGGGAATTCCCGCTTACTCAAGAATATTAAGGATATTCCATGTTTATTCCGTATTACTTCCTGAGGCCATCAAGCCACCAGCCTTCATCTCAACATTCTTGGAGACCTCTGCAGCCTCCAAAAGGGTGGGGCCTCCCACCGTCTGCATTTTGGAAATACACAGGATATGTTGCTTTGGGAGGCTGCTTTGGCAAGGCCCTAGTCCTTGTGATGTGGGGCCAGCACTTACCCTCCTTCCTGGGGGGAAGCTGGGCCAGTGTGGGCAGATACAAATATCTGCCTATGGTTTGCAGGTGACAAGTGTGCTGTTCAGGAATTGGCTATATCCATACAGAGATAGAGGAAGGCTTTTGTCCTTTAAATGTGGACCTAGGCAGCCTGAAAAGCATTGTTCTCGTTTCTTATTATGCCAGGTTGGGCTGAGGGCATGTGCAGTGAACAGGTCAGGGTCGGGGATCACCTCGTTCAGCTCCGGAGTAGGTGAATGATGCTGGTAAGCCCTTGACTGTGATGATCCTTTTAGATTTTGAGTCCCTGAACTTGGGGGAGAGGTATGTGGTGGGAGATGGGACTTCCTATATGCAAAGGCATGAGAGGGCAGACATTATTCGGGCATTTTTGGAAATGTTTCCCTGAGGCCGGAGGGGCTGGGGGATGAGAGCAGGTCACTCCCCATACCCCAAGTTGCTTCGATGATGCCTTTGCCTCCCATCAAAGCAAGATCCCTTAGCAAGCCTTGCCTGGTCCACCGTAGGCGGACAGGCTTCCTCCGACATTTCTCTATTTTCCATCCCATTTTGTCCTTTATCCTTACTCTGCAGTTCTAGCTTAAGCTGAACCATAGATTATTTATTTTAGATCTTTCTTCATTACAATATAAGAATTTAAAATGATAAATTTCCACTCTTAGTACTGGTTAGCCAGGTAGCTCAAATTCTGGTATATTTTCATGATCATTAAATTCTAAATATTTAAAAACTTTCCTTCAGTTTGCTTTGACCCGCAGACGATTTAGAAATGTCTTCTTTAATTTCTAAATACTTAGGCTTAGACTAGATTTCTTACTGAATTTATTTCTAATTCAGTTCTCTTGTGGCCAAAAGAATCATCTTTCTATGATTTTGGACCTTCTAAATTTATTTAAATTAATTAAAATGTATTTTATGGCTCAGCATAAGGTCTATCTTGTTAAACATTTAATGTTAAACATTTTATGTTAAACATAAAAGAGTGTATATTCTTTGGTTGTTGGGAATTGTAAATATTAATTGTCAATGGTCAATAGAATTGTTTTTTTCTTTTTTCTTTCTTTTTTTTTTTTAAAGATTTTATTTATTTATTTGACAGAAAGAGAGAGATCACAAGCAGGCAGAGAGGCAGGCAGAGAGAGAGAGAGGGAAGCAGGCTCCTCACTGAGCAGAGAGCCCAATGTGGGGCTCGATCCCAAGACCCTGAGATCATCACCTGAGCCGAAGGCAGAGGCTTTAACCCACTGAGCCCCCCAGGTGTCCCTAGACTTGTTCTGATTATCTTTGTCATTACTAAATTTTTTCTCTAGCTATACTAACACTTGACGAGGAAGTGACATTATATTATTATTAAAATGATTTCTTCCATAAATTTTTGTTAATTTGTTCCTTGTGGATAACTCCGATATTAGGCACATACATATTTGTGATTGCTACGTCTTCCTTATGGAATGATTCTTTTATCATTATAAATGTCCTCCACTATCCTGACAGTACTCTTTTTGAAGAGTGTTGTCTTAAAGACTTTTTATGATATTAATATAGTCACTTCAGCCTTTTTATACATACTTTTGCATAATTTATCTTTTTTCCACTTAGTCCCTCTCCGTGATGTTCGTGTTTTTTAAATAGCATATAGTTAAGCCTTGCTTTTTTTTTTTAACCATTCTGAAATTCACTGCTTTGTAAATATTGGGTTTAGTCCATTCACATTTAATGTAATCACTGATATGGTTGAATTTAAGTTTACCAATGTTATTTATTTTTTTGTCCCCCTTTTTGTTCTTATGTTCCAGCTTTTCTGTCTTTGTTATTTGAATATTTTTAGAATTCCATTATAATATATCTATTGAATTTTTAGATGTTGTTTCTTGCTTTTTTTTTTTAAGGTGTTGATCTAGGAGTTAGAATATACATACTTAAATTTTGAAGTCTACTTAAAGCTGACATTGTATGACTTCATGAGGGATGTGGAAATGTTGCAAGTTACAGATGAATTTAGCATTCCCTGCAACCCTTAATGCTGTAGTCCCTAAAAACACACATTAAAGAATTTAAAGGAAGAAAATAGTCTTTTATATTTACCCAGCTATTTACTACTTATCATCTTCTTTATTCCTGCCTGAAGAGCCAGATTTATCCCTGGCATTATTTTCCTTTCCTTCAGCTTGACAGCTTCCTTTATTTTTGTAGAGCAGGTATGCAGGTAGTGAATTCTATTTCTTTATTTTTATTTAAAAATGTTTTTATTTCCTTTCAATTTTTGAAGGATATTTTCTGGATCTACACAGATATTCTCTATTGACAGGATCCCTCCCTCCCACACCTAGGATTTTAAAGATGTTGTTCCATTGTCAGATGGAAAAACTACATTGATTCTGGCCAGAATCAAATCTTCAGTTATTTAAATTATTTTTCCCATGTATGTAGCTTATCATTTGTCTCTGATTGCTTCTAAGATTTCTACTTCATCTTTGCTTTTCAGCAGTTTGATTATTATGTGCCTAGGAATGGCATTCTTTGTATTTATCCGTGGTTTGCTAACCTTCTTGAAAATGTACATTTATGTTTTTCACCAAATTTGGGAAGTTGTTAGCCATTATTTCTTCAAATATTTTTCTACTCATTCTTTCTCTTGTCTCTAATGATATTTTAAAGTCAGTCTCCAAGGCACTGTTTATTTATTTTCTAATATTTTTCTCTTTATTCCTTAGATTGGATAAGTTCTATTGATCTATTTTCAGCTTCATTGACTTTTTTTATTGATCATTTCCATTCTGTTATTAAACCCATCCATTAAGTTTTTATTTCATATATTCTAATTTTCAATTCTAAAGTTTCCATTTGATTTGTTTTTATATATTGGCCTCCCTGCTGAGAGTTCCTATCTTTTCAGTTGTTATCAGAGCATTTACTTTACCTCCTGGAGCACAGTTACAAAGCCTGCTTTTCAGTCCTTGTCTGTCAATTTCAACATCTGAATTATCATGGAGCTGGTCTCTGCTAATTATCTTTTTACTTGAGAATGAATCCCACTTTCCTGGTTTTTTTGTATATTGAGTAATTTTGGACAGTATCCTGGACATCATGAATACTGTGTTGAAACTGGTTTCTGTTACATTCACTAAGAAGTATTGTTGTTTAGGTGCAATTAGCTTGGATAGACTCAAACCACAAAATCTTTCACTTACAGGTAGTGGTAGCTCTGACCTCAGTTCCATCCTTTGTTTTTGTTGTTTCCTCTTTTTTTTTCTTTTTTCAGTGTGTGGATAAAATTTATTTTTTAAATTTATTTTTATTTTTTATTTTTTCAGTGTTCCAAGATTCATTGTTCATGCACCACACCCAGTGCTCCATGCAATCTGTGCCCCCTCAATATCCACCACCAGGCTCGCCCACCCCCCACCTCCTCCCCTCCCAAACCCTCAGTTTGTTGCTCAGAGTCCACAGTCTTTCTTGTTTCATCTCCCCCTCCAATTTTCCCCAATTCACCCTTCCTTTCCTTCTCACAATGTCCTCCATGTTTTTCCTTATGCTCCACAGGTAAGTGAAACCATATGATAATAGACTCTCTCTGCTTGACTTATTTCACTCAGCATTAATCTCTTCCAGTCCCGTCCATGTTGATACAAAAGTTTGGTATTCATCCTTTCTGATGGAGGCATAATATTCCACTGTATATATGGACCACATCTTCTTTATCCATTCGTCTGTTGAAGGGCATCTTGGCTCTTTCCACAGTTTGGTGATTGTGGCCATTGCTGTTATGAACATTGGGGTATATGTGGCCCTTCTTTTCCCTATGTCTGTATCTTTAGGGTAATTACACAGTAGTGCAATTGCAGGGTCATAGGGTAGCTCTATTTTTAATTTCTTGAGGAATCTCCACACTGTTTTCCAAAGTGGCTGCACCAACTTGCATTCCCACCAACAGTGGAAGAGGGTTCCCCTTTCTCCACATCCTCTCAACACTTGTTGTTTACTGTCTTGTTGACTTTGGCCATTCTAACTGGTGTAAGATGGTATTTCAGTGTGGTTTTGATTTAAATCTCCCTGATGGCTACTGATAATGAACATTTTTTCATGTGTCTACAAGCCACTTGTATGTCTTCTTTGGAGAAGTGTCTGTTCATGTTGTTTCTTCTTTAACTGGTTTATTTGTGGTTTGCTGCATGCCTGGCAGTTTAAAGGTTGGTCAGAGACCCAGCATTTACAGGTAGAATCAGAGGCTCCCCTTGTCTTGCTGTATTCCTTATGAGTTTCCCTACTCACTCACCAGCGCCTGTGACTACCCTGGCCTTTCCTTTTCCTGGGCGGAGAGATGGTGGGTTTTCTATCACAGCTTTAGCTCACTGCACATTGTTGGAATTAATACCAAGATGGGGGGCTCATCATGTACTGGTTCCTTCTTCCAAGTTCAGGCTCCCTTCCAAAATTTTCATGCTTTTGTTCACTTTCTTCAGGCTTCATGTAGTTGTTCTTTTTTCTTTTTTTATACTTTATAATTATTTTCTGTGGAACGGTTGGTCTACTGAGAGCTTACTCTACTGTACAACCTCAGTAAATATTTACTTCTCTTGTTTTATTTTTCATTTATGTAGATTTTGTCTTTGGTCCCCTGGGGGATGGGGAGACATGGCTCCAATTCTGCCAGGTTTGGAATGGAGCTGGGAAGGAGGGGGTTTGGGAAGGATAATGTGGGAATGTGAGAAACTAGAAAGTGCTGGTTGTGGGTGACACCTGAGCCCGTGCTTCATACACAGCGACTTGGAATTTTTTTGCGATCTTGTATATAGACATCCCAAGTAAGATTTTATTGTGAAACTGTTATTGACGAAAATATATTCCAATTCCATTTGTTTAAATATTCTCCAAATTCTGATGCCCTGAGAAACTTGACTGATTTCAAGGGGCTTTAGTCATGCTGTGTTAGAGCCCCAGTTCCTGAGCCAGACTGACCTGTATTTGAATCCCACATTGCCACATTCTGGCTGAATAGCCTGGGGCTAGTGCTACTCCTCCATTTCTTCGTCTTTAAGATGGGGATAATCGTAGCCCCTTATGGGATGGTATGAAAATCTGGGGAGGTGGTGACTATTTAGGCTTTGACAGTGGCCTGACTTATGGTAAGTGTGAGTTGTGAACTGAATGTTTGTGTCCCCCAAATTCATATATTGAAGTCCTAACCCTCAATTCAATAGTATGTGGAGATGGAGGCTTTGGGTGGGGCCCTTATGATGTGATTCGTGCTCTTATAAGAAGAGACACCTGAGCATTCTCTCTGCCGTATGAGCACACAGTGAGAAGGCAGCTGACTGGGAGCCAGGAAATGTCCTCACCAGCATTTGACCATCCTGCACCCTGATCTTATACTTCCAGGCTCTGGAACCATGAAAAATAAATGTCTGTTGTTTAAACCACTCAGTCCATGCTCTTCTGTTACAGCAGTCTGAGTGGGCTAAGATAATGTGAGCGCTATTGGTCAGTATTAATCATCAATGTATATGTGGATGCTTCTGCGTAAAGGCATTGGAGGGTTTGATGACTTTCTAGAGAGAGCATAGGAAGGGCCCCTCAGTAGTTCCACAGAGAAGGTTGTGTCCTTACAATATTGATGAAGGCTCCTCATACGTCCCAGTCCAAAGACCTAGCTCTCTTTTAATGCCCTTGAAACAGACTGGTGTTAAGGATTTGAGCATTTTAGGGAACACAGCTAACCCAAGTCTGCTGCCCTGTTGTTGAAGCGACAAGGGTGCTGTGCTGAATCTGCCTTCTTGAGAAAGCTCTGGTGGAAATGCAGCAGGAGCGGGTGTTGGGAAGCCAGGAGAAAAGAGATGCCCTTGTCGGACCGGCTGCTTGTCCAGGTCCAGCCTCGTTGCAAGGTCGTCATCAAATGTGATTTTCCAAGTACCACCTCATTGCCACCGGCACAAATAAGACCCAGAAATTATTGGAAATCTATATGAAAGTCTTGTCTTATGTCAGCCTCTTTCCTTTCCCTCCTCCAAGCAAAGGAAAGCTAACTGGACAGGGAGCAGGGAAAATGTTTTGCTTTGGCTCAAACCTTTAAATCATTTGTAGCTCAGAGGCTTGTCCTCATTTGCAAAGCATGATTTAAACTTTGTGCGGGTGGAGGTGGGATGTGTGGGGAGGAAGGGAAGGCAGCCTTTAGGCTTAGCCCCAAGGGGCCCTCCCACCAATTGAAGCTAACCCCAGGTAGTCCATATTCTAACTTACCTTATTATTTTCATTTTTGTTCACCACCCAAAACTTCCTAATATGCATAAAGATTTTTTTTCCCAGACTCAAAAGGGGAAATTTGCTGAATTACAAGTCTGGGTTAACCCCCGTTTGCCCACAGGGCTCTAGGATCTGCAACCTCTTAGCGGAGAGGATGCAAAATCTGATTAAGACTTTTCTGCATCAACAAAGGTCTCTGATAAGTATTTTTTGTCTGTTTTAATCAAAACCAGCCCATTTCTTGGCAAGACCAAGCCATGCGAGATACTCTTTGCAAAGTTAAAGTCCTCCAGTTGTCCTCCCTGTGACCCGTGCTTGTGTGAGGGGTGAGTGTGGGGCTCTTACTGCCCCTTGTTGTCATTGCTCAATTTACAACCACAGAAGCAGGGCTTGGTGTCTGTCCCTCTGTGGACTGTCTGGGGAAGGGAGATTCAGGGTCCAGCCAGAGGCAAGATCTTGGTCTGTTCTATACAGTTCGAGAAGGTCCAGCTCCTGGGGCAAGCCAGGGACCTAAGGAAGGGAGAAAAATGTAGCTGGGAGGTGAGAAGTTAGTGTCCCACCTGGGCTATCTCTCAGACAAACAGGTTCTTAGGAAAGACTGCAAAACTTCCAAGTGGCCCAGTAGCTAGTAAATCGCAGGCATTAAGTGGTTAATGAATGAATACATGAGTAAGTGAGTGAATGAGGTGGGATTCTACCACATTTACCTTTCATCCCCTTCAGGTCCTGGCTCAGAGTTGGGAACATAGAAAGTACTTGGTAAATGTTGAGTTAATTACAGGACTGCCTTAGGCCCCACAGGAATTCTAGAATTCAGAGCCTTTGCCATCTTGGAGGCTATGCACATGCCTCAGGCTGCCACTTTGGCTCCTCAGATAGAATCAGAAAGGCCCAAGTCCTCTCTGTCTGCTTCTGGAGCCATAGCATTGGTGGAGGGACCACATTTGAGTTGATTTACCCGTGGGCAGCTTCCAGCCCCTTCTTTGCCAGTCCTGTTGTGAATGCTAACCTAAACTCTGACTCCTTATCTCAGACCCTCCTGGATAGTGGGAACTGAACGGATACACTGACTCATAACAAGGAATTTATGGTGGTTGTGGAAATACAGGTGCTACTCTTCCACAGTAGGAATAGTTGGGAAAATTTAAAAATCTTCAGGGAGAGTTTCGGGGTGATATTTTTACTGTGGCCATAGGCAGGGCAAGATATCAGGGCAGGTCTGGCAGTCTTAAAGCTGTTCATAGCACACAGGCTAGTGCAGTACGCAACCTAGAGCCCTTTCCTCCATCTGATCCAAATCCATACCACTCAGGGGTGGACGTGGACAAGCACATCAGGTTTCTCCACGTTTTTTCCTTTTTTTTTTTTAAACATTTTTTTTTATTAGAGAGAGAGAGAGAGGAGGGGCAGAGGGAGAAGGAGAAACAGACTCTCCACAGAGCAGGGAGCCTGATGTGGGGCTCGACCCCAGGACCCTGAGATTGTGGCCTGAGCCGAAGGCTGATGCTTAACTGACTGAGCCACCCAGGTGCCCCTCTCCACTTTTGTTTCTTAAATTGGAGTTTTCTGTGGAACCCAAGGAGCGACTCTACCTGAACTAATTTTTCTTAGGTAACTTCATAGAAACAAAGTTTTATGTGGCAGATAATGAGAAATACAGCTGTAAAATCCTAAAGGGCTGAAAATAATTTCTGAAGAGATCTTGAAAATCTGCTTGAATGAGAAAATCACACTGATTCCTTCAATTATGATGAGGAACATGCATCTGTAACATGCATTTTAATAGGCATTAAAGACATTTTAATGAGAAAACAATTTAAAAGTTGATAAACATGTGTCTTTTGTTGGTATGCTGCAGAGATTTTTGGGGGGGTGGGGCAGTGGGGTTTGGAGGATCATTAACACCAGGTTGGTTTATTAGATACTGTGTTGTTCTGAATATTTTTGCAGCTGTGAAGTTCAGACTGGGTGCCTGAGGATTTGGGTGTGACTATGTATAGGGTCTGATGTTGAGGGAAGAATGAGAACGTCTGGTTCAGAGGTAGGCTGACGTCAAACCCCAGCATATTGGTGTCCAGAGGCCAGTGTCACATGACTCAGAACACTCATTATTCCTGTGGGCTTGAGAAGAGGGCGAAGAAGTCTGAGAGTCCAGTGTCATAAGAACCTGGGCCTGGTTGGGGGGAAAATTATAGGTTACCTGGTGCGAGAAATCAGCTGCCTTTTAGGGCTCTGTCTTTGGAGACATTTTTGGCCAGAATTTTGTCTCTTGGTGCAACCATTGTGCTAACTCTGGTACTGAGAATGGAGCACCAGCTGATCCAACAACCCTGAACAATGGTTGGTCCTGAAGCCGGCCAATTGGATGTGGCATGCGATTATCTTTCTTCAGCGTTTCCACCTGCCAGTTATATGGCAGTTAATAACGGTAGCTTATGGTTATTCTGACTTACAACATGCCAGACACCGTGTTCAACGTCCTACATGGATTTCTATGTTAGCTTTCCATTGCTGCGTAACCAGTTACCAAACTGAATAGCTCAAGGTGATAACCCGTTTATTGTCTCATAGTTTCTGTGGGTCAGAAGTCCAGGTAGGGTGTAGCTGGGTCCTCTGCACAGAGTCCCACCAGGATGCAGTCATGGTGTCATCTGGGCTGTGTTCTCATCAGAGGCTTGACTGAGAGGGATTGGTGCCTACTTTTCCTTAGGTGGTTGGCAGAATTCATTTCCTTGCAATTACAGAGCAAGGATATTGAGGAGCAGGAATCAATGAGGTCATTCCAGGGTGTGTTCAACATAATTCCAAAACCCACCACAACCCAATGAGCTAGATGCTATTACTGTCCTCATTCCACTGGTGAGGAAACCAGAGCTTGGAAAGATAAAGTGGCTTGTTTAAAGTCACCCAACTAGACATTGGTTGAGCTGGGATTCAAACACAGTATGTCTGATTCCAGAGCTCTGCATGGAAATACCCTGTGGTTCCTGTTTGGGGAATAATGGGACAGAAAAGCCCCATGGGAAAGGTTATAAGGACTCTGTAATGTGTAATGGGTTTCATAAAAATAATAGGGTGTATTTGCTCATTGACATAAGCAAGTACTGAATAAACATTAACTACCAGGTTATTGTCATGTTTTATTTTTTTAACTACAGAAATAAAGTTTAACAGAATTCCTTTGGCTGGTAGAAATACACAGTAGCTGGAGCAAGAAAGCATACGGGAGTCAAGGCTAACAAAAGCTCATATAAAGGACCACTCAAAATGTATTTCACTGTTGGTCTTGAGAGAATCAGGATGACATATTCATTGAGTTGCCTAGGCTTTTCCCACACATTATCTCAGATTGTCTTCCAAACATTCCTCCGAGCATTTACCATCCACAATAAAGATGGAGAAATACAAAGTCATTGGGGGGGGGGGGGTTGAGTGACCTGTGTGAAGTCACACAGCTGGTAAGCTACAGAGGTAAGGTTTGAACCTGAGTCCAGAGTTAGCACACTGCTCAGTTTTGGTGCATGGCAGTCATGACGAGCTGTATTCTGTAGCACTACTGAGACTTGTGTTTGCTCATATAGAGCCTGAGTTTCGTGAAGGCTGGATCCCTCCTAGGACCCTGTGCCTTGTGGGATCTGGCATGGTTGGCTGACCTAGTCACTGAAACCCGAGTTCCCAGCATGTCATGGAGGTACTATTGAGTAGGCATGGGGATGTAAGAGTCAACTAGAAACCATCACGTTGTGTACACAGCTCCATGTCCATCCCTCCCTTGGGTCCCAGGGGTCTTCTGTCCCAAGATGGGCAATGGCAGAGAAGTGCTATCTCAAAGGGGTGCTGAACAATGGCTGTACACACTGATATCAGGTCACCAGTCAGCTCAGGTTTACTTCCTGGGTTTGTATTGGGCTTGGGATGGGAACGGGCATGCAGGTGGGCCTAGGGATTAGGGGTGACCTTCTTTTTGGTCTTAGCCTTCTCTTTGGAGTTTGGGTTTGTTTCCCTTGCTTCTGGGCAGGTGGGTCATAGAGTTGGGCTGTGAGTCCTAGTTTCAACTCACCTTTTGGTGTGGATCAGGCCAGGACACCTTTCTATCCCTTAAGCTTTGTAGTCTTATTGACCTGCCTCTGTCTAGCTGTGCTCTCCTCTGTGCTTTCTGGACCACAGTAGTGGATGCTGAGATGGATCTTGGGCTCAGGAGATCACAGCCCCATCATCCCTGGCTTCCAAACCTCTCTCCAAGACAAGGACCTAACTTTTTCTTTTATTTCACCTGCAAGAAATTAGGGCTATTAATAACTTATCAAATAAGGCTGTTACCACTTTACACCCAGATCCCTTTCTGAGTCCTGGGAAGGACAGTGAGGACTTTGGAGGGTAGGGTGTGAGAAGAGAAGCAAATCAACTGCAGAAGAAAAGCAGGGAGTTTATTGGAGATGCATTTTCCACATGAAGGAATGTTCAGGAAAGGGCACCTTTTAAAATGTACTGAAACATGCCTGAGGTCTACCAGAAAGCTCTGTGAATCACAAACCCAGGCAATGGCTTATGATCGATCTGGTTTAAATGCATCTCTCCATAGAGCTGCCAGACACATGAGCTATTGGTAATTATACTTTCAGGAGTGAAACCCCCCAGTTTCACATATTTTATAGAGAACACAGTTTCTTGTCTTCTTGTTTTCATGCTCTCTCTCCCTCTCCTTCTGTGTCTAAATTTTGTGTGCCTGAGAGAGATGTAGACATAACAGAAAATTAACTGCATTTGGGGAGGTGACTTGTGTATCCAGCCTTACAAATCGCCCAAAGCAATCCTGCTTTCTTGATTCTTGCGTGTAGATGCTTCTCTAATGACCGCTCCGCGCATAGATTCTATTAACCTCAATCAGCAGCTTCCCAAGTAGATGGAAGATCCTTTAGTGCCAGAGATTTCTTTCTTATCCTTCTTAGGAGCTGCTACAGCTCCAGGTATAATATCTGATGCACAAAGGGTTGCATAAATTTTTGCTGGTTGATTTAAAATGGACTCAGATGAAATAGCATTTCAGAAACAGGAGCAATTGGTGTTGGGTGAAATAGTTTAATATCTCAACTCCTAAACATGGTACAGCAATCTGCAAGATTTCCAAGCATCCTGTGAGAGAATTTCTATCCCTGTAATATGACATATGCACATGGTGTGCAAAGGGCAGTGCTAGGGGGAAATGATGATACTAGCAGTAGGTTAACATTTAGTACCTCCCATGTACTATGAAGGGACATGTGCTGCTCCTTGGCCCACTCTCTACCTTTTTAAATCACAGAGTCTTGGTTTGTTCAGTGTAGCATGTGCCCAGTTGGAACTAAAGCTACATTACCTAGTTTCAGTCAAATGAAAGTTACTGGGGAGAGTTACTGGAGAGACCCCTTCCCAAACAAAAATGCAAGGACTTGCTGGGGGAAGCTCTTTGCCCTTCACCCCTTCAACCTTCTCTTTAATTACTGCCTGGAAACTGGAAGTGATGCCTGGAGGCACAGCAGCGAGCTCAGGGCAATGGGCATAAAAGCCATAGTAAAGATGGTGGAGCGGGAGAGAAAAGAACCAGGGTCTCTGGCGTCACTTCTGATCATCTCCCCAGCTCAGGACTTCCCACCTCTGCTTCATGAGTTAGGTTAAACCCCTTCATAGTTTCAGCCATTGTTGGAAGATTTCCTGTTATCTGAAGCTCACTGTGTCCCCCTGTGCTGTCACAACTCTTCTTGTTAACCCCAATGGTTGGGTATTATTAATTATGTTCTGCAAACAAGAAAGTCACAGCTCAGCAATGTTCATTGCATGTCTAAGATCACAGAGCCAGAGAGCGGTGAGCTTGGACGTAAATCTCTTATTCCAAAGCCCCAATCCCATATTTTCTCTCTAGGTATGAAGAAGGGGAAAGGGCTAGATCTGTGTAAGAGAATTACATTTATTCATTGGATTATTCGTTCAACAAATATGAATCGAGATCTGTCCCTGGTGACATTCTCATGAGTCAGGCCTCTTGCTCCTGAGCTTTTCTCTCCTGCAGGAATTTTGTGCCTTAGTTTTTACTAAGGGGGAAGGCTAACTCACACCAGTCTCTTCACCCTTCTGCCCAGGTTTTCAGGGTTCTTATTGGACCAAGAGCATCCTAAGGAAATGAGCTGTGGCAGAAACACGCACCAGGGAAAGTTTTATCCATTTGCTACTTACTGAATCATGACACCAATTGTCTACAAGACAAAGTTAACTTGGGTTTTCAATTAAAAAAGAACATTTGGGACCAGCATCTCAATGCTGATGTAGCTGCCAGGATGAAAGCAATATAAATCCAGTGGGTTGGGTGTGATTGCTGCTTTCATGTCTGGCTTGGAAAGGCAAAGGTGGGTACACCTGTGAAGGGGTCCTCACCTCCCTTTGCATATTTCCTAGTTCGTTTTGAAAAGAGTCTGCAGGTTAGAGACAGGAACTGCATAGTCAAATTGTGTGGCTGCTGCCAAATTAACGGACTTAAATAAAAACTAACAAAAGCAAATGCTCAGTAAGTGCACACCTGTTCTTGGCTTTGTGCTAAGCACTTAGCTACGTTGCCTCACCTTACCCCAAGACAACCACATGGGTTGTTATTATTGCAATTACCATTGTAGAGGTGAGGAATCATGGGATTACCAGGAAGGCCAAATGGCAAGCTCAAGACTCCACAGAAATATAGGTTAGATATCTGGCCCCACTCTTCCTTTTTTTTTTTTTTTTAAGATTTTATTTATTTGTCAGAGAGAGAGAGAAAGAGCAAGCACACAAGCAGGCAGAGTGGCAGGAAGAGGCAGAGGGAGAAGCAGGCTCCCCGCCGAGCAAGGAGCCTGATGTGGGACTCGATCCCAGGACCCTGGGACCATGACCCAAACCGAAGGCAGCTGCTTAACCAACTGAGCCACTCAGGCGTCCCATGCCCCACTCTTCCTTTGTCATTGGGCTATGATAAGGGAAGTCTGAAGCTGCTGCATAAAGCCTAATGTGTCCACTTAGTTAATGAGCATCCCTGTCAGGTGCTCAGATACAAAATCGGTAAGACTAGATGTTTCTTTCTGGGGGAGCCTAGGGTGGAGTGAGGAAGTGATTAATTTCACTAAGAAAACAGATCAGATATTATATAAGAAAATATTTCCAAACCCTCGGCCTGCAGCCCTATCAATTCCAGCTGTGCTTGCCACAACTTATTTCCCTAAAGTCAAGAACTCAACAACTTCTTGAGACCCACGACACTTAAGATTTACCGACTGCCTCCTATGTGCCAGACTTTATTCAGTTTACCTCATTTAAACTTCACAACATCCCTAAGAGGACTTTCTTTGTTTAGGATGTCCTTGGAAGCAGATCCAGAGGCAACGATTCAAGGGCAAGTTGTTTATCAGGGAGGAATATGGGAAACAGACATAGGAAAAAGGAAGGCATTAATTACCAAAGGTCTGTTATCAATAGGTGTCTGGAGCTTAATCCCATAGGGAACCTCTGGGAAATGGTGTAAAATATGTCTCTAATTTACTATGATGGTGATGGTGATGATGGTGATGATGTAATGATGATGGTGGTGATCATGATGATGGTGATGATGGTGATAATGATTATGGTGGAGATGATGATGATTGATAATGGTGTTGATGGTGATGATGATGGTGGTGGTGAAGATGATGGAGTTGATGGTGATGATGATGGTGATGGTGGTGGTGAAGATG
>CM052798.1:2235930-2253362 GCA_028533885.1 Nasua narica
ATCCATCCATCCATCCATCCATGCATCCATCCATCCATCTGACCATTCAACCATCCATTCATCCATCCATCCATCCATCCACCATCTATCCATCCACCTGTCCCTCTACCTGTCTATCCATTCACCCATTTGTCCATCCATCCACCCTTCCTTCCTTCCTTCCAACCACCTGTCCATCCATTTATCCACCCACCCACCATTCATCCCATCTATCCACTCACCTGTCTATCCATCCACCCATCAGGGTTAGTCAGCCCCTGGCCTTTGCAGGACTACCTTCTGAACTCACGCAGAAGTCCTTCCCATAATGGTTGCCCTTGACGGTTTGATTCGGAACATCAGAGAGAAAGAGAGTCTCTGGGCATGCAGGTATGGTGGCCTCACAAATGTGGACCAGGACAGTCAAACTGGCCGTACTGGGAAGGGCAGATTTTCCTGAGAGGAAAGTCCTCCCTCCTCCCCTGGAGATGAGGGAAGTGAGCTCACTCTGCAGCAGAGCTGAGAGCTCCTGGATGATCCTGTGAATCCTCTAGCCTTCAGGGGCCAGACCCAGGACCCATCCAGCCATACTCACCCTCCATGGAGACAATGTTCTGAGTTCTAAACAACTCACCAGACTAGCTGCATTTGGCTGCATTTGCCACTGAGCCTTGAGCAGTAAAGAAGAGGAAAGTGGTGCGGAGGGTTGGTGTTGGTTATGACTCACATGACAAGGGGAGGGCAGAATGGGGGTGGGATGTTGCTTGTGCTTTTTCCTGGAGCTGGACCACTTAGTTCCCCCCTCCGCCCCAAAGGAGGAGAGGTGGAGAAGAACCACCTGCAACTTACCATCTAAAGTATGCAGCTATTTTCACCCAGGGTCTGCCTCTACATGAAAATAATGATGCTAGTGAGCAAAAACTTCCCCAAATTAGAGTAACAAATTTGCCCTACAGAGAGTTTTATCAGGGACATGAGCTAAAGGCAACATTCTAAGTGGGTGTCAGGGGAAAAAAATAAAGTCTGTAATTAGGTGTCTAAGGCTGTTCCAAAATGCCAATCAGACTCATTATTCCTCAGGATTCTCAGCGTCCACTCTGATGGGCGGGGCCGGTGAGGACAGCCCAACTGGTGCTGTATGCCCACCCCTTCTTATCTCCAGAGGGTTCATTTCCACGACAAATGCTCCTAGAAGCAGTAAATACATTAATTGATTTTCCAGGTGACAGTCTTTGCAGAAGAGCAGTGATAAAACATGCTCGGATAACAGCCCCACTCTGCTAAGTTCCTCCCATTGTGTGAAGCCATCTTTAAGAAAGCAGTACGCCTCTCTCTTTGTGGCCCTGGTGGGTTAGGGATGAGGTGGCATGGCCTCAGAGTGGTGCTGGAGAAGGGACCTTATTCTGGGCCACCTGCATTTCCTGGAGCATTCCAGATGCTTCCTCCCCTGGTGAAGACCGTCTGCCCCACTGGGATGGGACTTGGCAGGGGTAGGAGGCTGACTGCCGGCCCGGTGCCTGACCCATGAGCTGGGCCCCCAGACCCAAGGTTGGAGCCATTTCTCACGCCTCCTGTTTCCTTACCTAAAAGCCCTGGCTGGATGGGAAAGAGAAAAAGACAACACACTCATCAACCAAAAGCATTTTACTCTACATCTTTTGTGGTAAATCCTTTTGCCTGGGGCTTCATTTTTGAATTAGTGTCTTCTGGGGGAAAAAAAAATAAGCAGGAGCCCAGCGTGAACAAAGAGTCATAAACAAGTCATTACCGCTTTGCTGTTCCTCCGGCTGCTGCTGAAGTTTGTGTCTCAGTGTCGGGTTGGGGAGGAGAGACCGACGGTGGGCGCAGGGGGGAGAGAGTCAGCGTTTCCAGCTGGGGCTCCGCCTGGGACCCTGTTTCCAGCTCCAGGCAGCGTGAGCTAGTTCTGCCCCCGCCTCCCCCGCCTCCCAGAAGGAAGCCCACAGTTCCTGGCGCGCCATCAGACCTTCCTGCAAGGTGTCTGCTTCTGGGCGTGCAGGTGAGGAAGCTGGACGTGTGTTGTGATGGCATCGGGGCTTCGTTTAAGTCAAGAAATGCAGGACACACGAATGAGGAAATGGCTTCCACGGAGGAGGATTTCACGCTCGTACATCCGGACGTGTGTTGTGATGGCATCGGGGCTTCGTTTAAGTCAAGAAATGCAGGACACACGAATGAGGAAATGGCTTCCACGGAGGAGGATTTCACGCTCGTACATCCTCAGAATCAAGAAGCGTGCTGCACCACGTAGGGCTCCACAGGGAAGCTCCAGGGGCGGCCAGGAGGCAGGGGAGGAGGGAAGGCGTGGGCACGGGCCTTGACTGTGGTTTCGGTGGGAACGAATGGGAAAGCGGGGTGAGCAGGCTTAGGGTGTCCAGCGTGAGTAATCTCAGCAGGTTCTGGGGCAGAGGGGGTGCTCCCTGTCGTCTGCACCTGGCGCTGAGAGACAGCCTGACCGTGGAGGCGGTGGGGGGTGGGGGAGGGCTCTGGATCGGCTGGTCTGCATATTTGCCATCGTTTACCCGCCTAGGAACTGGCCGACCCCGGCGGAGCCTTCCCTCCAGGCTAGCACGGCTCTACATGTCGGAGCGTCAGGAATCCGGAAAATGAAAAGCACGGTTAGGACAGGATGGGAGGTGAACACGTTGGGCTGAGAGAAGAGAATACCGATGTTCCTTTTACAGAGAATTTATTACAAGCTGGGAGTTTTTGATACATGAACTCACTAATTTTGTGCTACAACCCCAAGTGGTGGGTATTTATACCCGCTTCACAGATGAGGAAACTGAGCCTCAGAAAAGTTCAATGAGTCGTATGCAGTCACGTAGCTAAACAGTGTCTCCTCGGGGTCTAGCAGCCCCAGCAGGTGACGGTCCCCCAAGCCCCCTCCTGATTTGCACGTCTGTCTTACCCTTTGGGGAGCCCTGGATCCTGGATGGGAACTCCTCCTCCTGCTCAGGTCCCTCCTGGTCCCACCAGGGACTGAACTGCCCTACACTGATTGATGGATTCATTCGTCTCACGCGGAGGCACTGATGTCCCCCCTGGGGCGCCGGGCAGACCTACCTCAGGCCAGGGCAGTAGGGCCCAATGTTCGCAGAAGAAACAGAATCTTCCACTGCTGGTGCGGGCAGGGACCCTGGGCTCAGAGGAATATGAGGGAGCCCTCCCTTGAGACAAATAAGTGATCGTTATTAGATAGATGCGTATTTTTAAGTGGAAGGGAGCGGGGACTCGTCGTTCATGGGAAGCCAGGCGTGCAGTCTACCCAGCTCGCTCTCCTTTCTGCACTTCGGTGGTAGGCGGATTGATAGGCCGAGTGGGGACAAAAGGCACAGGAGGGCCTCTGAGGCGCACCTGTGCCGAGCACGCTGCCTGCGAGATGAATTTCCAGTCTCCTCCTATGCATCAGCTGCTGGCCGACCCTGCTGTCTCGTGTTTATTCAGGCCCTCGGTGCGGCTCGGAATGCCGCTGGCACACGGTCGGGCTGGTGGCCACTGGCCTCAGATGGGTCCGGGTCCTGGACAGGTTCTCGCTGTGACTTGCCAGCCCAGCACTGCTCCCGGGCCGGAGTTCGCTCGGGACAGCCCAGTTCCGGGGGGAAGGAGGGCGTGACCCGGCGGAGGGAGACCCAGGCGCCACGGTGACGCAGTCAAAGTCAAGAAGGGCCTCTCTTCTTTGACCAAGTAATTGCTTTGGGGAGAGACATGGCCTTTCTCTTTAGGATTTTCAGGAACTCAGCTGCCACAGGCCGGCATCACACACGCACCTTGGTTTCTTAATGCGGCCCCTTGAGTATGCAGTTCCGGGGCGAAGAGGGGCAGCCCGGTCCTCACCCGGTCCTCCGCCAGGGAGACCGCCCACTGCCTGCCCAAACCTTGCAGACGTGGTCGGCAGAGTAAGGATGTAGAGAAGGGGCACAGCCCACTGTCCTCGGGGTCCCAGAGCCAGAGCGATGGCCTGTCCCTCTTCCTCCTCAGGCACCAGCAGCTCGCCCCATCCTTCCTCCGACGGGGAAGGTGATCCCGGGAAGGGGCAGGGGCCCTGGGCTGTGCTGGGCCCTGAGATAGCCTCTTGGCCCCAGCGGGGGGTGGAGCATGGACGGCAGGCAGGAAGGGACCCCGGCGGGGGTGGGGGTGTTGGGGGGGCGGCAGCTCTGAGCAGGCTGGGGGAACCTCCCGCTTCCTCCTGCTTCTCCGTGGAGGTGGTGTGCTGGGAAAACCCACATAGACTATTCCTCCCTCCTCAGCCTGGGCCTCTAGCCACGATGGATGCACAGAGGGACAGACGGAAGGCTCACCGTGGGCCAGGCTGTCAGGGACACCAGCCTGTTACCAGCAAGCGACAGTGTCTCGGGGTCCTGGACTCTGTCGGGCTACCACTCTTTCCAGTCCCCATCCCTGGGCTGGGCGCCGGCGTGAGCCGCACCGATACTTCGAGATGCAGCGAGGGAGCAGGGGAATGGATGAATGAGTAGGAGCGGCTGGGAACTTCAGGACCCCGGATGTCGCGCTCCGGCCGTTTGGGACTTCAGCGGCCTGACAGCTGGCTGAGCACAGACATCCCAGGGGAAGATTGAAGCCGAGTGGGCAGGTTCTGGGTATGGAGAAGAGTCAGCTGTGCAGGTGAGGGTCGGTGAGTCCCCAGAAGGTGCAGGGCCAATGGGGGGACCCTCGGGAGCCCAGTGGGATCAAGGCCGAAGGCCTCTGAGCCGTGTGGAATCTGGGATACACCTTGGTCACACGCTCCACACCCACCTGCTCCCCAGGACCTGCTCATTCTAGCTTCACCTGCAGTGCCCGGCGGGGGCGGGGCATCCAGGCCTCTTACCTCAGGCAGCGAGGACCCTGCCCGGGCTGCCCCCTTGGGGTCAGCTATGGTCCTGGCTGCATCCTGGCCTCACCCTGTCACCACCTCAGTTGTTGGGGCACAAGCATGGAGGCCGGGTCCCTGCTGAGGGCCGGGGGAACCCATCTCCTGGTGGCAGAACCTCGCACAGGGGCAGCCTTGCGCAGACACAGTCTCCTGTCCGCTGGCTGCAGAGAGGCATCCTGGCCACTCAGGTTGTCTCCGGGGCTTCCTGGAGAACACCTGCCTCCACCGGGTCTGAGATTTGAGGGTAAGAGACCACAGGTCCTCCAATCTGAACTTGGTGCCTTCAGCGCCCCCCGCCCCCGTTTCCCAGCTGCCAGCACCCCAAGGCTGGAGACAGCCCAGGGTGCAGGTGACTGGACTGAGGGACAGGCTGGGGCCCTGGCTGTGTGGTGACAGGTGGACGTTTCTCTCAGAACAGCAGCCGGCCCTCAGCCTGGCCAACGGGCAGTGGTGCTCCGTGTCTTTGTAACGAAGTCTGCAACCTTAGCGCCTCAAAAGCACACGGATTTGCTCTCTCACTGTGCTGGGGGCGGAAGTCCTAAAGTCAGGGTGCTGGCAGGGTCGGTTCCTCCTGGAGGCTCTAGGGGAGAGCCTGGTTTATGCAGGCACCTTCCAAGCCAGTGGGTGGCTTCTCCCAATCTCCCTGCCCAACTTCCGCTTCCCCTGCCTCCCTCTTATGAGGACCCTTGTCACTACACTGGGACCACTTGCATCATTCAGGAGAGTCTCCCCATCCCCAAACCTTAACCTAATCACATCATCCTTTCACCAATTAAGGAACATAGTCACGGGCTCCAGAGATTAGGATAGGGCCATCCCATCCCGGGCAGCATCATTAAGCTGACCACAGCCCCCTTCACTGTGCCCTCTCTGCCTGGATCTCCTTACTCCTTCCCTTTGCTCCACACTGGCCTCCATGCTCTTACTTGAATATGTGAGCCATGCTCCTGCCTCGGGGCCTTTGTCCTCACCATTACCTCTGCCTGGAGTGTTCTTTCCACAGCCATCCACATAGTCTGCTCCCTACTACCTTTGGGTCCCTGTTGGATTGCCTCTTCCTCAGGCCCTGTACCCCAGCTACAGCACCCTCTAGACTGCCCTCAAGCCCTGTCTCCTGCTGCATGTGTATTGGGTGCTTATCATCATTTAAGAGTCTCTCTCTGTGCCATCCAACATGGTGGCCTCTGGTCACTTGTGGCTAATTAAAGTTAAGTGAGGGGCACCTGGGTGGCTCAGTGGGTTGAACCTCTGCCTTTGGCTCAGGTCACGATCTCAGGGTCCTGGGATCGAGCCCTGCATCGGGCTCTCTGCTCAGCGGGGAGCCTGCTTCCTCCTCTCTCTCCCTCTACCTGCCTCTCTGCCTGCTTGTGATCTCTCTCTCTCTGTCAAATAAATAAACAAAATCTTTAAAAAAAGAAAATGAAGTTAAGTGAGTTAAGTAAGAGAAACAATTCCAGTTCCCCGTTGCAATGGCCACATTTCAGGTGTTCGCGGCCAGGTCTATAGTGTGCACAGAGAGTGATTCCATCGCCCCAGGAAGCTCTGCTGGACGGCGTTGCTCTGTAGAGTCCGTGTACATAGAGCGCACGTCATTGTATAACCTCAGCTAGAGCCCGAGCGGCCCATGAGGCCAGAATAGCTCTCTTGTTTTTCCATGGCTATGTTCCCAGCTTCCAACAGAGCCTGGCACCAAGGAGACCCTCGTGGGCATTTGTCGAAAGGATGACCGTGTGGCCAGAACCCTGTCTGCGTTGAAGGTGACATCCTTGAAGGGTCGCAGTGGGGCTGATGTGACCCTGCACGTTCCCATGCAGGGCCCCCCTCAGCAGTGCTGCCAGCCCCACCACGGAGCGCAGGGGCAGCCCCCACTTACACGCCTCCTGCACTTCCTGTGCACATGCTGATCGCAGGTCCCTGCCTCACTGGAGTTAGGAGTGGCCGTGGGTCTTAGCTAGTGGAGTGTGAATGGAGGGGACATGACTGAGCTCCAGGGGGAAGCTCGAAGAGCCGGTTCATGATTTTCCTGCCCCTTCCTTCCCTCGGCCACAGTGGCTACTCTGTGGGCAGGGGACCCTGGGGACTTGCAATGAGTAAGAGATAAATCTTTGTCATTGAAACCGCTGAGATTTTGGGGTCATTTGTTATGCAGCTCAACCTAACCCAGCCTGAGCAGTACAAGGGCCTACTCTGTGCCAGGCGTCAGAGCTTCCATGTGCCGAGGGCATCCAGTCCCACTGTAGGTGGGTAAATGGAGGCTCCTGGAGACCCAGTGATGGACCAAGGTCAGATCCACAGGGGTGTCCTTGTCCTTCATGGGGTCTGGGAGCCTCCTACTCTGCAGCTCCATCATTGCTCACGCACCCTAGTTACCTTTCTCTCCTGACAGACCGTGAGGTCTGAGCAGGGGCCGTGGTCCATGTCAGATTGCTTCTTATACCCTGGGGCTCAGTGTAGTGCCTGGCCCAGAATCACGGGGTCACCGCTGAATGGAACCGAAGTTGAGGGTTGAGGCTAGATGGTGAAAACAGCTGGAAGCAAACGTCCGAGAGGAAAAGAAATCTCCCTCCCCCACTCACCTCAGGTTCATTTCTTGGGTCCCACAAATTAGACTGACAAGGACAGACTAACCAGAGAAACAAACAGAAGTTTGATAAAATGTGCATTGTACACACACACACACACGCACACACACACACACACACACACACACACACACACACGGGAGCTCTCAGGGAGAGTAACTCAAAACATGGTCAGAACTCGGGCTTATGTAAAACCTTAGCAGTAGAAAAATACACTTGTGGAGAAGTGACAAGGCAAACGAAGAGGGTTTTGAGTCTCCAGGCAAGGGCACAGGGGAGTGAAGACAAGGGGTGGTTGGTAAGGTCTGTTGTGTAGACGCCTCTGGTGCTGTCTCTGGTGCTGATCAGGGTCTGGTGTCTCTGGTGATTAACTCCAGTCCTTCATGGTTCAGAGGGGAGGGGGACGTCTTCACAAATTGGTGTCTTATTTCTACACAGACAGAGAGAGGGCAGGGAGCTTTTCTGGCGTCTCCTTCTTCTCAATTGTCTTCAGCTCAAAACAATCCTTATGCCAAAGTGGCATATTTGGGGCTAATGCACACGTCAGGGGGACTGCAGCACCTGTAGTGAGGTTCAGCTGCTGCAGCCAGTCCCTGGCCTGGCGTGGGAGGTGCCCCCTCTGCTCTTTGCAGAAGGCAGCGTGGCGGTCACGGCGCACCAGCTGCTGAGGCTGGGCAGTGGCTCGGGAGACTGTGCGTTAGCCCGTGTGGATGTTTCTTCCCTCCCCAGGCACGCTTGTGCTCCTCCCTCCTGATCTGTTTCCGCTGGGTTTCCTCTTAACCCGAGGGCTGTCGCCCTGACTTATTTTTCATGCACAGGCTTTGCTGGGCCTCTTGTGTTCCATTAATTCTTAGCTGACCTTTCTCCCTTTCTCTCCTTCCCTTTCGAAGACTAGCTTAGCATCACAATTCAAGACTGGTGAATACAGTTTCCATCCCAAGTGCAGTGCCTTTCTCCTACCTTTCTATCTAGATGGAATGACTGCACATATCATCAGCTCAGTATTTGAACATCCTCCCCTTACCTTCGTGCTTAACCCATCAGCATAAGTGCCAGCAGGGAACAGTGGGTTCCCCTCTGTGTCTATTCTGGGCTTGGTTCCCGAGTAATGGAGGCTCGATGCACCCGTGTGGTGTGTGTGGTGTAGGAGACTCTGCTTTACTAAGTTCACCGAGCTGGCGTATGCTCTCCTCCCTTCTCCAGAGCTCAAAATATTCTGCACATCCATGTGAGGTCCCCCTAGGTGGGGGCTGTGCTGGGGGAGCTCCTGAGTGGGGGCTTCTGAGCCTAGGGAGAGACTTCCCTGAAGGCAGATCAAGCTCAGGCATACCCCTCCCTCCTTCCCTCCCCCAGGACCTCAGAGGAGGAGCCCCCGCTGCAGGGGTGGTGAGATTTCATTTTCCTTGTGGCACACACTCCCTGAGGTTTCCACTTCTCCATGCAGACAGGAGGATGCTAAGCCACCCTCTGCGTCCTCCCTTCCATGGTCTGTGCCCTCTTCCTGGAGGCCATGCTCTCCTTTGGGTTGTGCCTGATGCTTTTTCCCTTCTGCCCCCATGGGTTGTGCTGAGTAGCTGCTGACACAGGGCCTTGGTTGTTGCTGGGGCTGCAGGGTCATCCACAAGGAAAAGCCCTTTCTCTGTAGTCTCTGCCAGAGCTGGGGGCCCACCACAACCCCGGGGCTCTCCGGCATCAAGGCTGCCATCCTGTTCCCACTGCGGAGATGAGGCCAGCACGTGGCCCGAGGACGGGGGAGGTGATGTGAGCCAGGCATGTTTATTGGGTGAAAGGAAACACACAGGCACAGACTGCCCTTAATCGAGGCTAAAAGTGGACTTGCACCCAGAATCGGGATGTGGCTCTGGAGGAGACGAGGGTCCGGGGCAGACAAAGGGCCAGAGTAGAACTCACTCATCAAAACCAGTGTGTCAAGGGTGGGGGGGGGGGGATCTGCAGAGAGGCACTGGTGTTTCTTCTGCAGGAATGGCCATAATTCGGACATTTCAAAGCAGAGAAAGGGACAGTCAGCTGGACCCGGGTCCTCTCCACTGTCCCCAAAGCTGTTGTATCCCCCACCCCCGGAGCCGGCAGCTGCCGTGACATTTCTGTTCCCCAGTGCGACTCAGCCCGGCCAGCCTGAACGTCCTCCCAGGAGAGCTGAGCTAGCGCGGCCGTCTCCAAGTCTGTGTCTCTCCGGCTTCTGAACTGGAGCCCCGTCTCTGGGGTATGAATAATGGATCAAAGCCGCTCTTCCCCCAGGCCCCTCTCCCTTTTAACAGGCAGGATGCTGGGCCTTGAACAGCACGTTGGTAAACTTAGAGGGATCCTCCCCCACCCCCCACCTGCTCTGCGGGCACAATGCCAGGATTTTGGAGACTTTCCTGAACTTGAGAAATAGTCCTGTCTCCCCTCAGGCAGGGGTCTAGGGCTTGGGGAGAAGGGCACAGCAGAGCAGACGTTGCAATAAGTTTTCTTCTCCTGAGTCGATGTCTACCCAGAGGAGTGGATGATGGAGAGAACAGGGAAGCCAAGTAGAAGTCATTGAAAATTTGGGTGGAGAAAATGTCCCTAAAGACAGGGCCTGTTCTGCTGTCACAGCTGTGGGTCATGTGGGATTTGGAGACAGACAGGGTAAGTGATTCCTGCAGAGGCCTTGAATGATGGGTCTGGGGGCAGGAGGGAGAGGCCGCCCCTCCGTGAGGCCGCCTGCTGGCTTCTGGGGGTATTCGAACCAGAGGGTGGGTGCCCTCGGGCCACTGCCGTCGGTCTTTGCCATGTGGCCAAGACTTCATCCTCACACCCTGGACGGGCGGGTTCAGCGGCCACCCCAGGTCCTCAGGCTTTCTTGCCCCCATGGGACTTGTTTTAGAAGCCCATCTGCAAGGATCTCAAGATGGTCCCGCCCTCACTGCCACCTCTTGGCCTCAGCTGCGGAAAACTCTGTCCAGCATTTCACTGCTTGCCTTTTACTCCAGAAACTAAGGCAGTCACTGTCCCTCTGGGGCCTGGGTGTCTAGCCCCGCACAGGGTGCCCTGGATGGGGGCTCGGAGCAGGGAGTGCTGTCTAAGGCACCACACCAGGGGGCCACAGCTGCTCCCTATTCTTGCATATCTTCCAAACCGGCCAGCTTTTCTCCTGGACAGAAGAGCAGGGACCGTGGGCCAAGTCAAAGCCCTTGCGCAGGGGGGTCATATGAAGGCTCTGGGACCCAGGGCCATGGCAAGCTACATGGTGGCCAGCAGTCACATGTGGCCACGCAAATCAGAACTTGGATTTAGGAGAGTAAACGAGCAGTTAAGTCCCCTGCACATTAGCCACATGTCAGAGGCTCAACAGCTAGAAGTTTTGTTCAACAAGCTGCTCCTTTACCGTTGCCTCCTGTCCTGATTTACGGCCCTGGCCAGGTACTGGCCTTGTAGCCAAGCTGACATTCAGGGTCTCCTCAAGAGCCAGTGTCCACACTGTCCCCAGTCCCTGAGTGTCCCCAGGGGCCTGCATGTCAGAGCTGGCCTGCACAGGCCAGGCCATTTCCTCTCAATAAACGTGTGGGTAGAGGGAGCTCTGGGCAAGGGTGTCCAAAGAGCCTTGGTTTCGGGCTTGCCCTGTGGCTCATCCCAGAGCGGGGAGGAGATGCTGGCACTACCTGATCAAATCCCTGATGGCCTCTGGCTGGGGCCCCGGCTGAGGCGTGCAGTCAGTCCAGCTGGGGGATGCGTCCCAATGAGACGTGAGATGCTGCTCGTTTATCCTTCCTGGCCTCCTTGCTCCGCCTCGATTCCCTTTTGCAACCAGGCTGGCTGCAGGCTTGCTTGTGAAACCTTCCCTCCGGGGGGCCTCCCAGCCTCCCCGCAGCCCCGCTCCTGCCCCTCTGGCGTGGCTGCATGAGCCAGAGGGGAGCTGCCTGCCTTCTGGAGGGCTCAGAACTACTGGTCTTTCTGGGATGACCCTGGGTTGGACTCTCCAGTCACAAAGAGCATTAATGTTCATGGTTCCTCATTCCTCCAGGGACACTTGCTGGAGGCCACCTGTGTCCCCACAGGCAGGGATGTGCTGGAGCTCCCAGTCTGCAGCCTTGCACGAGCTCCAGTGCTCAACCTTTAGATGACTGATGGCTCCAGAAAAACGTGCGTCACCCACGAGCTTCTGGTGCTGCTTGGAAGCTGTGGGTCTGCAATGTGGCTGCACAGAAAATAGCCTCTTCTATGTTGGGCATCCCTGATCCTTGCTGCCTCCGCAGAGCTGCTGAGGCTTTTCCTGTTTGCATCCAGCAGCCAAGGATGTGCCGGATGTCACAGTCTTCAGGATGCAGCCAGGAGCTGGGTGGCAAGTAGCCCCACAGTGTGAGGCTGAAGCCACTCAGGGGGGTGTCAGTAAAAGCGCCCCCCCCCCCCCCACGGCTTGGACTCTGTCTTGCCATTAGAGCGAGGTGATAATGGTGACCTTTCATGGTTGTTATGGGACTTATACGAACAGATGGAGAGCAGCCAGGGCATGGGGGAGAAGGTAGGGCTGAAGACTGGATGTGCAGGAGGCCTGCCTGGTATCACGGCTCTGTCACTTTGCACAGCCTGGGTGACCTTAGGAAAGTCATCAAATGCCTCCGGGCCTGAGAAAAAACTTTCTGTTCCAGGGGCTTAGTGTAGGCGCTAACTGGGGTTGTGCACGTGAGACCCTTAGCACCACGCCAAGAAAACATATCATGCTCAAGGAGGGAGTCGAAGCTGCAGTGATTCCTTCCTGCATCCCTTTTCTTCTTTCTTCTTTTCTTTTTTTCATAGGATCCCTCAGCTTGTTTTAAAGCTATTTTAACAGTGCTTTATTGAGGTGTAATCTACATACTGTGAAATGCACAACTTTAAGTGAACCATTAGTTGGATTTTGACAATTGCTTCTCACCCAAATCAAGATATAGAGCATTTTCATCACCCCAGAAAGATCCCTCCTGCCCCTTTGCAGTCAACCTTCCCTCCCCGACCCCTGCAGGCAACTATTGATCTGACTTCCATCAGCACGGATTCATTCTGTTTGTTCTTGAACTTCAGATAAATGGAATCGCAGTTTGTGCTGTGTTGTGTCTGTGGCTTCCTTCATTCTATGGAACGGTTTTGAGATTCATCCAAGTTGCTATATGCATCAGCAATTTGTTCTTTTTTCTTTTTTTTTTGGTCCTGAGTTGAATTCCTCTGAATGGATATACTACGGTTTGCCCATCCATTATCTTGTTGGTGAACATCATTTGGGTTGTTTTCCAGGGTTTTGCTGTTATGAATCAAGCTGCTATGAACATAGGTTCTTTTACGATTCTTTTGATGGACGCGAGCCCTGTTGGATCTTGGCTGTGCCTGGGAGTAGAGCTGCTGGATCTTGGGGCAAATGTGTGTTGAGTCACAGAAGACACTGTGGAAGAGTTTTCCAAAGCGGTCTGAACATTTGATAAGCCCACCAGTGACGGGCATGGTTTCCAGTTGGGGCCGGGGGGTTTCAGGACAGTGGCCATTCTGGTGAGTGCGTAGGGTCCTTCGTGGGGGTTGAAATTTGTATGGATCCCATGGCTAATGATAGTGAGCCACTTGTCCTGTGCTCATTGTACGTTTGGTTATTTTGTTTGTTCTGATATCTTAAAATGTTTGGAGGGGAGTCCTGTCTCTTCATTCTTCATTTGTCAGAGTCCTTTACAAATCCCGAGTGTGTGTTCTTTGTTTGACATACATATTGAAAACATTCTCTCTCAGCGTGTGGCTCAGTTTTCTGTTTTCTCAGTAGTGACCCTGGATGGATGGGAAGCCCAAATTTAGAAAAAAATCAGAGTTGGGGCGCCTGGGTGGCTCAGTTGGTTAAGCGGCCAACTCCCGGTTTCGACTCAGGTCGTGATTTCAGGTCCTGGGACAGAGTGCGGCGTCAGGCTCCACACTGGGAGGGGAGGCTGCTTCTCTCCCTCTGCCTTTCCCTCTGCTCTTCCCCCTGCTCTCTTGCAAACAAACAAACAAACAAACAAATAATCTTTACAAAAAAGAAAAAAAATCAAATTTGTTATTATTATTATTTTGGTAACGGATAATGTCCTATTTTGTATCCTAAAGGATCTTCGAGTACCCCAAATCATAAAGATTTTCTCCTATGTTTTTTCCTAGAAGTTTTACGATTTGGGCTTTTACTTTTAAGCTTATGGTCCATCTCAAATTAATGTTTGTGTATGACATAAGCTTGAGGTTATTTCTTATTTCCGGGTAGATATCCAGTTATCTTGGTAACATTATTGTGAACAGGTTCCTTTGCCATTGAACCGTGTGGGTATCTTTCCAAAAATTAGTGCACGCGTGCACACACACACACATATATATACATTAACGTATACACACACATACACATATACACGTTTCTACACACACACACACACATGCTACACATTTCTGCAGTCACTGCTCTGTTTTGCTGGTCGATTTATCTTTTCTTTTGCCATTACCATACTGTCTTAATTTGGTAACTTTACAGTATGTTTTGAAATAAGCGAGGATAAATCCTTCGACTTTATTCTGTTTTTAAAGAATACATTAGCTACTTGTTCTTCGTCTTTTAAATTTTTCATGTAAAACTTAAAACCAGCTTGGCAATTTCTACCAAAAACACTGCTGAGATTTTTTTTTTTTAAGATTTTATTTATTTATTTGAGAGACAGAGAAAGTGAGAGAGAGCATGAGAGGAGAGAAGGTCAGAGGAAGAAGCAGACTCCCCATGGAGCTGGGAGCCCGATGTGGGACTCGATCCCGGAACTCAAGGATCATGACCTGGAACTCAAGCAGTCGCTCAACCAACTGAGCCACCCAGGCGCCCCAAGCCTGCTGAGATTTTGATTAGAATCACAGGAAACCCACCGATAAATGCTTAGTAATATAAATTCTATTTTATGCTTAGTAAATATAAATGCTTAGTAATATAAATTCTTATTTGTGATCTCTTGCCATTTATTTAGACTTTCTTTAATTTCTCTCAGTAATGGTAAAAGTCCCACACATCTTTTGATAAGTTTAGTGCTATTGCAGAGGGTATTTGTATCTAATTTTCCCATTGTTTGTTGTTAAGTTTATAGAAATAACAGTTACTTTATATATTAATCTCGCATCCTGCAACTTTGCTAAATTCACTTATTAATTTTAGTGATTTATGTCTTGGTGACCAGACAATAATTGTACATGGAGAATCCAGAGTCATACATCAATGATAAATTACTCAAATTAATAAGTGGGAAATAGGGTCTTTAGAGATATAATCAGTTAAGGATCCCAAGAGGAAATCATGGTTTAGGGTGGCCCCAATTCCAGTGGACGTTGTCCCGAGAAGTAGGGGAGAGATGCAGAGCAGGCCGTGCGGCCTGGGGGCAGATCTGCGGGTGCTCTGTCCACAGCCAAGGAAGCCAAGGGTGGTCAGCAAACACCCAGACACTGCACGAGGGCTGGAGCTCCCGGAAGGAAACAACCTCCTCTGCCCTACCAGGGCAGCTCCTACCCCGGGATCTCAGAGCCCGGGGCTCCTTAACTGGGAGAGAACGAAGTGCTGTTGTTTCGAGCCCCGAGGTTTGCCGTAGTCGTTTTGGTCCCCTATTCTCTCCCTGCCCAGAGCCACACGCGGCGCAGGTGAGAAGGACAGATGGGGCCCCGGCTCTGCCTGGTGTCCTGGGAAGTGGGCGAGGACTGGAGACCCAGTCCGGGCTCTCTCTTTCAGGCCCTTCTGCTGCTTGGCCGTGCCGGAGAACGCGCTGGGCACACCCTGGCCGGTGGATCGCGGGCCGGCCCGGGCAGAGGAAATGGCAGGGGTGCGAGCAAGTCCGTGCGTCCCCAGGTCTAACCTTCCTTCTCGAGCAGCCCTCCCACTCGGCACCTGATCCACGCCCTGCTCCTCATGGTCCCCCAAACCCCAGCGGTGAGAAGGGTCTGCTGCTTGGAGCGGGAGGGAAGCCCTGGTGGGTGCTGCGTGGACCCTACTGTGGGGGGACAGGCCTGACACAGGGGGTGGGATGGTGAGGGTGGGCTTGGGAGGGACCCCCCTTCCCTTCCATTCTGTCCTTTGTTCTCTCCAGCTGCTGTTCCCTCCCGCGCCCGGACCTGCCACTGTTCCCCATTCTCCGGGCTTCGGCTCCAGCGCTCCCCCGCCTAGAAACTCCTTGTCTTTTACTTGGCCTATTTCCTTTCTTCAGGGTCTAGCCGCCCCCGCATCGTGCTGGGCCCCCTTTCTGTGGGACCGCACCCGAAGTTCACTGGGGTGCCCGTTGCATGCATACCGTTCGTCTCTGGTTTCTCATTTGTGGTGGCACTTTCGGTAAGGATCTGAAGCCAATTCTGGGTGGGGTCGGTAAGATCCCTGAGGACTTGCTGAGCGTGGGACTGTGCCGCAGATTTCCTCAGGACCCTCACGAAACCCTGCTTCTCCCCAGCCTCTGCCATGTCTGATATGCCGTGCGCGCCCGTAAATGCCCACGAATGCCCACGATGTTCATAAACGCCCACAGATGTCTGCAGAACACGGGTTTGCCTGATTTTTCATGGAGTTTCATGTGTCAGCACTCTGAAAATTTACAGAGCTTCTCTTATGGGCAAATCAACTTTGGAAACGGAATTAGAAATAATTCTGCGTGTTCGGGCTGGTCCAGTAATCAACACTACACGGGAGACTTTGACTCTAATAAAATCCACAGCGTAGGCTCTTCCCACATCATTTTTCTCCATGATTGCTCTCACAGCTGCTGAGGAGAAAGAACGGATGGTGTTAATTTCCCGGAAAATTTCTGCAACCTCAGGGTTTTGGTCCGCAGACCTCGGCCCCCACCACGCACACTGCCGTATTTGGGGCATGCCCCCAAGTGGAGAGAAAATCTTCAGCACAACTGTGTCCAAAGCACCAAGTCTGCACCTGTGAGGGGTTAGATGGGCTGGGATTCCCCTCCTCAGCTGCTACCTGCCACGGTTTCCCCTTTGTGCTTGTTTTTCAATGTCTCTGGAGCAGGGGTGCAGCCCTGTAAGCCATGAATTCATCCAGCCAACAAGAATTCGGGGATGATCTAGTGGAGATTGGTCATCCTGGTGGGTCTAGACCTGAGAGGGTTTCTAGGACGTGGGGCTTCAGAGCTCAAGTGGGAGAGCTCCGGGTGAGCTAGGCACGTTACCCACCCTGGAGGACCTGCCTCTGTACTGGGTCCTGGGGCTGCCGTGTGCAGATAAAGGGACGTCCTCCTCCCGCGGAGCTCACGGTCTATAGGGAAGCGTAAGAGTAAGTAGCTATTGACTTACGGTTGTCCTCTGAGCCACCCAGAAACCAATTTGCAGTGGGACGTGTAACAGGGAACGGCCTCATGTGGACTCAGGTTTCCCACTGACCCACAAAGTCAGGGGTTCCTGCAGTGCCCAGGCTTCTCGTGTGCACACGCGCGTGTCTGAGCGTGGAACATCTCTTGTGATACACCTCGATTCTGCAGAGGGGAGTGACTCCATTGCTCTGCCCCGAAGGGGAAGGTGGAGGGAAGAGGGCAGCAAAGTGCTGGATGCAGCTCCAGCTTCCCTTACTCGCCCTGAGGCCTGCAGGGTGTGTCTCTCTCACTCTGTCGGGGGATGGGGATGGGGTGGGGGGCTACAGTTACCCTGCGGGCCCAGTGGCTCCTTGCTGTGGGCTCACAGCTAGCTTGGCCTTCCAGCTTTTATCAGTAGTATCTGCCTGATTGCCGTCTCTCTCTCAGCTGACTTCCTTTAAGCTCTGGGTCAGGATAAGGGGTTTGTTTATTGGCCCTTTAAACCCCTACATGGGAAAACCCAAAAACCCAACATGCAGACCAAATTTTGTTTCTAACCACAGGCTGCATCTGAGCTCAGAGGCCCAGGTGAAGGTGGGGGCCAGCGCAGAGGAGGTGGAGGCGGTACAGGGGAAGTGGAGACGGTACAGGGGTGTGGGGGCCGGCGCAGGGGAGGTGAGGGTGGTACAGGGGGGTGGG
>CM052798.1:2253862-2285960 GCA_028533885.1 Nasua narica
CGGCGCAGGGGAGGTGGAGGCGGTACAGGGGTGTGGGGGCCGGCACAGGGGAGATGAGGGTGGTACAGGGGTGTGGGGGCCGGCGCAGGGGAGGTGGAGGAGGTACAGGGGTGTGGGGCCGGCGCAGGGGAGGTGAGGGCGGTACAGGGGGGTGGGGGCCGGCGCAGGGGAGGTGAGGGCGGTACAGGGGGGTGGGGGCCGGCGCAGGGGAGGTGAGGGCGGTACAGGGGGTGTGGGGGCTGGTGCAGGGGAGGTGGAGGCGGTACAGGGGGGTGGGGGCCGGCGCAGGGGAGGTGGAGGCGGTACAGGGGTGGCCTCACTAATGTAACTTACCCTCATTGTCCGACTCCTTGGAAGCGCCTGGACGGTGGGGGCCATGTTGGAGCATCTTTGCCTCCCCTGGACCAATCATTTCTGACACATCTGAGGCATGAGATATACTCTGAATTATTCTCCTAGTAGTTTTCATTGTCTCTTTGAAGGCATATGAAAGTCTCTTATCGTTGTCCTGTTATTTGGAAGCGTGGAGGGAATGGAGAGCCTGAGGCCCCGCGGCAGTGAGGGCGTGGCACTCCCGGAGGTGGGGGCCGGGCTGGGGCCGAGAACCAGCACACCTCTTCGTCTTCACAAGTTTCTGGGCTGTGCTGTCTCAGGGTCTGTTGCTAAGTCCCCTCCAGAGGAGAGGTCTCTCCTGGGGCTGACACTTCCTCCTGTCCCTCTGTCAGATCTCCTCCCTCCTTTCTAGGGTGTGGTCATTAGGGTACACCTGACATTGTTCAGGGGAAGAGACAAGGACTGGATGGGCATAACTTCTTTTCTTTTTTTAAGATTTTATTTATTTACTTGAAAGAGAGAGCGAGAGAGCACGAGGGAGTGAGAGAGCTGGGGCAGGAGGAGGGGCAGAGGGAGAGTGAGAAGCAGACTCCCTGCTGAACAGGGAGCCCGATGCGGGGCTCGATCCTAGGACCTTGAGATCATGACCTGAGCCAAAGGCAGATGCTTAACTGACTGAGCCACCCAGGTATCCCTGGATGGACAAAATTTCAAAAGATAATCTGCCATAGGAACTCATGCCTTGATTCTTTCTCCTGACATTGTCCATTGTCCTCATAATCATCTCCTACGGGGTGCAGGGGTCTCAAAGAGGAAGAACAAAGACAGAAGGTACTGGCCTCCCCAGAGGACATGATAATGAGATGCAAAAACAGGCCAGTGTAGTAAATGTCAAAGTACATCCTTCAAGAGTCTCCCAACCATCCCCTCCACCAGGACACCTCCCTGCTTCTCCCCTCCCCACCAGAAATGGCTAAGAAGCCCTCTTCCTGGCTCCCAGAGCACCGTGGGGGCACCTGCAACAGAGGGCAGGTCTTTCCATTATATAAACTTTTAGCATTTAGGACAATGCTCGGTGCTTACCCTCTGTATGCCTCTGGGTTGTTGGTCATCTTTGGGATTCGTTCATTCATTCATTTGCTCATTCACTCATTCATTCGTTCCGGACACGGGGATAAAGATTCTCCATGGAATAACCCCCTGACCATGTCTTGCCATATCACTGTCCCCTCCATCCAAGGAGCCAGACGCCGGTGGCTTGCAGTGTGGTCCTTCTTCTCAGATGCAAAGAAAGATCCTCGGGCTGCCTGGTAGATGGGCAATGTGGAGACAGGGAGGGTGATGGATGTTCGGTGGGGGCTCTCCTGATGGTAACGAGGGAAGGACTTTCACCTTGGCAACAGTGAAGATATGGAGACAGAGTGATGAGCAAAATGCACCAAACACACTGCCCCAAGGACTTTTGATCCTGGTGAGGAGAGCCTGGCCATCAGCGCAGAATTGAATCCCAGGGCGTGGAGCATGGGGAAGAACTGGAGGTCGGCAACAGGGTGGCTGAGGAGGGCGAGGGCACAGTCCTAGGGCAAGGCCACGGCAGGAGTCTCGGCTCCACGGAGGCTTTCCTGGCTGTGGGTGTTCTGTGTCTGAGTCTTCCCCATCCGCTTGGGGTCATGCTCTGTGCAGGGCCCCGGCGACAAGGCTCAAGGTGGGGCTGGGGTTGAGGGCAGACCAGGAGTTGAGCTGTGAAGCAGGCAAGGGGCACAAGCACAGGTGCCTCCAGGGATGTAAGGGGGCAGCCAGGAGCTGTCCGCGGTCCTGGCACGGGAGGCCCCTTCCAGGGAGGGTCTTCGCTCCCTCCAAGCCTCTGATTTAGGGCTCCTAGCGTAGTTTTCAAGGATGGACTATGCCTGCTCATCTTCGTGTCCCCAACATTTGTCCCAAATCCTGCGTTAGGTAGGTTTTCAATAAGTGATTACAGAGCTGTATCCAAATATCCACCAGCATTTAAAACATCCTCATTAAAGGAAAGGTGTGTGAAATGCTGCGGGGAAATGCACATCCTGGGAAACTGAGCCACAAAGGTATTAGAGATGAACCCGGGAGTGAGCTGGGGCAGAGGTAAGGTTGGCAGAACCAGCAGGAGGAGGGTTGCCCGTGGTGGTCCAAGATGTGTGGGGCCTGTGGGCATGGCTGCTGCCCACCATATTTATCTTGACGTGAATATTAGTTACCTGAGAAAGGCAAAGGAGCTTTTTTAATCTATTCATTTTCCCCTTTATTTTTAGCAAGATAGAATTGTTACAGATTTAATGGGGGAATAAATACCACCCTTCACCACCAAGGTACTAGTTCTGCTAATAATTTTTCAAGCAAAGAGTAATGACAAGGCATGTAAAAATAGTTACATCCCAATTTGGCCTGATTTCAAATTACCTAATTAGAGAAGGTGAGAGTTTCTTGTTTTTAAAAGCATTTACTCAGGCTGTTTCCAGCTACGTGGTGGAAAGGAAGGGAATAAGTAAGAGTCTTGCAAGGGGTTTTAGGGGGGGGGGAGATGGTAAGAGCTGACGACCGAGTCCAACCAAGGCCAAACTATGGGACTCGCCCGGAAGACGCACATGGACCCATAAGGGGTGATCAATCACTCCTCGAGCAAACAGATGGTTAACTGGAACTCTAATGCCATGTTAATTTGTTTCATTTAAGATGAACATTTATGACACAGCACCTTCTACAACCTTTTCTTCATTATTCTACTTCACGTGGACCATTTTCCCTCCAACTTTGCCCTTCTTAGAAGAAGGGTGATAAATATATTTGAAGTATGATTATCTTTACTGTTGCCAAGGTGAAAGTCCTTCCCTCGTGTTACCATCAGGAGAGCCCCCACCAAACATCCATCACCCTCCCTGTCTCCACATTGCCCATCTACCAGGCAGCCCGAGGATCTTTCTTTGCATCTGAGCAGAAGGACCACACTGCAAGCCACCGGCGTCTGGCTCCTTGGATGGAGGTGACAGTGATGTGGCAAGACACGGTCAGGGGGTTATTTCATGGAGTGTCTCTCTCCAGCCCATGCATCTCTCCAGGAGAACGGCAGACCCCAGAAAAGCCCACATGGCAATGATGCTGTGATCTCCGGTTCCTCAAGCAGAACTCTAGTGGCTTCATGAGATTAATTCTTGTACTTATTCGACAAATATTCACTGAAGGCAACCTGCACCCCCCGCCCGTGATGATCTGTGCACGAGGGAGCCAGAGAGAGGAGCTTCTGCCTATGTGGGGCCTACACTCCTGGCGCACATGACTGGAACCCCGCTTGGGGAGAGTGGATCGGCCAGACAGCTGCACAGAGACCAGCAGGACGATGTGACCGTGCGGGACCAGAGCAGGAGCTCGGTCACAGGACACAGGCTCCCTGGGAGGCGAGTGGGCGGGGACGGTGCTGGAGAGGTGGTTGGAGGAACTCGGGGTCTTTGGGGGTGGGGACTTCACGTGACCCCGTGTCCTACGCGCGCCTCACGTTGGCAGCACGGTCCAGACGTGTGTTGGAATCACGGTCTGGCCCCGATCAGCTGCGGACTTTGGGAAGCCTCCCTGTGCTTGTCTGAGCCTCGTCACCTGCAGAATGAGGTCAGTGACCTCCGCGCGCCTTCCTCTCAGGTCTCGTTTGAGAGTCAACTGCAAGGCGGCTGTGAAAGTGCTTGGTGGACGACTAATCCTTGTCCAAGGATTACGTGCTGTCTGGGGTCAGCTCCCCCAAAGCAGGCCCTGAGACAAGCATTTGGATCTTTCAGGGAAACCAGTGAGGGGTGTGGGGACTGTGGGGGCGCGTCCAGCCAGGGTAGGGGTGCGGCCCCCGAGCGCGTCCGGCTGCAGGGCCGAACTGCTTTGTACTCCTGCACCAGCCAGCCACTGACCGGGGGCTACGTGGAGCTGAGGGGCTTGGAGAGCACTAGCTCCTAGACTTTCCCTCTCCTCCGGCAGGTGAGGCTGCCCCAACCGTCTATGCGTATGGCCGCTCTGACCTTGGGAACCAGATGGCCCTTGATGGTCTGACAGAAGCTGCCCCCTTCCACGCTCTCTCATGGGTAAGGCTCCCCACCCAGACGCGCTTCCCTGTCAGGCAACCAGTCCCAGCATGTTGCACGCTTCCCGGTGCCGGACCTGCTCCCCGTCAGCCCTCAGAATTATTCAGACAAGCCCATCGTATGCTCCCGTGGGAGGCAAGAACCACCCTGCCCTCTGGTCCCCAGAAGCCTGCTTCCCTGGCCCCTGCTGGTTCAGTCTATACTGAGTGCAGCCCCTGTGGCCCCTCATGGGGCAAGGGCCCCCTCCCCTGGGCTGTGACTAGTAAACTGCTGTCCAGCTTATCTTTCCAGTGTCGGTGTCCTGTCTAGTCGTCTCATGACCCTCAGATGGGAACCCTTCCGTCCCCACCAGGGTGGAGAGGGGGCCAGTCCTCTGGAGAGAGTCTCGGGCTGGGGCTATGGGAGCCAAGCTTGCTGGTGCTGGGGTGACACGCGGAAATGTAGCAGGTGTCCAAGGAGGTCTGAGCAGCCTCCGGAGGTGACCACTGCAGCGGGCAGACAGGAAGCAGGGCAGGGCGTTGGCAGGCTGCAGGGTTTTGTCGGCCCCTCTGCGAGGTCTGAGCTCCGGGGCGTGAGCATGCTTTCCTTGAGAATCCCTTTCTGATGTGCCCACCTTGGGGCCGTGGCTTTATTTGGGGGGCTGTGTGGTTTCCCACGTTCCCGAGGGACGGGTAAGGCTTGTCTGCTCGGGCTTCAGGGGGCAGCTGCTTGCACCCTCGTGGGACCAGTGAGGCAGGGAGCGCTGGTGCTCCCAGCAGATGTGGGAACTGGCCAGGAGGAACACGGACTGTAGGCATGAGCCCGGTCAGCCGGCAGGAGCCCCCACGGTAGCTGCAGTGGCCGCAACAGCTAACATGTATCTGACCTCTGAGCACCGAACGTTGTGCTCAGAGCTTCACCCGCATCATCTCGTCCTCCTCGGTGCCCAGAGGTGGCAGATGCCAGCGTGACCTCTGGGGCACAGACAGGCTGGGTCTCTGGCCTGCCATCTTCCAGCCAGCTCAGGGCAGGGCCCCACGGCCCACGGGGGCGGCCACTCAGTGCTGCGTCCCGTCGGCAGCACCCTCTCCCCTTACAACAGACCCTCTGGTCTCAAGAGGAAAGACCCTGACCATCCTCAGCCTGGCTCAGTGTGACAGGCACTCGTGAGCAGTGTCGTGTCCCAGACGCTCTGCTGCGCACCGGGGACCGTCTTCAGAACTGGTGAACGTGCTCCAGAACTGATCCGTGCCCTCCACCGGGGCAGGTGCCAAGGCGGAGGGGTGCCTGGACACCGCAGGGACACTGAGGCAAGGGCGGTAGGCACCCAGCCCTGCCCGGCTCCCTGGGGGACCGGTCACCAGAGCTGGGACGGCAGCAAGTTCAGGGTTTCCGGGGCTGGGGGGCTTGCAGGTATGTCAAGAACTTAGAGCGGCCCTGGGTGTGCCCTGCTGTGAGTGCTACCTTTCGCACACTCCCGAGAGGGGCGCAAGGCTGAGGGACACTGTTGGGGTTGCACAACTCAGGGATTGAGGGGGGGAGCGGTCAGAGGAAGGGTCAAGATGGAACACCCAGGGGGCTTTGCCAGCACCCAGCTGATCGGAGGTGGGGGGCTGGATCGAGACACGGTCGGAAGACGCTGAAGTCGTGGCGCTGGTCACAGCGGACAGCAGGTTGGATTTGGGCACTAGAGACAAATGACAAACTGGGAAACCTCCATCTCCGAGTTGGGTCTGGAGACGTGGCAGCTGGGCAGCCTGCAGAAGTTGGGGACCAGGGCACGAGAAGTCGGCGAGGCTCCGGGGGGAGGGCTCCTTCCCAGGTGCAGACACTCAAGAGGACCCCATGCCCTGTCACCTCCGCCTGCAGCCGGGCTACAGATGGGGGACGGGGCTCCTGCTCCCGAGGGACCACACGGCCGCATCTTTCACCTCCGAAGTTAACACAGACCCTTCCCAAGGGACTGATCCGTTTCCAGTCCGGGCAGGATGACAGCATAGACCGCGGCTGGATCATCCTGTGGCTGGAAAGCGCCAAGCCACCTGCCCTCCGTCTACAGGCACGTGTCCAGCGTCCTAGGGTGGGCGAGATTCTGCCTGGTTGAGCATCGTGGTTCCTTGGGACCTGAACGTACCCTGCTTGGCTGCACACACTTCATTTTCCATTAGAGCATATGCGTTTTGCTAATGGGGAGATTTTAAATGAAGACCTTATTACTCCGAGTAAAACTAGTAGCTGTGCTAGGGCCGCGGGATTACGGGTGGTCTAATATCTTTAAATTCCTCTAATAGTGCTCCTCCGGTGCTTTCTGAATGATTGTTTTTGAGACACATAACAGTAAAAGATTGTGTTATGGCCACACAGCTCTTCTGCCAAGCAAAACGGAACTTGGGGCTGGAGGAAGCCAGCCCTTCCCGAAGGTCATTGGGGTGACCCATGGTATGCGCTTCCTCACGTCTCCGTTGGGCCTTAATCCCATCTTGGGATGGGAGCAGCAGGGGCTTCTGTCCTGGCAGTTGGATCGGGGTCACCAGGAGGCTCTAAGTGTCCCTGTCAGACAGGGACTTCCGTCACTTGCAAAGGGGCACTGAGCTGTGGAACGCAGGGATGCTAAGGGGAAGATGGAAAGTGGGGGGCTCTCTGTGCAGACACGTTATGCCTTCTGATGCCTCCCAGATCTCAGGGAGGAAACGGAGCTGAGGAAGCCAGTGCAAGGACCACAAGGGAGGAAAACTACAGTGAGTCAGGGGAAACCGGACCACCTCGCTGCAAGCGTCTACAAGGTCCAGATAGAAAGAGTAAAGAAAACTTATTCTACATAATACATGCCTGAGAGCAAGACGGGGGTTCAAGGAGAGAGACAGGCAAAGGAGGCCAGATGGCTAATTTTGTGTTGGCCTGACTGGTTGCAGGCTGGGCATTTGTTTTGACATGATTCTGATGTGTCTGGGAGGGCGCCTCTGCATGAGAGGAACCCTGGAATCAGTAGACCCATGTGGGTGGGCAGTATCCAATCAGTTGAAGAACTCAGTAGAACAAAAGGAAACTCCTCCAGCCTGACTGCTTTTGTATTGGGACATTGGCTTTTTCTTGCCTTCAGACTTGAACTAAAATTACACCATCAGCTGTCCTGGGCCCCCAACTGCTGACTGAAGATTGCAGATCTGGGGACTGCGGCCTTCATAATTGCGTGGGCCCTTTTGTTTGTAATAAATTAACACACACACATACACACTATTGTTCTGTTTCTCTGGAGAACCCCGACTAACGCAGGAGGGTAGGAAAAGCAGGGTGACCCAGCGGTCATAACATCTCTGTCCTCATAGGCTCGAGGGCAAAACCACAGAAACCCGGAACTTTGTCCTCCTTAAGGAAAATAATACACACTTTCAACATTTATGAAGTGGGAAAATAAAACAAAAGATGACTCAGAACATCAAGCCCATAGATGAGAAAATTAAAGTACATAAAATATTTATCCATTTAACTTCGTGGTGGCCAGCCATGCGTGCAGGGTGGAAATGTGAAGTTTCTGGGCATAGTTATACCCCCTCTTCCTTCCCTGCAACGAGCTCAAGCAATTTGGTAAATGGGAGCTGAACGCAGAGTTCATTTTTCACATTCCATTAATGTTTCATTTCTAATACTCTTTTCAGTATAAATTTAAAAACAAAATGGGAATTGGGTCTCAATGATTATTCTCTATTAAGAGGAAAGGAAAATGCTCTTGGTTTGCAGTGGGAACCCTACAGAGGCGTCAGGTTTGTGGGATAGCGTCCTGCTTTGCAGCCGCTCTCCTCCCTCCTCATCCTTCTCCTGCACGGTTGATCCCTGTGGACACGCTTTCCACACCCTGCTAGACACCCCCAGGGGGGACCTCTAGGATGTCAGAGCCCGAGATCCGGCATCAGTGCGTGTGCACGCATAACACACACATATCACAGCTGCAGTACATACATGAAGCATGGTCACTGACAGAGATAGCAGATTCCTGGGCACATGTCAGCAAGGACGCACACCAGCCTGTCCTGGACAGCCGCGCATGGAGACGGGAAGCCTCTTGGAGCACGTTAGGAGAGCTCTCGCAACTTCCACCTGTCCAGAGACTAAATATGCGAGTGGACAATGGCTAGACCCCCTGACCCCCTGACCTGCAGCCACCTGCCAGCAAACCAGCCCCTGGGTACAGTCACCAGCCGAGGAAGCCAGCCCGCTGGGGTCGGACCTGTAGGAAGTGAGACTGCCGTCTCCAGGAGCAACCCAGGAAACAAAATAATAACGTGCATGACAATCAGCCCAAAGGGGCCGGGACTTGATGCATCAGGGGCGGGGGCTCTAGGTTTTGTCCCGCCCCGACTCCAGAGCCGCCGGACGAAGCCGCTTGGCCCCTAGCGGTCACGTGGGACACCTGTTCTCGCTGCCTGCGGCGCCCAGGCCCCCATCTGGGCTCACCGGGTCCTTCCCTTCTTCCACCACGAAGCTCCCCGCTCCCCTGCCTGCATTTGAGTGTCCCCGAATCAGGGCTGGTGGCGGACTCCCTGCTGCCGCGAGCGCCCAGGAAGCCGACTTTGCCTGCTCCGGGTTGTGGGGGCCGGGGGCGGCCGCCCTCTGTGTCCACGCTGTATCTGATTTACGGCGGCACAAAGGCATCTACGGACCTGTTTTGGTGTTAAGAACGGCAAACACACATGAGAGGTTGTCACAGATTCCTTAAGCGGACATCACTTGGGTGCCGTCTCCCCACTGGATGTGGCCGCGAGGTGGGGAAATTGGGGTGAGGGGGCAAATGCAGGCCTGCCCTGGCGGGGCTCACAGGCCAGAGGGGAGGGGTGAGGATGGTGGTGAGGGGTGAGAGTGTGTGCAGGGGGCTGGGGGGCCGGCTCTCCGTGGAAGCCCAGTGCGTGGGCGGGCCAGCTCGTGCATGGGGGAGGGGTGGCTGGCTCCTAATGGCTAATGTTTTGGAAGGTTTACTTTGTCCTCGGCTGTGTTCATGGGTTAACTCATGTAATCATCATGAAATTTAATCGTCCCTGTCAGGAAGGCAGTGTTATTATTCCCGTTGTCCAGAACGGGAGTGCAGGCCCCATATACTTGCCCTGGACGGAGCCGGAGCGGGACTCGGCACCTGCACCCCCTCCCTGCCCCCTCCCTGCCCTCCTGCTGCCCCGCGCGGGGGGAGGGGGGGCAGGTGCAGAGGGAAGGGCGGCCTGAGGAGGCACAGAGGGAGGAGAGAGAAGCACCAGACTGGTGCCATTGGGGAGGCATGGGGGGTTTGTGGCTGCAGGAGAAGCCTGGTCCCCAGGAGGCCCGAGAGCTGTAAGCAGCACTGAGGGTAGAGGCCGGGGGGTGCAGGGCGGCAGTCGGCCTCGAGGTGTGCGAGGAGGGGAGCCCAGCAGGACTCAGGGGTCAGAAAGGAGGAGCTGGGGGGCGCTCCGGGTTTCTGGAGAGAAAGACTGCATGGATGGTGGCACCTCTTACAAGGTGAGGTCTGGGGGAGGGTCGAGAGTGCTGTCTGAGACGGGGCTGGGTGCCCTCCCTCACGGCTGAGGGGTCGGGGCCCGCGGGGGGACCTTGGGAGCCATGAACTCTGCCCTGGGATTGCGTGAGGAGAGCTGGGACCGCAGCACAAGCCACACCTGGCCGCTGGGCCTGAAAACACGAGTAGATGACGCGCTCAGTCCCTCACTCACAGTTCACACTCGGAAGCCACACGGACGAGAGCATTCTTGTCGTTGCAGTGGGTTCCGCCGGGCAGTGCTGGGGTGGAGGGAGGGCCGGTGCCCGAGGGGTGCCCATCACAGGGGTGCCGCTATGCACGGCATGGCTGTGTCCTCCCAAAGTCACATGCCAGAGGGTGGGGCCTTGCTCTAGGAAGACTAGCGTCCTTCTAAGAAGAGACACCAGGGTGTTTCCTGTCTCCACGTGCACGCACTGAGGAAAGGGCATGAGGGGACTCAGGGAGAAGGGGGTCATCTGCAAACCAGGAAGACGGTCCTCTCCAGGAACTGAATCGGCGGGTACTTGATCTTGGACTCCGGAGCCATGAGAAATACTGTGTGTTGTGTACGACGCCCAGCCTGCGGTGTTTTCTTAGGTCGCCCCAGAAGACTGACATAACAAAGGCGTGGTCAGCACGCAGCTTCGGAAACGAGAGCCCAGAGCAGCAAGAGGGAAGCAAGGAGGACGTGGGGGCTCTGGGGGCTGAGTGGATCGGGAGCTTTCAGACGGCAGTAGTGGGAAGATGGGCAGAATGGCACCCATGGGCTAACCGTAGGGAGGGTCCACTGACTTTGGCAACAGCCTCCATGACCTTGACAAGCTCAGGATTAGCAGAATGGTGAGGATGGGATGCAGGGTTGGAGTGGGGGTGACAGATGGTAAAGAGGGGGCAGCAGCTCCCTTGGGAAATACTGCCCATTCACAAGTGAGAAAACCAAGGCCTCACAAGGCGAAGGAAGCTTCTGGAACCTGCACAGTCAGGAGTGGTACCGGGGATTGAACCAGCTTAGCCTGCAGCCCAGCCACACACTTTAGCCATGGTCTTGGACAGCAGGTCATCGACGAGGCTCCCTGACATGCCAGCAGTGGGACCTCGATGCTGTGCCCTTGGGAGCTCAAGGCTGCCTGGGGTGGAAGTTCTAACCGTCAGAGTTAACTCCGTGTACGGGAACGGGCTGGAGAGAGACCCCATCCAGAGAGGCCAGGGCAGCCGAGCTGAACCCACGGCAAGGAAGGGCTCAGAGAGACCAGAGGCCAAGCCAGCATCTGGGGCAGAGGGGAACAGGGGGCCGAGCAAGGCAGGGTCTGCTTAGGAGGGGGTTGGGCTCCAGTGATGGTCGTGTTGGAGGGGAGGGGAGGGAGGCAGAGAGCTGAGTGCCTCTGCCCTGGACCGGCCCTCGCGGGCAGCCACGACCTCCCTGGGACCCGACTGAGCCAGGCTCCTTGCATGGCTGCAGCAGGGCCGACCGCCCGGGGAAGTGGGATCTGCTCCTGCTCCTGGGGCACCTCTGCCTGCCCAGCCAGGTCTGGCCCAAGGTCCCAGCCTATTGTTAGCCACTCAACATGCTAATTTCAGCTTGCTTAATGGGACGCGCAATCTGCTTCATGTCACATCCTTCTGAGCCCATGGTGGTGCTTATGTTCTCCACACACGTTTTGTAAGTCACCGGGAGCAATTTCTTGTCTCTGGGGAGCACTGGCAAAGCGTGATCCTTCCCTGGCCCCGCTCCCCCACTGTCAGCACAACTTTGATTACATCCTCCAGTATGTTTTATCCTGAGCTGCTCTCGGGGCACTTGCCCCAGCAGGAGAGAGGGGAGCAGGAGGTCTCAGCTGTGGCCAGCCATGCTTCTTCCCATAGTCACAACTATAACAGCGGCCGGGGGGTGTCCATGCACTCGCCCCAATCTCGGCAGAAGTCCTGCAAGGCTGACATTATTATTCCCACTCTACGGATCAGGAAGCTGAGGCTCAGGGAGTTCAGAGGGACCCTGAGATCCACTGCTATTTCCTCATAGGCAGGGCCCTCTGTCCACAAGGGAAGTGGAGTTAAGTCATGCCCTGGACGGAATTCAGCCAATGGTCTGAGTTTTGCTCCTACTGGCATGTAACCTCAGCCTCTTGGGACTCCTGCTGTCTCCACTGGAAAAGGAAAGGCCAGCAAAGAGGAAGGAGCACAGGGCTGCAATCAGGGCTTGCCACAGGAGGTTTTTATATCTTGGTTGGCTGAAGAACCTTTGGAACTTTTCCTCTTCTGCACAGTAGGGGCAGCAAAGTGACCTAGTGAGTTTCTGCGTGGTAGGAGGCCCAAAGGAAGACATATGGGAAAGCACTTGAAAAGCGTAAGGGGCCAAGAATCATTCTTGCCATCCCATGAGGGTCGAAGGCATCTACCTCCACCCCTGGGATCCCCTGCCTGTCTCTGGACAGGGTTCACCCTGGATGTGGGTGAGGGACCGCCAAGGTGTGCTTTGTGCCTACCACCCGACGTGGGGGCCCAGGGCCCATCTCCCCACCATGTGTCCTGTGGCTGCCCTCCTGGTCTTTCAGACTCAAGTATGAGTCTGTGTCTGAGCCATGCCGCCCAGTTCTGTCTACCTCCTCCACCCCTGCTAGTGCAGAGTCCACTGAGCTGTCCGTGAGTCTATCTTGGACAGGCATCTGTTTCCTGGGAGCAAAATCATTTAACGGCTCTAATCTCCGGTCTGCTGGTTTCATTATTTAAACCAAAATGAAATGTGACCCAGAGTGAGACAAAAGACCAAGTGTGCAGCTGAGAGCCATAATGAGGCATTTACAGCCTAGCTGGGAGATGCCACGTCCCTTCACGAGAAAGGATCAGGAGGCCCCCCAGGTGGGAAGGAGACATAAATGACTATTGCCAAAGCTAGCCAGTGGGAAATCTAACAATAATGGTACGTTTTGGAGAGAGCAAATCAACTCCCACATTATTCTGATTACAGTGGCCCAGAGCTAGAGGCCTGGCGACTGTGGCCCGCCAGCTAATTATCATGCCATTCTCATTCCCAGCCCAGGAGGACTTTTTAATCAGCCTCTAAGAAGAAACCCAGGATGCCTCTCTGTTAAGCCAAGAGGGCCAGACAGAAAGTTGCTGGGCAGGGAGACGTGCTCTTGTAAAGGGTGGATGTAGGATATTGGCCCTGGGACAGTATGCTTGGGCTTCTGCTGTTGTGTTCACACACATCACGAGAAGGGGGAGTGAGGCTCCAGAGATGGAGTAGTGGTTATGACCCAAGCACAGGTGCCATATTTGGATCAAAAGGAAAGAGGGGGCAAAGCTAGGCGTCAGGGAGGAGCTAGGAGTCAGTAGAGAGACCCTAGACTCCCATAAGGCTGCTGCCAGTTGACCCCAAGCTACCTTTGCCACCAGGCTTTACTGCTGGCCCTTCAAGAAAACTGGCCCCAGAAATCCTCCCTCTTGTTAGCCTCTGCTCCTTACTTCCCTCATTCCACCTGTCTGAACTGCTTCCCCCCATCCCATTATAACACATCTTTAGAGCCCAGAATAATTTCTAGCTTCTAGGATATTATAGTTTTGATAATGTTGTTGATGATGGTGATGGTGATGATGGTGGTGATGCTAATGATGATGATGGTGGTGATGCTGATGCTGATGGTGGTGATAGTGATAATGATGATGATATCAGTGATACTGATGGTGACGGTATTAGTGATGATGATGATGATGATGATGATGAAGGTGCTGATGGTGGTGATGATGATGATGGTGATGGTGGTGATGTTGATAATGATATTAGTGATGATGGTGATGGTATTAGTGATGATGATCAATAATGATGATGGTGATGGTGATAGTGATACTGTTGATGAGGATGATGGTGATGATGGAGGTGATGGTGAGGGTGTAGTTGATGGTGATGGTAGTGATGGTGATGATGAAGATGGTGATGATATTGGTGATAATGATGGTGATGATAATGGAGGTGATTGTGATGGTGATGGTGGTGATGAGAGTGATGATGGTGGTGATGATGATGGTGGTGATGATGATGGTATCATGGTGATGTTGGTGATGATGGTGATGATGATGGTGATGATGGTGATGGTGATGATGGTGGTGACAATGGTGATCATGGTGATGATAATGATGTTGGTAATGATGGTGATGATGGTGATGGTAATCATGGTGATGGTGGTGATGGTGATGGTGATGATGGTGGTGATGATGGTGGTGATGATGGTGATGATGATGGTGATGGTGATGGTGGTGATGGTGATGATGGTGGTGATGATGGTGATGGTGATGATGATGGTGATGGTGATGGTGGTGATGGTGATGATGGTGGTGATGGTGATCATGGTGATGATAATGATGTTGGTAATGATGATGGTGATGATGATGATGGTGATCATGGTGATGGTGGTGATGATGGTGGTGATGGTGATGGTGGTGATGGTGATGGTGATCATGGTGGTGTTGATGGTGGTGATGGTGATGATGATGGTGGTGATGATGGTGATGATGGTGATGATGATGGTGGTGATGATGGTGATGATGATGGTGATGGTGGTGATGGTGATGGTGATGGTGATGGTGATCATGGTGATGGTGGTGATGATGGTGGTGATGGTGATGATGATGGTGATGGTGAAGTTGATGGTGATGGTGGTGATGATGATGGTGATGATGGTGGTGACGATGGTGATCATGGTGATGATAATGATGTTGGTAATGATGGTGATGATGATGGTGATGATGGTGATGGTGATCATGGTGATGGTGGTGATGGTGATGGTGATCATGGTGGTGATGATGATAGTGATCATGGTGATGATGATGATGTTGGTGGTGATGGTGATGGTGGTGATGATGATGGTGATGATGGTGATGGTGATGATGGTGGTGACGATGGTGATCATGGTGATGATAATGATGTTGGTAATGATGGTGATGATGATGGTGATGATGGTGATGGTGATCATGGTGGTGATGGTGATGATGATGTAGGTGATTGTGATGGTGGTGATGATATAATGACGATGGTGGTGGTGGTCATGGTGCTGCTGCTCCTTCTGCTGCTGCTGCTATTGCTGATGTTGATGCTGATGGTCATGGCGATGATGAAGATGGAAATAATAGCACCTGATATATACCTAACACTACTCTTCCCAGGCATTATGCATATTAACTCCCATAATCCCCATAATAACCCTGTGATGTAGGGGCTATTATCATTCCCATTTTATGGGCAAGTACACTGAGGTCCATATAGGTTAGTGTCCGCATTCACCTGACTCCCTACTCTGATGACCGGTCATCTGTTGGACACTCTCTCAGGTGTGGCCCTATTGTCCCCTATCATACCTCGAAGTATTACTTACGTATTCTGTGACCATGAACTTCCGTTTATTTCTGCCTCTTCCCCCACCTGGGCTCTTTGTTTCCTCTCCACCCCTGTATCTACCATTACACTAGGCAGGTACTTTCCTGCACAAAATCTTCAGTAGGAATTAGGGAGAGCAGTCAGGGTTTTGGGAGCTGAGGCTGACAACTGTTTGGATATGCAGCTCCAGGAGCTCTTCCAGAACTCAGAAGGTGGGTGATTTGGGGTTGCATGAGGAGAGGGGCAAACACAGGTAAGGAGAGTTTAGGTACTTCTGTGGGTGGATGGCGTGGTGACAGGAGCCCTGAAACTTTACCCCCAGGAAGAAGATCTCCTCTCCTTCAGAAGTGGAGTCTCCCTCCCACCCCGCCAGCCTTCCTGGGTGATTTCGGACACATGAATAGTGTTTGTCTTTATCTTCCTGAGTCCTGTCCCAGGAAAGTTATTGTGAAATACTTTAGTGTCTCATCCCCTGGGGACACCAGGACTTCAGGGAGAGAGACAGAAAAGAACCATTTATTTCCCTTCCTAAATGCCATGGGCAGCTTTTTATGCCAAGCTGACAGGATGTGTCTAGTTAAGCATCATAATGCTGAGGGAATGAGGGATGCCAGGCCTGGAGAAGACGGGGGCGGTGGGGGGTGGCGGGATGTTCTCCAGGGATGCTAGTCACAGCCTCACCGTGATTGTAGGTAAAAACCACTCGAAACCAGAGGAACAGACCAAACACTCATTCTTTATTTATTCACACACACTCGAGAAGGCACTTATTACACGTCAGACACTATTCCCCGTGCTTGGTGACATGAACTTGCTTACTATATTACAATCCTATGTGGTAGACATGAATACCACTTCCACCTTTTAGAACAAGAATCTGGGTCCAGAAAAAGCCACATCACTCCCTGGGCCATTGATAGGGGAACAGCTGGGTTTGCCACCAGCATCTGGGTGGTTGGCTCTAGAATCTGGCTTCCATCCACTACTTCGGGTTGCCTGGCGCACATTTCAGTTATTTCCAATATGTTTTAAACTTATTCTTTTTATTTGACAGAGAGAGAGAGAGAGATCACAAGTAGGCAGAGAGGCAGTTGGAGACAGAGGGGGAAGCAGGCTCCCTGCTGAGCAGAGAGCTCAATGTGGGGCTCGATCCCAGGACCCTGAGACCATGGACTGAGCTGAAGGCAGAGGCTTAACCCACTAAGCCACCCAGGTGCCTCTGTTTTAAACTTACTACTTTAAGTCTAGGCATATCAGAGAGACAAGACCCAGGGAAATGTGCCCTCAGATGAGAGCTGCTATCAGGGAGGCCTGGCTCCTCTAGCCTCACAGATGGTGGCATCCACTGGCTTGTTCTGGTGGGGGCCATGGCCACACCATGAGGCAGGAAGAGTGGTGGAGCTTCCTCTTGGGAATGAGCACATGGGTCAGGGAGCTCGTTTAGGTGGGACAGGTGGGAAGGAGCAGGTGGGTGGTGCCAACTCCCTGCCCAACTTTGGAGGAACCCTGTTTTTCTTCCAGTGAACTCGATATAGCAGGTGACCCTCCTTAATGTGGGTGGCATCACCCTGTCCACTGTGGGTCCGAATAGAACAACCAGGTGGGGGAAGGGTAAAGTCACTCCTTCTTCCTGACTGCTTGAGCTGGACATTGACCTTCTCCTGCCCTTGGAGCTCCCGGTTTTCAGGCCTTCAGACACAGACTAGCATCTACACCATCAGCTCTCCTGGTTCTCAGGTCTCTGGACTCAGACTGCTCTACACCACCAGCCATCCTGGATCTCCAGCTTGCAGACTGCATATCCTAGGACTTCTCAGCCTTGCTGGACACATGAGCCAATCCCTATAGTAAATGTCATCGCCACTAATATTCTCCCTACATATATATATCCTGTCTCTATATATTTCTTTTTCTGGGGAACCCTAATACAGTGGGTGCAGTGGGTTAAAAAGTGCACTTCCCCCAATTTATGTCCACTTGCAACCTCAGACCTTCTCTGGAAGTAGGGTCTTTGAAGATGACAATAATGGATTGAGATGAGGCCATACTGGATTCGGGTGGTTTCCCAAAAATCCAATGAGAGTGTCCTTGTAAGAGACAGAAGGGTACAGAGAGGAGAATGTCATGTGAGATCTGCATGATGGCTTTACAAGCCAGGAAACACCAAGGATTGCTGGCATCCAGCAGGAACTCAGAGACACCTGGGAGCAACTGTCCCTCAGAGCCCCAGAAAGAACCAATCCTGCCTACACCTTAGTTTCAGACTTCTGGCCTCCTGGATTGGGAGAGAATACATTTCTATTATTTTAAGTCATCTGATTTATGGTAATTTGCCATAGCAGCCTCAGGAACCAACACAGGGTCACTGGTCATCTTTGAGAAAGGGCGGTTGGGGTTCAGAGTGGGGGGCATTCAGTGAGAGCATAGGAGTACCTGGGGTCCTGGGCGAAGAAGTGGAGGCAGCCGGTGTGGATGAATATTTCAAGGACTTCGGTGGTGCAGTGAGCAGTGAGCCAGCAGAGTGGGAAGGAAGGGATCAAAGGATTGTCTTTGAAGGGTGGCCTCGGGAAGAAGGAGGAGGCGAGCTTCCTGATGGGCTCTGCTGCCATAGCGGCCGTGTCTGGTGTGCTCTCATGGCCCTGATGCTGGTACTGGGCCCCCACAGAGTGGAGACGGCCTGTGGGGCAGGATGGTGGGAGGTCACAGAGGCAGAGACAGAGGTGAGTGGGATGCACCAGCATCCTAGCCAGTGGTTCCTGAGTTTTGCAAGCCAGGCACTGTGCTGAGCATCAGCATTGGAAATGCATCCTACCCAGGGTCCGCCACTTACTAGCTGTGTGCCCTGAGGCAAAAGAAGGTCTAACCACCTCTTCTTTGCCTGGGTTCCTGCCTTTCCAGTGGAGCTCAAGGGTTAAACAGAATTGTCACATCATAAGCTCAGCATGCACTCATGCTCATGCATTTTGGAAAAGCTCCACAAAAAAAGCCTCTAACTTAGGTGGTATCTGTCTTGTTTGACTTCTTACTGAGGCTCAAGTAGGGGCCCTGAAAACACCCGGGAGGTTCCTCCCCTGCTCCCCAGTGCTGGTTGCTTCTCCTTGGGTGATAAATGCACTTCACGGGTTGGCTCTGCCCAGAGTCCCATCAACCAACTTTGGGGTCAAAGGACCACCTATGTACCTCTAACACATGGCTGAGTGGGTGGTGGAAAGAGGTGGAGTGCAGGATATGCAACCAGAAAATGATTTGGTGCCTTTGCTGAACAGGTGACCTTGGGGTCAATGGAGTAAAGAATACCCCCGCTTCTTCCCTTCCCAGGTTTAGCGTGAACCGAGGATTTCGATACAAGAGACCCACTCTGGAGGAGACTGCAGATGGAGATACAACACCAGCTTTCATCCTGAGAGTTTGATGCAAATGCACGGTTTTGGTCTTTGGATCACAGGATCTGCAGTTTCTCCCTCCAAAGCTTAGAACTAGGCGGGGCTCACCTAGAGAAAATTGGGGACAGCAGACCCTTTTCTTCTTGCAATGGGCAGGACAGATGAAGAGAAGAAGGACCCCAGGGTCAGAGCTTTTTAATAGATTAGCTCCAAACACATGAGGATTTGAAGCCATGACTGTCTGTCTACACTCTCCCCCTGGGCTGGGGAGAGTGAGCAGAGGGTTTTGAGGCCATCTGGCATTCCTCTGGTGGATACCACCCTCAGGGAAGCCTGAGGGTTCCCGGGAGGAGGTAGAGAATGCAGGACACAGGCTGGGGGGGATTGGGAGGAGTTTGCAGGGGTGGATGAGACAGTTCTACTCACAAAGGCAGCATGAGACCCAGAGCAGCATGCTTGAATGGAGGAGCTTCTCTTCTGCTAGAAATTCCTTAAAGGGCCACAGGGCCATGGGAGAAACACCTCTGAGACTAAAGAGAGAGCACTGGAGAATGAGCAAGACTGTTCCTTCTCCCGCTCACCTCCTCCAAAGACCCCATATTTCCAATTTTGTTTTATTTCCCTGTCAGCTCTGTGCAATTATCAATCTGACTAATCACCCCCATGGCATGGTGTTTTGTGTGGCTCCGACTTAGGACATAAAATATCACTTTAATCCAGCTGAGGAGAGCCTGCTGCTTCCCTTCCAGTTCTTCATGACTTTTTGTCGTGGGCTGAAGGGCATCCCCCAATCCCAAATTTACAGGTTGTAGCCCTAGCCCCCTCAGAATGTGACTGTATTGAAGGAAAATGAGTCAATCCTAACCCAATCTGACAAGGGTCCTTATAAGAAGAGATCAGGACACCAACACAGACAGAGGGACAACTGTGTGAGAACACAGGGTGAGGACGGCCGTCGGCACACCAAAGAGAGGCCTCCAGAGGAACCAGCCTTGTCCACACCTGGATCTCAGACTTCCGGCCTCCAGGACATAAATTTCTGTTTAGGCCCCTTGCCTCTGGTGCTTGTTGGGACAGCTCAGAGAACTAGCAACCTTCCTGTAGAGGCAACAAGGGGGTTGCAGGGGCCCTAACTCCCACACCCAGCTGAGAAGAGCACAGGGATGTTCTGGAAGACCCAGGAACCAAGTCAGGACCCAGCACCTGGGCTGAGGGAGGGCCAGGAAGCCTTGGACAGTGCCCCCACCCCCACACCATCCACAGTGACTCTGGGACTCTGGGCTACACCAGGATCATTTCAAGGGCTTGTATAAGATGTAGACTCCTCACTGTGGTTTTGATTTGAATCTCCCTGATGGCTAATGATGATGAACATTTTTTCATGTGTCTGTCAGCCATTTGTATGTCTTCATCGGAGAAGTGTCTGTTCATGTCTGATGCCCATTTTCTGACGTGGTTATCTGTTTTTTGGGTGTTGAGGTTGAGGAGTTCTTTATAGGGCTTGGATATCAACCCTTTGTCTGTAGTGTCATTTGTGAATGAATATCTTCTCCCATTCCTTGTATTGCATGGAGCACTGGGTGTGGTACATAAACAATGAATCTTGGAACACTGAAAAAATAAAAATCAAAAAACTAAAACAAACAAACAAACAAACAAATAAATAAGTGAAACACACAAACAAAAGACGACGTAGACTCCTGGGCCCTGCCCTCAGAGATCCTGAGACGCAGACTCAGATGGGGAGATGTCCCCAGGCAGTGATGCAAACACATTTAACTGCTCTTGCTGCCGAGGGACTGTAAGGTCTGCTGACACAGGTTTTCTTCCCCAAAAATGGCCCTTGAGTCTTGACATTGTTTCTACCTCCCAGAATCTCACTCTCAAGTCTGTGAGGCCCTGTGACTTTAAAAGCTCCTCCTGCATGTTTATCTGGATGGTGGGTGTGAGAGCAGAGGATACCTCTGCACGGGGTTCTCAGCCCATATGGCCGACCATGTGGGGGATGCAGGCCAGAGACTGGCTTTCTCTGCTTCTCAAAACACTGTAAAACTGAACGTGGGAAGGGGACCAGTGGAGGCAGAGGGGGGCCCACGCCTGGAGGATCAGCAGGGAAGGCCAGCTGTAATCGAAGGCCTCTGACAAAGGCATTTTTCTTCCTGAGAGTTCTCCGGTGCAGAGACCTGTGTTTAATAACATAACCCTCTGGTGGAAGAAAAGCAAGATTTGGACAGCCCATCTGCTGGGGAGCTGTCTAATCCTGATAAATGGAACAGCATCTTGACCACTGTGAAAAGTCCCAGTGTTAGATTAAACATATCAATCCTGTTTGTTACCTTCTCTTATTCACCAGCTGGCACCTGGCCGGCCTCTGGGGATCTGTCTTTGGTGGCCTTTCATGGGAAATGACACAGTTCAGCACCAGACACCATGGTAATTGCTGTGTGGCCCTCCCGGCCCGGGGAAGCAGCCACAGAAAGCCGGATGTTGTCCTGAGACAAGGCTGGGCAGGCCCTGTGATAGGTTTGTGATCATAGTTCCCTGGGAACTCTGTAAAAAACTGGTAGAAAAATGCTTGTTTCTGCAGTAGATGCTGTTCAGACCCCATCAGGCTGGTACCCCATCCCCAAGCTGTCCCCTGCTCTAGAGAAGAGTTCTTGGTGGATGGAGACACCTTGCCTTGTGGCAGGTGGCACCTTCTGTCCCAGAGTTTATGCCCCATCCTGGGGGCCTGCCTTCAGCTGAAGAAGGCATAGGGGTGGTACATGGCTGGCCAGTCACCTGAAGGAGAAATCAGTGCAGGTACAATCCCCGATCTGGTGCTCCTATGGGGTCAGACTGAAGCTGACTCAGCCCAGGCAACTTCTTGCTCACCTCCCTGCCCTCTCTGCTCTCCTCGATCCCCTCTCTGAGAGCTGGTCCTTAGTCACAGATCCTGAGCCCCACATCAAGCTCACTTCTGGGGAACTGAGAGGAGCCCCAGGCTCAAGACCCAACCTCATAGGGAGAACCCACTGAGAGCTGCATTCCTACCTTGAGAGCCTCCTCTGCCAGAGTCAGGAACCCAGTGAGAAAGCAGATTGACCCCAAAATGTGGGCGGGAGGTCTAGGGAAATGCAGTTGAGCAATGGGAAGCCCCACATTCCTTGAACCTTTTTGGCTTGTGGGAGTGGCATGTCCCTCCTTGGGAGATGAGGCCCCCTTCCCTGTTTCAAGAATATGCAGAAGTTGTAGAGGAGCAGGTACATGGGGTGGGATGATGGGGCTGGTGGTGCAGGGTTGGGAACGTGGTACAGGGGGATGATGGAGAGGGTTGTGCAGGGATGGGGACGTGGTGCAGGGGGATGATGGAGAGGGTGGTACAGTGATGGGGACATGGTGCAAAGAGAGCTGGTGGGGGCAGAGTTGCTCCTGGCGATGGGGGTCTCTGTGCTTACCGGCAGGAAGCAGGAAGCAGAGGGGTCTGCATTCATATGGAATGGGTCACACTTCACGTACTCGGCCCTGCCCAGAGCTCTGTCTTCCTTTGCCCTCCAGTGCCGTGTAGTTCAAGGGGCTGCTGGGAAATCCCACAGAGTAGAGCATGGGCCCTCCTGTCATCAGTAGCATGTTAATGGACCCTCTGAGCAAGAAATGGCAGGTACGCTGGAGGCCTTGGTGACAACATTAACTCCCAAGGTGGGAGCCAAACTCTATCTAGTTGAGTCTAGAGCTGGGCCCATCAGTGACTGGTTTGGGGGTCTAGCAAAGTCTTATCTGTGCTCTGGGGTAAACCAGCACATCCCTCCCAAAATAAAGGACAGGTTGTGGCACCTTGAACCTCTCATTGTTCAGAAAAATGTACAAACCTTGGATGGCGTCTTTGGATTTTGGAGGCAGCATATTCCATACGTGGAAAGACTGTTCTGACCTATTTATCAGGACAAGAATCTGATGATTTTGAGTTTAGCTCAGACCAAGGAAGGGTTCTATAGCAGCAGCAGGGCCCAATATCAATGTTGAATTTTTCCTGAGCCCTATGTTCTGGTGAGCAGTGACTATCAAAGAGACCCCCTCCCCACCCTCTTGTGCTCCTGAAACCCGCCTTCCCCATGTGACTAGGGGAGTCTCACCTGGCCGCCATGGTTACCTAGGATAAGGCCAGGCACGGAGCTCCAATTTCCCATCCTTTGCCTCATCAACGGTTAGCTGATCCGATGCTTGTTGGTAGTACTTGATTAGGATTCTCTCTTTCCCCTAGGCCCCCAGACCTGGGCCCCTTGCGGCCTGAGGCAGCAGATGGCCGCTCTTGACCCCAGGGTTAGATATTCTCTGGTCTGCTGGTCCTATCATGCTCCCTCCCCCCTTTCTTTGAGCTCTGCATATCCTGCCCTGTCTAGCCTGGTGGTCTTCTCTAAAAGAAAAGGCCCTTTCAGCCTGACCTTTTGATGCTTGTGATCTCATGATTGGAGGCAACCTGATTGCAATCACCCCTCCTCCCACTGCCATAGCCCCTCCCCAACTGCAGTAGACCCTTTTCCTCTCTTGCAATAATCCTTTAGAATCAAGTCTCTTCTTATTTAAGTTTGGAGTGTTTTAATTTGACACTGGATATGCACCAGAGAGAGCTCTGAGGGAGGCCTTGGCCCACATACATGAGGGAAAGGGCATCTTTGCAAGCTTGGAACACCCCTCCTTTAGCCAACCCTGACTCACCTGCGGAGTTCTAGGTCAGAGGCCGGATGATAGGAATGCGGGGGAAGGGAGGGAGCCAAAGGGTCGTCTCCACTGAGGTCATGGGAATCTGGAGGCTCCCCTGTTCTCTGTGATGTTGATCCTAAGCATGAATGGCCCCAACCCGCCCCCCAGGAAGGCACCCTGTTCACTGCAGAAATTCTGAATCCTGACCAAACACCCTCAGAAGACCATTTTCCCTTCTTGAACTGGGCCCATCTGTCAGGGGTCCTGGTGAAGGCTCCTTTCAGGGAGTGTCATTCTTGAGATCCCAGCATGACGGCTTCCACCACTGCCGTCTCTCCAGATGAGTTCCCCGTGGTCTCTCACTCCACGGACTTCAGGCAGAAAATCCAGTCTGCGTGGGTTCAGTGGTGGATCCGGAGAAGGTTTACCGCCCTGTCTCCCAGTCCCGCAGGCAGCCTCTTCGCAGACTGACCGGGATGACCTCCGAAGCCCCAGGGAAGCTGAGAGATGCTTGCCTGGGCCTGAGAGGCGGGGGGTGGGAGGAGGGCCTCCCCCTGCATCCAGGCTCCCAGGAGCCTCCACATCGTCCCAGGTGGACGCCACGAACCCGCCGCCTGCAGCAGATGAAAATTCCAGGTCGAGGAGCAAGGGCAAGTCCTCCAGGGTTTCAGGGAAATGAGATGCAGCTCACTCTTCCTTTCCCTTCATTCTCGGAGGCACCAGGAAAACTCCTCGCCTCCAGGAAGCCTCCTGGCTGCTCAGCCCGCCCGAGCGCCCTCCTCCACATGCCCTCGTCCCGCCGTCTTGTCTCTGAGGGCAGACGCGGAAATGGGCTCCTCCGTGGGGCAGACCCCGTCGTGGCGCCTGGTCCAGCAGCGTCCGGTTCGTGGCCGGTACCGATTAGTGACCCGACCCCTCTGTGTCCCTGGCGAAACGTGTTAATCAACGTTGGTCAGCGCTGTCAGGTGTTTCGGGAGACATATTTGAAGGGGCTCCGAATATGGGGCTGGGACCGCTGCCCGTCCGTGTGACAGCCCAACCCCCACCCCTGCTCTACCCGTGTGCGTCTTCCTTTCCGGAAGCTTCACTCTGAGCCGGCCGGTGGCAGCCGGAGGGGAGCGCTCCTATTTTTTATCATCATCATGTTGTGCAGATGGACTGGACACTCGGTAAATGTTGACAATGACAAGTGGCCGGCCGCGGCGACGCCACAATCGCATAATGATAGTCATTACACTGCGGGTGTCTGAGAGGTGGAGGGGCAGGAGCCAGGGCCCCGGCTCAGCTGGGGACAGACGCCTGGGGAGCCGCCGAGTCGCAGCGGAGGGCCTGGGGCCGGCCTTGCCTGGGCTGCGGCCACCCCCGAGGGGGTCCTCGGCTCTCGAGGTCAGGGCCAGGTGTGCAGGGGGCAACATGGCAGCTCAAGGTCCCTGGGCAGACGTCCTAGGGCCACCACACCTGATCTCCACAAACAGGAGTCTGTCTTCTCACTGGTTCCACAAGTCCAACAGCGGGGGCGCAGGTGGGGTAGTTCCCTGCGGGGACTCCAAGGGACGCTCTGTCCCAGGCCTCTCTCCCGGCTCAGGGGCTGCTGGCATTCCGTCGACTGCAGACCTATCTACCCTCTTGTCACACGGCCGCCTTCTCTGTCCCTCCGTGGGGTCCCCTCCTAGTACGGACACCAGTCACTGGGCTGAAGGCCCACCCCCGTCTGGCGGGACCCCATCTGAACTGCATCCACAAAGGCCCCATTTCCAAATAAGGTCGCGCTGATAGGTCCTGAGTCGATGTGAATTTGAGGGTCACCGCTGAACCAGGCAGTCGTTGAACCAAGATGGAACCGTGGTCTGTAGACGGCAGGCCTCCTTGTCCCTCACGCTGTCCCCATGGCGCCTGCCCTGGCCACATGGACACAGGGCTTTGCCCCACAGCCCCCGCACCCGGTGGGCCTGGCCGAGGCAGGGCTCTGGGTCCTGCTCTGTCACTCTCTGTGGAGTCCCCTGGTTCTGGAGGAAGGACGGACGGCACAGTCTGCCTCTGGCTGAGTTGGCTGGAGAGCCTCCTCCTTGGAGAACCGCACACGAGACACAGAGCTGAGCCCAAGAAGCTGGGGCTCTTGGTGGGGAGAGAAATACAGCCAGATAAACAAGAAAAAGAAGGCCAGCCGAGTCCGTCTGACAGGTGAGAAGAAGACGTGCGCATTCTTCCTCCGGTAGATCATAAAACATTTCGTGGACATCAAGCTGCACAGGGCCACCCTGGGGCCATGTCTGCGCCCAGTCCAAATGTCCAAACCGCAAAATGGCCCGTCACCCCTTTCCTGAGCAGCACGAGTGACCCCGACCGCTCCCTCGCGACGGCTTCTACCTCACTCTCTCGTTAGATCCAACCACGGAGCTCCCTGCACTTCTCAACAGCATCCGGTCCAGAGCAAAGCCCCCAGTCCCTCCCCCAAATCACCCGTTACAAGCCCAAATCTAGACTAAGTTCCTTATAATGCTGTCTCCCTAAGACACTCTGTGGCTCCCCATGGTGCGTGAGCTCCGTCTTCGGAGTGACACAACGAGTGTGTTGTGCGCATTCCTGGTGGCCTTTGGTGGCTGCGCATTAACCTGGGGACCTGGGGACATAACCATAGTTGACGGTATGGGGGTTACTTTGTGCCAGGCATGGGTCTAAGTCACTTTGTCTGCATTCTCTCCTGTTATACTCATGGCGAACCTCGGGCTGGTTTGTGAGGTGGGAGACGGAGGTCTCGAGGAGACGTTTGCCGTGGGGCACAGCTATACCTCCGTGTGTATTTTTACCTGTTTACGGTTGTGCATACGTGTGAGTTTCTGTATCTGCACCTACACCCACGCCTGTATCTGTCTGCGTCCTCTGTCTTTCTCTGCCTGTGTCCCTGGTGTATATTTGTGTCTATGTGCGTATCTCTAGCTTCACATGTATTTTCAATTTTATCAGCACTGACAGAGGAGGAGACCGAGATCCCAAAGTGTCCCATGACCCACCCAAGGTCTGGACCCAAAGCCTGTGGTCTGGGAGCTATGTAGCTCGGAGGATATGCTCGCGCCCGTGTCCCACGCCCAGAACGGCATCCGCACAGAGTAGGTGTTCAAGAAACAGCTGTCGAATGAATGAGTACGTGAACGCGTGAGGGAATTCGCTGCCCTTGGGAGTATAAATTGTCACAACCCTGACAACAGTGATTTGGTAATCTAAAGTAAAAAGGAAAATATTCACATTCTACAGCCCATAACATCCCTCCGGGGGATATGACTGAGGGAACATTCACACACATGCACGGAGACACATAAAAGAATATTCAAAATACATTTTGGACATTGTTGCACTTGTGTTCGCTACTGCGAAGTGCCCGTCCGTGAATAAGGAGGAGTTTGCATAAATACATGACGGCGCTTCTCACCAGAGGGTATCGGGCGGCAGCTAAAAGGCATAAATTACACTGATATTTATCAACACGGACAGATCTCAAAGCTATACCATTAAAACAAAAAGGCAAGTTGCAAAAGGGTTTGTACGATATTGTTATTCATGTAAACTTAACAAAGTGTTCCTAATAGTGTCGTGTACACAGACGTATGCGTGTATGTGTTTATATTTAGATATACTATTTACTTATCTATATTGAGAGAGGGAAAAAAAGATGCAGAAAAAGGACAAGGGTTGAGAAAGAGAAAGGGAACGAAGGAGGAAACACAAACATGCACAGAAGGAAAACCCCCAGCTCAGGTGGGGCCGAGGGTTGGGGTGCGGGAAACTTGGGGGCCCCTGTCTCTCTCTGCAACATAGTAATTTTTTTTAATATTTTATATATTTATTTGACAGAGAGGAGAGAGATCACAAGTAGGCAGAGAGACAGGCAGAGAGAGAGGGGGAAGCAGGCTCCCTGCCGACCAGAGAGCCCGATGTGGAGTTCGAGCAGAGAGCCTGATGTGGGGCTCCATGTGGGGCTCGATCCCAGGACCCTGAGATCATGACCTGAGCCGAAGGCAGAGAGGCTTTAACCCACTGAGCTACCCAGGTGCCCAACATAGTAATTTTTAAAAGACCCAAAATACATCTAGTAAAACATGGCCCCGCCTTATACCCAGTGTGCAGGTGCGTAAACGTCTGTTACACGGACTTTTTTTCTTTCTTTCACGTTTCGAGGCTTTTCCTGAGAACATGCAAGAGAGGGGATGTCCTTGCAGGCGAAGGGCCTGTTCCTGCTTTGGGGGCCACAGGGGGCGGAGGGCAGAGGGAGGGGAGGGGGCAGGTGGCAGGGGGACCACACGGGCACCTGGAGACTGCCAGTACTTTCATATCCGGTGAAATGGGAAGCCACTGAGTGATCAGAGGGGTGAAAGGGAAGATTTAAAGTTTATTCTCCCTGCCAAGTGGTGATTGGATTACAGATCGTATTCGATTCCTGGGGCTGCTGTAACAAATTAGTAGGAACCGGGCAGCTTGAAACTATGGAATTGTGCTCTCTCATGTCTGGGGGCCAGAAGTCCAGAATCAGGGTGTCTGCAAGGCTGCCCTCCCTCCGGACGCTCTACGGAGGGCCCTTCCTTTCTCTTCCAGCTTCCGGTGGCTCCTGGGATCCCTCGGCTTGCAGATACATCGCTCCAGCCTCTGCCTCTGCTGCCACGTGGGCGTTTTCCCTGTGTGTCTTCACACGGCCTGATAAGGACTCCAGTCAGGGATTTAGGGTCCACCCGACTCCAGCACGACCTCCCCTTAACTAATGACGTCGGGAATGGCCCTGTTTGCAAATAAGGTCACACCATGAGGTCTCCGGTGGACGTCAGTTCTGGGGGGCACCGTTCAGCCCAGGACCAGGGGCCAGAGGGGACGTGGGCGGTCCAGGAGCCTGCGGTGGCCCAGAGCAGAGCGGTGGCGGGGTTGCGGGGGAGGAGGTCCCAGAGGTCTTGGGCAGGTGTGTGGCCAGGACCCGGATGTGAGGGGAGGGGGCACCCGGACTGACCTGGAGCTGCTGAGACTGGAAGGGGCTGGGGCTCAGGCAACGCCTGCCCTTCTGGGACGGGCTGGCTGCTCTGGACGGCCGCACGTAAGACCCACCTGGGGGCCGCGGAGCTGGAGGGTCTCTGGACCCTCCCCCTGACCCGTGTCTCTGCTCTCTGCTCAGTCCGAGGTCTGCGGGGGGCTCAGCTGCTTCTTTCCCTAGAACGTTTTGGCGGCAAACGTCCTAGAGCGAGGTGAAGCTGATTTCCCTGAGCAGGATTGGAAAATCGAGGTCTCCGCCAGCTGGCGGGGCGGGGAGTATCATGAGCCCCCCCAACCAGGATAGTTGGGGAGGTGGGGGGTCGGGCCCGAAGGCAGCGACAGGAGCCTGGAAGTCACGGCCCAAGTGACACAAATGGGCTGCTATTCCCAGGATGTGCGGGAGCCGCTGAAGCCACCGGGGAAGAACCAAATCGTCCCCGGGGGGTGGGGGGGGGCGTGGCAGCCTGGCCGAGTTACCTGTCAGCCCACACAGACAGTGAGACAGCCCTGACTGCGTGCAGGTGGGGACGGCCAGGCACGGAGGTCACCCGGCTGCCAGCCCCGAGGGGGGACTCCTGCCGTTCTCGTCACTGCTGAGAGGGGGTGGGTCCCCCAGCTGCAGGCCACGCTCACGTGACTGGCTGTGCGGCCAGAAGGGGGTGTGCCGAGTCGCCGGTGCCTTGTCTGGACATCCAGGGCGGCTGGATTTGGGGTGCAGCTGAGGCATCCCCAGGCCAGGGCCCGCTCTCCACGGCTTCCTCGGTGACCCTCTCCCCTGGGAGCCCGCCTGCTTCAGGCTGGCCAGCCTCCTGCGTCATGAGCAGCCCTGCCAGCCACTGGCTCTCTGCCTGGAGTTCTAGCCGCATCGGGAGGCCGCGGGCCACAGAAGCCACAGACACATCAGTCAGAGTGGGGATCAGGTGGGGAGGCGTGGGGCTGCGTAGGGTCGGGGCTCTCTTCTCTGACCTAAAGGGAGTTAGGAGCGGGACAGGACCCCAGAGGAAGGCTGGGGGAGGGTGCCGAGGGGACAGACACCAGCTCACCTACCGGGAGAAGTCACAGCGCAGACCCCATCTGGAGGGGGGCACTGGATCTGGGGTGCGCCCTGGGGTGCAGGGTCTGGGGGTGGAAAACGACACAGTGGATCCAAGTCCCCCACGGGAGGATCGCTGCATGAGGACTGGTCATGGGGTGATGCTGACCCGAGGGGACCCTCCATCCTGAGCCCAGCCACCCCCTGTGCTCAGAGTTCCGGGTGCGGCTTTGCCTGTCCCCACTGCTCCCCCCATTTCTGGGGCCTCCCTTCCATGAGCAAAGACAGGTCCCCTGAGAGCTGGCGCGCGGCATCGTGCAGACCGACCCTGCTTCTCCTCAGCCGCCATGTCATCCCCGCGGGTTCCAGGCCCCAACCAGGCTGAGCGTCCTGCTCGGCCCTCCCCCCTTCCTACGGCGCGAGGTGGTGGTAGCTAGCTGCTGCCCGGTACCCTCAGCATTCTCGGGGGTCCTCACCTGATCAAGGTCTGTTTCTTGCTCTTATCAGTCCGCGATGGAGGGATCCAAACCAGTCGGGCTCCCGCGCCGTGCGCAGTCGTGCCGCGACCCGGGCTGGGGGAGCCTCTGCCTTGCCCCGCACATGGCTCCCCAGGGCAGTGCATTCGTTTCCGGGGTGCCCATGACTGAGGGCCGAAACTGGGTGGCTTAGAACAACAGGAATTTACTGTCTCAGTTCTGGAGTCGGAGACGGAGATGTCGAGAGTTGGTCCTTTGATGGCTAAGAGGAAGCCCCCGTTCCAGACCCCTTTCCTAGCTTCTGCGTGGTGCGTGTGCACCTGGGGGGTGCATGCGTGTACACACGTGTGTGCACGTGCATAGGTGTGCCTATAAAGCCCCTCCCCCAGCGCTGGGGCTCTCACGTCTCACCACGGGCTGCACACGGCTGACAGCAAGTGTGGGCAGCTCTGTGACCGGCACAGACGTCAGTTCGAAGCTGGCATAGAGTGAGGAGCGTGCTCTGCTCCCATTCATCTACTCGCTTTGGTGGTGAGGACATCATGCAACCAGGCTTTGCCACTGAGCGTTCAGCAGGACCACGAGGACTTGTAGGCATGTCCCGGGGCTCGGGGCTCTTGTTCTCCCCTGAATGCCTCGGTGTTTGGAGCAGGGACAGAGGGAAGGCCACCGAGGCAATGCCTTTGCGGACTCACGAGCACTCCACAGGCATCACGTGGGGCCCTTGCGGGGCTGGGGTCATCAGACCCACGGCAAAGGTGCCCCACACAGACCTCCCTTTCATGCGGATCGTATGAATGTTTTCTTCTTGCAGATGTCATTGTGTTTGGGGTTTTTCCAGGCGCTGATGCAGCTCACCGAAAACCCCTCCACTTACTGACGTGCTGGGATTGAAACCCTATGAGCCGCGCGAAGGCTCGTGCCTGGACGTCTCCCCAGGCGGAGCTCACTCCGCAGACGCGTGTGCCCAGCCGGGCACGGCCGGGGAGGAAGGCACTCAGACTCCTCTGCTGTTGGTGACCTGGCGACACTGTCCACGAGGAGGACGTGGGAGCCAGAGCCCCGAGCCGGGTGACTCTGGGCAGTGACGTCGCATCTGAAACCGACGCCTCCGTCGTGGGGAAAGTATGGGATTCAAGGAGTTAGCGGTGTAACATGCTCGATGTAGAGTCTGACGTAGAGTCAGTGCCGGCTTTTATTCCTGAAAGTCGGCATTTACCAAGCCTGTGTTGTAAACCAGACACTTGTGAAGCATTTTGTATTCGTTCTAGCAAGTGATCCTCAGAGTGAATCCACAAGGTCCGTGTTGTCGTGCTTCCGGCCCGAGGGCGCACACTGAGCGAGTGACCCTCGATCTCCTCCTGAGACCTGCAGCCCCGGGGCTTGCACGCGTCACCCCACATCCCATCGCTCGCTAGCAGTGTTCCGAGAACTGCGGCGCTCGGAAGTGTGAGCGATGATAGCCCATGCAAGGTGCGGGGACAGGAGCCTCCCAGCCATTATCCCAGGTAACGCTCTCAACCGCCTGACATCTTCCGGATGGAGAGGCCCAGGTTCAGCGAGCTGCACGGATGTCCTTGGTCCCAAAGCCAGAAAGTGGCAGAACTGGGGTTGGAGCATCCTTGGTCTTACCGCCGCATGGCGTTTTCAACCCGGCCCCGCTGCCACGGGTCCTGGGGCCCAGACACGAGTCTGGAGGCGGGGCTGGTGGGAAGGAGGCAGGGAGGCTCAGATGCAGCTTAGGTTGCGTGGTGTGGCCCTGCCAGTCCAGACGGAAGGAGAGAAGACCAGATTCTTCCACATCACGGCCATCTGAAGGTCTTGGCAAGGGGCAAGGACACGTGGTGCTGTGTTAGAATTAAAATAAAATCGGACCAGAAGGTGTGGAACCCTCCAAAATGTCCTGAGCGGGATCGCTCTGGGAAGCAGCTTGCTCATCAAGGAGTGGCGTCCGGGGTTTCGTGAGGACAGGAATCCGTGTTCAGACCGGACACGCCCACAGGCAGTGCACAGAGCAAGGGCACATTAAGGGTCACGTCCCTTCTTACTGCAGGCCGTGAGAGGATCCGGGCAGGGACGGGACTTTTAGGAGCCGATGGAGAAAACAACTATGTGGCCAGGGGTGGATGTGAGAGGATATGGAGCTGACACAGTGTAGGTGGTCCCCAGGTGAGAGGGAGGATCCCGTGTGGACGGGTGCTCCCCAGGTGAGAGGGAGGGGCCCGTGTGGACGGGTGCTCCCCAGGTG
>CM052798.1:2286460-2303050 GCA_028533885.1 Nasua narica
GCTCCCCAGGTGCGAGGGAGGGAGGGGCCCGTGTGACGGGTGCTCCCCAGGTGCGAGGGGGGATCCCATGTGGACGGGTGCTCCCCAGGTGTGAGGGAGGGGCCCGTGTGGACGGGTGCTCCCCAGGTGCGAGGGAGGGGGGATCCCATGTGGACGGGTGCTCCCCAGGTGTGAGAGAGGGGCCCGTGTAGACGGGTGCTCCCCAGGTGAGAGGGAGGATCCCGTGTGGACGGGTGCTCCCCAGGTGTGAGGGAGGGGCCCGTGTGGACGGGTGCTCCCCAGGTGTGAGGGAGGGGCCCGTGTGGACGGGTGCTCCCCAGGTGTGAGGGAGGGGCCGTGTGGACGGGTGCTCCCCAGGTGTGAGGGAGGATCCATGTGGCCGGGTACTCCCCAGGTGCAAGGGAGGAAACAGACGGGCAGGGGCTCCCCAAGTACGTACTAAGATGTGGCCAAAGTCTGGGGACCTTCCCTCATCTCCCGCAGCAGAAGCTCCCCCTCTGAGAACTGGGAAGACCCCGCCCCCATTCCACGGGGTACAGAGGGGCCCTCGCTGCTTGTCCTCTGGGGGGAGGGGCCTGGCAGCCACCGCGTGTGCTGGCCTATCCGGAAACCGTTTTCCCCTCGTGATGGCTGGCTCTTGCTCTCCTCTGAGCAGTGTCTGGGCCCCTTGGAGTGTAGCTCAGGCTTTTCCGCATGAGATAATATATGCTTTTGACCCAAATTAAATATAATTCACTTTGTTTCGGAGCCAGAAAGAGCAGAGTGGGAGAGACCTGAAATGCAGCCAAGGCAGGTATCTGACCCAGACATTGCACGGGGATTAGGCCGGCCTGCGAACGGGGGCTTTTGTGTCTCAGCCCCCTGGGATCTGCTGGCTGTACTTGGACCTTGGAACGTCGCTTTGTCTTTGGGCAGGAAGCCTGGACCTGTCTTCTCTCAGCTTCCCCTTGGCAGCCCAGCTCCCTCTGCCTGAGCCTCCGACGGCACAGTCCCGACAAGGCTGCCCCTTGCACCTCCTGAGCCCTTGCGGGGTCCTGCGCAGCTCCCCTCGTTTGCTCCCCGACAGCGCGGGGGATTCCTGCACACTCACAGCTGTGCGCTCCGGGGAAATTAAGGGCCCACCACGACCTCCCCGTGACCACGTCCACGGCCAGTGCCGTCCACAGTCCCATGGAAGTGGCCGGTCGAGCCATTATCCACTGAGTTTGTAAGACATGCCAGCTCTTCCCCGGGTCTTAAATGGAAGGGGAAAGTGAAGGGGGTGGGGTGCCGGGGTCCTGGGGGGCCCCACCTGCCATGGGGAGGCAGGGTCCTGGGTGAGCGCCTGGCTGTGGGTCCCCGGGTGTGACGGGCTCAGAGGGAGGTGAGCTGCGTCCACCTAGGAAGAGTTGCAGGTGTGAGGCCAGTGGGCAGGACGGAGAACCAGTCTTTCCTGAAAGCCCTGCGTCCCCCGCCCCTATCTCTGGTCCGACTGAATATGCACTGAACTCCCACAAAATGTGGGTCACTGACACCCAAAGGGGTGCACCTGCGTGTCCTTTCAGCCCCCGGGGGTGCAGGACAGGTGCCCTCGCTGCTCAGGGGCGCCTCCCGCCTGGAACAAAGGACCGGGGTGTCTTACACCTTTGGAGCAGGGTCTGCACCGAGGTCCGGGGGGGCTGTGTTTTCTTCAAGCTCATAGTAGTTTTTTGAAACAGGGCTTGCCTGCGGAAGGGTGTGCGGGGCACCCATTTACACACGGCACTCTCTTTGGATTCTGCTGGCGAGAGGCGGGGAAAAAAAATCCTTCGTTTCAGGAAAACCCAAAGGGCGACTATTTGTGTGACGTTTGGCTTCCGCCTGGAGCTGACAGCTGGCACCAGCAGCCACACGCTCCCCGAAATGTCACCAAGGTGAGTGGCTGATCTTTACACACACACTGTCGCTGCTGCCAGGGAGCCAGGCGTCCCGAGTTCTCCGTGAGAGGCGCCCCTGGACCGTGTCCCCGCTCCCGGGGACGGACGTGCCCCGTTCCGCTCCTCAGAATTTTACTCATTTGGAAAAACTTGGTGGCTCTCAAAATTATAGGGTAAAGTCCCGTTTTAGCACCGCGAGCTCAAGCACCCGCCACTCAGATCACATGCCTGGGTTATTTTGGGTTCCCCAACCACACAAGCAGCCACGGTGGCACTTTCTGCAGCGGCTGCCAAGTGTAATTAGGCGTAATTAGGTGGGGCTCTGGTTACCGTTTTTGTGGGTAAATCGTATTGCATCACGGAGGAGAGGCGATGAGGAGCCTGTGGGGGGGGAGGTGTGTCCACGATCGCCGAGGTAGGGAAATAACGGTGATGATACTGAATCTCATACACGCAAAGTCCCTAGGCAGGCACACGGGGCAGCTCCAACCTCCTTCGCGTGCAAAAGCCACCGGGAGCTCAGGCTAGAGGGGTCGGTGGGGAAACCGGCCGGCAGGAGGGAACTCTCCCTTCCTTTGTCTTTTCTCTTTTAGTGAGTTTAACTCCCGATGCGAAGCTCCTCTGACCACGGCAGTGACGAAGACCAGAGCCCTGGCGGGGGGGGGGTGGGCACGCTCACAGGCAGGACTTGGAGCCCCGGGCCAGCGTCTCCAGGGCCAGCGGGTCCCTTCCCAGGGCTGAGCCCACTTGGGGGGGGGGGTCCTGTCCGGCTCGCACGGACGGCAGTGCAGCCCCAGGGAGGGAGTCATCAGCATTTTGTATGAATAAGAAACATCACAAAATCAACTCGCCTTTATGTAACCACTTTAAAAATAATGATGGTCCACGCCCGCCAAGCTCGAACCGAGGGCCAGGCACGTTGCGAAATGCGGTTTTACAGAAAGATAACTGCAGTCTGAGGAACGGTGTGCCCGGCGAGGCCCGCGTCCGCGTGGAGCCTCAGAGTGGGGCCCCGTTGGGAAATTTGGCCCCGACCCGAGGCTGCGGGGAAGGAGCGGGTCGGGTCTTCCCAGCCGTCTGTGTAGACCGATATCGCGGGGAGTCAGAGGCCAGGTCGGCTTGGGCTTGGCTTTGAACGGAATTCCCCATCTCCACAGACCAGGTCCCCTGGTAGCAGATAGCAGTCGGGGAGGAACGGGGACGGGGGAGGGGAGGGGGAGGGGGAGGGGGGCAGCTGCTCCCCCCTCCCAGTCCCCCAAGCAGTTAAATAGCACCCACCTCTGCTGGAGTGTGAGCTCTGCTGGGTCGCAGAAAGCCTGTAATTATCATTAAAATAGTATTGTGTATTTGGTAATGAGACCAGGCCTGCGAAGAAAACAATGCAAATTTGTGTAGATTCAGGAAGTGGGGAGGGGGCAGCGTGGGCTCGCAGGGCCCCGGGCCTCTCCCTCTCTGGCCTGTGTAGGTGCAGAGGCCCGGAAACGTGCAGGCTGCGAGGAGGATGAGGCACTTTCAATTCTCAGGGTCGGAGTCTGTCTTCGCAGGAAACCTAACTGGACATCTTGTCACACAGGGCAGAGGATCTGGGGGACAAAGGCAGACCTAGGGGTGTGGCTGAGGGTCCTGGGTCGAAGGGACGCGTTCAGACAAAGGCTGGGAGGCTGGACGGGCGGCAGTTTCCTCTCCCCTGCAGACCCAGAGGGAAGGATTTTCCCGAGCCGTCTTGCTGTGCCAGCCTGGGCAGGGACCAACGCAAGTGACAAGGGTCTGCTGGCCCCTCCGGCCCTGGCCGCTGCCTTGTCCCCCCGCATTTTTGGCCCCCTGTCTTCCACAGTCTCCCACGTCACCAGATCCTTCCTGGCGACCACTCGTCCACCCGCAACACCTCGCCGTCCTCTCCGCCTGGGCCACGCCCTTCGTCCTCCCGCGGCTCTTACGACAAACCGAAACTCCTCGCACGGTCTGCGAGCTCCCGGACCACCGTCACGGGGACACGCAGCATCAGCTCCCGGGGCTGGGAGAAATGAAGATTCTCAGGACCCTCCCAGCCCTCCAGCTAGAACCTGAGCTTTCTCGTGGCCCACGGTCATCCCGGGTGATGTTTGAGGGGACTGCGAGCTCGCGACCCACTCCTCCAGGACTGTCCCCCCGTGACCACCGCTGTCCAGCCACGCTGGCCCCCTGTCTCTCCCAGAAGCACACCAGCCTTTCTCCTGCCTCTGGCCTTTTTATTTACAGCTCATCCTTCGGTCCGGAAGCCCCTGCGCCCTCTCCCCCTGCTCGTGCCTTCAGGACCCTCATCCACTCACCGATGCTGGTGGAGCGTATTCTCCAGGTCCAGGCGCTGGGGACGCGGCAGGGAAGATGGACAGAGCGGGGTGCGTCGTAGTCCCCGTCTCCTCCCCGCCCAGTTTCTAGCATAAGAAATTCTTGGTAAATGTTGAAAAGCTGACCAGCTAGTGGGCTTCTCCACATCTGTTCTTGGACACAATCTGAAGGAAGACACACACCCTGCGCTTCCCCCACCATGAGACGGCCCAGGCTGGACGGGATTTCCAAGGCCTGGGGCAAGGCCGCCGGGGCCGTGGCCTTGTCCCTGAGTGAGCGTGTGAGCTGTGGGCAGCGGGGCCCCACCTGGAGCGCTTTCCTCTGCAGGCAGGAGCTAGGCGTGCTTTCTCTCAGGTCCCAGTTTGGGTTCATTTGATCGTTTGGTTTAATTGGATTAATCATGGGGCTTAGCCTGGTCTATTCAGACTTGCCTTTGTCCGAGCTTCACCTCAATTCTAAGTAATTGTATCTCCCCAGCTTCATTTTCCCATGGAAATTTCAATAGGATTTCCTCATCGGATGCCGGCCTGCGTGAAGGCACATCGCACGGGGGCTCCGCTGGGTCCCACTCTGCTCTGCGAGGGCCCGGCACAGGGTCCCCTCACGCAGCCCCGCATCAGGAGGGGGTCCCACCCTAGGAGGCCGCTGGGCCTCTGTCTCTCAGGCGCTGCCTTCTCCATCCCTGAACGGGGTCCTGGTTCCTGCCTGCTTTCTCTCGCTGTCCTTCTAGGCAGTAGACCCTATTCTGAGCCTCCCACCCCTTTCCTGGGACTGGGGGCCGCAGCCTGTCCTGTACCCCGCAGGATCTACTCTCGACTCTGTTTGCTGAGCTGTTTTCATTCAGAGGCAGCATCCTGGCGGCGTCTGCTCCTTGCTAACGTGGAAGTTGTGTCCCCCAAACTCACATGTTGAAGCCCCAACCCCCAATATGACTATTTCAGGAGATAGGGTCCGTGGGAAGGCAGTTGGGCCAAGTGAAGTCATGAAAGTGGGTCCTGATCCCGTAGGATCGAGTCCTTATGAGAGAGGGCTCCTTCTTCCCAGCAGTGAGGACACAGGGAGAAGGCAGGCATCCGAGAGCCGGGCAGGGTCCTCTCCGGAAACCGTGTCGGCTGGCAGCTAGCCGTGGGACTTCCAGCCTCCGGAGCGGTGAGAAGTCACTGACTGTTGGTTAACCCCCTGGTGTGCGGTGCTTTGTCACAGACGCCCCAGGAATTAGAAGGTCTGCCTGCAGCCAGCCCGGGAACCCCGGAGATGGAGACGGGATGCTCTGTGCCATTGGCCTTTCTCGCTGTCACAGGGCCACATCCAAAGTGCAACATCCAAAGTGCATCCACAGTCCAGGTGCTCGGTAACCCGGGTGTGCTGTCCCCGCCCTCGGGGGCCTCCTGGGGTCACCTGCGGGGCCTCCTGCTGCTGGCCGGAGTGTGCAGACCCCTCTGCACTCTCGTCTTCCGTGCACACGAGACATCACCTCGAGTGCCTACCAGACAGAAAGCACATCTCTCTTTCCCTCCAGCATATGGTATTTTGTAAGGCGACAGGCCTGCCAAGACATCGCAAATCCCTCCCCGGGCGAGGCAGCGCTCCCCGAGCCTGGGGATGCCGCTCGCCGCGAGGCCTGTGAACAGACGGGCCGGGGAGCGGCGGGCGCTGTGAACCAAGCTCCGGGGCTCGATGCGTCGCCGAGGCCGCGTGTTCCTTTTCAAGTCGAGGCTGACTTGCACGGAGCAGGGAGAGCTGCTCCGGCTGTGGTTGCCGCCGTTCTGGAACCTTCCTCCTTCCACAGAGAAAGGGCTGCGAGGAGGGCCGTGTGGGTGCTGGAGGGGAGGCGCGGTCGCGCTCCGTGGGGGCGGTTCGGCTTCGCAAACACCTCGGGAGCCGGGTTTCATCTGGGTTCCATCCGGGGCTGCTCATCCCAGCCCTTGGCCACACGGCAGCACAGCAGGTGGGAAGCCTTTCACACCGGGTCGGGACGTGCTCCGGTCTGGGGCAGGCACTGCGGGACACCCTCCTGCTCAGGGAGTCGTACGTCCAGGTCTGGAAGGCTCCGGTTCTGCCGGGTTGAGATATAATTTAAGAAGACGCAGCCAGAGACCCGCTGGGCTACGGTGAGAATCCAGGTGGGAGATGATGCAGTTTTGAGCTGGGAGGGGATGCAGACAAGGGAACGAGAGCGTTAGTTATGAGGCTCAGCCGGCAGGTGGTAAGGACGGACACGGGGTGGTGAGCAGCGGGGTGGCTAGGGCGACCCCTGGTGTCTGGCTGAGGCCCCGACAGGCCGGGCAGAGGACAGGGGAACCTAGCGGCTTTGGCCCCGTCGGTCTCTGAAGCCCAGACCAGACCGTTGGTGTTAAAGTCTTCCTTCAGTCTGGGGTCAGCTGAGAGGGCCTGTCTCCCTCAGGGGCTTGTCAGGGGAGCCGGCAGGGGGCGGGGGGCTGTGTGTCATCAGGGGAGGACCAAGGTGCCGAAGAGTTTACACCGGTCCTGCTGGGGGTTATTCAGGGATGTTCCAAAGGAGCAAAGAGATGTTTTCTGGTGGAAACACGTGTGCCTCTCAGAACACAGGGCGAGCCCCATGAAAGATAAAAAGATGCACATGCAGGGGGTCCAGGGAAGGCTTCCTGGAGGAAGTGACTCCATCCCCCACAGCTCAGTGTGGCTGGGGATGCAAGGACTGGAAGGGAAGGAAGAGTATTTCTTGCAGATGGAACCTTGTGCGCAAACACTACAGTGTGTTTGCAGGGGTGGGAAGGCAGTAAGGTGCCCCACCGGTTCTGCCCTGTAGGCAACTCTCAGGGCCCTTGTGGAAAGGGCTTCTGCGCCCTAGTGGGCTGGGTCTCCCCGCCTCAGGTCAAGTACGGACTGCTGAGCTCCTCCTCTTGGGGCTGAGACATACCCCGTTGTTGGGGATAATGGCTCTTTCTTTCTCAGCTTCCGGAGGCCCCTAACAATATCTGCTTCCATCCCTGTAATCAGAAATGAACTGTAGGCAACTTTCCGAGGGATTTCTCCACCTCGGCAGACAAGCTAATTTATGGTGGAGCAAATGTCATGGATTCACCACGGCCTTTCAGTCTCGATGCTTAGAAGCCTGGGCTCGGAGACCTGGGGCTTGAGAGCGGGTGTGGAGGACAGCAGGGTAATGGGAGGGGAGGACTACGATGGCGTCTGAAAGTACAAAGGACAGAGGAGGACTCTTGTCTTGTTTTTCCTCTAACATGGTGATGGCAGGGTCAGAGGGTAGAGCAGAGAGATTTCTGAAAAGTCAAAATTGTAAAAACGGTAGAGCCTAATTCAGTGCTTTTGCTGTTTCTAGAGCATTTATAGAAATCAAGGGAAGTCTGTAATCAAGGGAAGTCTCCTACCCCTCTGGAGTCCTTTATCTTTATTTATTATTGTTATTTTTAATTGTGTTACGTTAGTCACCCTACGGTACGTCATCATTTTTTGATGCAGTTTCCACGATTCATTGTTCGCGTGGAACACCCAGTGCTCCATGCGATCCGTGCCCTCCTCGGTACCCACCGCCGGGCTCACCCTCCCCTCACCCCCACCCCTCTAAAACCCTCGGTTTGTTTCCCAAAGTCTGCAGTCTCTCATGGTTCATCTCCCCCTCTGATTTCCCCCCTCACTTTTCCTTTCCTTCTCCTAATGTCCTCCATGTTATTCCTTATGTTCCAGAGGTAAGCGAAACCATATGATAATTGACTTTCTCTGCGAGACTTATTTCACTCAGCATAATCTCCTCTAGTCCCGTCCACGTTGTGGCAAAAGTTGGGTATTCACCCTTTCCGATGGCTGAGTATGGACTATTACTCAGCCATCTGGAGTCCTTTAGAACAAAGAAGCTGGCGGTGCCCAATTGTTCCTTCATTTAGTCATTTTTCCAGCAGGAGGCTGGTATGACTTATGGGCTGGCCACTAACCATATGGCCCCTTAAAGCCTTAGTTTTTCAAGTGAGCTGATGGTCTGGTTAATGTTTTTGAGCACTCACTGCTCACCAAGAACCATGCTGATTGTTTCCCATGGACCATCTCTTGGAATCTTTATAAATAACTTTGTTATTTATAAAGTTTTACTCCATTTTATAGGTGAGGAAACTAAGAAATATGGAGGTTAACTAACTTACCCCTAATGACACAAAGGCATAATTGGCAGAGTCAGGCAGCCTGATTCTGGATTTTAGGGAGCTGAGCTTTCAGCTAATGAGACATTGTAAGATTAGGGCAATAATCAGAGAGATGTGGGTGGATTTTAGGAAATGATGTGTGTTAAGTACCCAGAACAGGGCCTCGAATAAAATAAATACTCAGTGAATGGTGGTGATGATGGTGATGATGATTGATGATAGTGACAGTGACAATGATGATGGTAATGGTGGTGATAATGATGATGATGATGATGTTGGTGATGATGGTGATGGTGATGATAATGATGATGGTGATGGTGATGATGATGATGATGGTGATGATGATGGTGGTGATGAAGATGGTGATGGTGGTGGTGGTGATGATGGTGATGATGATTGATGATAGTGACAGTGACAATGATGATGGTAATGGTGGTGATAATGATGATGATGATGATGGTGGTGATGATGATGATGATGATGATGGTGATGATGGTGATGATGATGATGATGATGACAATGATGATGGTGGTAATGAAGATGGTGGTGAAGATGATGGTGATGATGATGATAGTGGTGATGAAGATGGTGATGGTGATGATGATGGTGATGATGATGATGATGATGATAGTGGTGATGATGGTGATGATGATGATGATGATGATGGTGATGATGATGATGATGATGTTGGTGATCATGATGATGATGGTGATGATGGTGATGGTGGTGGTGATGACGTTGGTGATGATGATGATGATGATGTTGGTGATGATGATAATGATGGTGATGATGATGGTGATGATGATGGTGGTGATGATGGTGATGGTGATGGTGGTGGTGATGATGTTGGTGATGATGATGATGATGGTGATGATGGTGATGATGATGATGATGGTGATGATGATAGTGATGATGATGATGATGATGGTGATGATGATGATAGTGATGGTGATGATGATGATGGTGATGATGATGATGTTGGTGATGATGGTGATGATGATGATGATGATGATGATGATGGTGATGATGGTGGTAATGAAGATGGTGGTGAAGATGATGGTGATGATGATGATAGTGGTGATGAAGATGGTGATGGTGATGATGATGGTGATGATGATGATGATGATGATAGTGGTGATGAAGATGGTGATGGTGATGATGATGGTGATGATGATGGTGATGATGATGATGATGATGATGGTGGTAATGAAGACGGTGATGGTGGTGATGGTGGTGACAATGACAACACACATGGATAAATATCAAATCCTCTGATAGTTGCCTGTATTACAGAATGAAAATACAACCCCCGATGACAGGAGTTAAGGCCTAGTGAAAAAGGAAGAAAATTCAGTGTCCAAATGGCCTGTTGTAATAAGCAGATGAGAGAGAGTGCCAGTCTGTACCAGGTTGGAGGCCATGGATGTGGAGAGAAGTTATAAGATTGGGGTCTGTGTCAGAAGCAAAGCAGATGTTGTATGTTGATGGACTAGGTCTCTCAAACTTGGCGCTATAACATTTGGGCTGCTCATTCTTTGTTGGGTGTGAGGGCCATCCTGGGTAGTGTAAGGGTCTAGCAGCATCCCTGACCTCTACATCCCAGATGCCAGTAGCAGCCCTTTCCAGTATGACAATCCAACTGTCTCGAGACCTTGCCTAAAGCCCCCTGGGGGAGAAATCACACAGTTAAAAGTCACTGGTGTGGACATAAAAGACACAAGAATGGCTCCTAGGCTTAGGCTTAAGGAACTGGGTCTGTGCTGCTGCCATTTTCTAGAAGAAATTACTGTCTTTTATTAAGTGTAGTGTCCTCACACTACAACAGTGCCTGCTCATAGTACATGCTCAGTAGATATTTACTGAATGAATGATTGAATGGCGGAGGTTGGAGAAATAATAGTTTTTGGTTTGTTTTGGTTTTGGGTTTTTTGGTATGTACTTGGGGCAGGGGTGGAACTGAATGGTTTTGTTTTAGGCAAAGAAGTCTTTGCTTAAATACTTACCACAATACAAATATTGAGTTGTCAGTCAAATGTGCAAGACTTGAGCTGCTGGGATAAGTCGGGAGATAAATGCTGGGAGTCATCGGCCCAGCTGTGGTATTTAAAGCCATGGGACTGTCTGAGGTGTCCTAGGGCAAGAGGGAGAACAGAGAGAAGAAGACACTGTACTAGCTCTGGGTAGTCAAACACTTAGAATTCAGGGGGACGGTGAGGAACATGCTGGGAAGACTGAGGTGGAGTGGCCAGGGAGATGGAGGAAGGACACAGATGGGAGGTTGCCCCAGGAGTTGAGACAATGCAGTGTGGAAAGGCAGGTGTGCAGCACCATGTTCAGTGCTGCAGAGGGAAGTGGCCCATGGAGTTGGTGACATGGGGTCTGTCGTGACTCGGGCAGAAGCCAGCTCAGTAGGACAGTGAAGGCAGTTGCAATGTTCAAGAGACACCAGGGTGAGGTGCTAGAAAGGGCTTGTGGATTTTGCTATGGAGTTTGCCGAAAAGATGGGGTAATAAATAGAAGGAAATGGGGAGGATATAGAATTATGCTGACCCTTGTTAAAATGGAAAGAAAGACTTTATTTGAGACTATTGCACAGGGGAGAGAGATTGGGTTCAACTCTGAATACAGCAGTGGTGAGTGGGGTCTTCAGCCAAGGAGCAGCAACGAGGGGCCATGGACAGAAAACTGTGAAGAGAGGCCGTCAAGGGTGGTTTCTTGCTAAGCTGGTCCATGCGGGTTCTTGCTATCAGTAGGCCACGGACTTAGATGTCAATGGTGGGGGGATTCTTGCTGAACTGACTTATAGCATGATTCTCGCTAAAGGCAGGCCAAGGTCAAAGCCTATTAAGAAGAGGGATGAGAGGAGGCTAATGGAAGTGTGGTCAAGGAGGGGGTCTCTGCTAGGTGTCACAGCCAGTTTATAAAGAGGAGAGACACTGCGGCATGTGGGTATGCCGTTTGGCTCTGGAGAGAGAGCTCTGTTGTTGTTGGTACTAGTGCCCAGGGGGCAGGGTGTCCAAGCAGCTTGGAACATGGCTCCGGACTTCGGGCTATTGCTCTGTCCTGTCTCAAGGTCATAACTCTCAGCTCTGCCACAAGGGAGGCCACAGATGGGCTCTGCTCCCTGCTAATCCCCTAATCAAAAATTTGGCTTTTGGGACAAGCTGTGCTAATTACCACATCGCTCTGCCTTGGCTCCCCATGAGCCCAAGGCAGGGCTATTGAGGGGTTTGCTAATCAGGCACAATAAATTGACCATGAACACCATGGCACAGGCCCAAATAAGAAGACAGGAGCTCCTGTCCCTTGTTAACATCCCTGCACCCTCCTTTTTCCAGCATGGTGGGTTGTATATCTGGTTTATTATCTAGGGTGGTGAGTGGCCCCCAGCCGAGAACCATCTCTTGATTTGTCTTCAGGTAAGGAGAGAAGGGCCTTAGGTGACCTTCCTCACAGTCAGATCCTGACACCCACAGGATCAATAGTCACAAGATTGAATTGACCCAAAGGTTGAGTCATCCCTTTGCCAAAGTCTCTAATAAAAACGTGCAGTTGGGAGGCTGCTTCTCATCTGGCGTCTGGGGCGGGTGTGAAGCCCTTTGTGAGGTGTCTGGCATGCGACCAGTGCTCACTACACATCTGCTGCTGGTGCTAGTTTGGTTACCGTTGTTTTTGGGAGTCCATCAGCCGACTGCGATGCCATGAGATGGGTCATTTTGCAGCATGGTTTCCTAATTTTCAGCAGCCAATAGCTTCAGTATTAATGCATCTTTTCCTAGAATTCTAGAAGCCATGCATAGGGCAGTGGTGGGTAAAGTGGGGAGAAGGCATTGTTGGAAAGGAACCAAATAAGAGGAGGTATTTAGGGGAGGCTAGTGTAATGGTGGAGGTTGGAATGGCTTCATACAGGAAGGTAATAAAGGAGGTTCATCATCTTTCCGTTCCTGTCTGACCATTTTAAAGAATGACTTGGCTGAGACCTCTGTGTATTTGAGGAGTCCCATTCAAGAGGGACCATGTCAAGGCGGATGTGCAGGAAGGATGTCACCATGTCCTCAGTGGCACATGCACTTAGATTCAGTTCAGTCTCACCACTCCCCTCTGTTCCTCCATCCACCCACCCATCCATGCTCCTACCCTACTACCTATCAAACTGCTCCTCCATCTATCCACCCACCCATCTATCTAGCCATCTACCCCACCTATCCACGCACCTCCTACCCGCCCACCCACCACCCCCATTTATCCACTCACCCCTCCATCAACCCATCCACTTCACCAGCTATCCACCCACCCACCCACTTCTCCATCCATCCACCCCAACTATCCTTCTGTCTACCCATCCACCCCCCTTCTCTCTCCACCTACCCACCCAACCACCCACTCACCCATCCATCCATCCAACCATTCGGCAACAGTTATTGAGTCCATTTTGTGTGCTTGTTACAAACAGAAATGGTAAGACATTTCCCTGCTCAGGAAAGGCCGCTCAAAAGATCTACTCAAAAGATCATGGCAATGTACGAAGTGCCAAACTGGGAGTACGCACAACGCATCATGCAACGTGCAGTGCAGCTCAGAGTGGTGAGGGAGTCCATGTGAGAAAGTCAAGAAAGATGTCTTGCAGGAGGCTTACCCCTGAAAGAGTAGCCATTAGTCAAGTAGACTTGGGGGGGAGGAGCTTATGAGCAGAGGGAGGGACGTTGATATGTGTACTGATGGGGAGACACCCCAGGTCACGGGGCAGTGGATGGTTGTAGGCATTTGGCTGCATGGCAGGACCATGGGACTGTGTGAATTTCTTGGGGCAATGAGCTGGAAAAGCATGCACATCAGATCACAGAAAGCCATGCGACCGTGTCTAGAATTCATCCTGAAGATTGTGGGGGCCCCTGCTGGACTTAATGGAGGGGATGTCATGATCACCTGGGTGAGGCCTCTGCCATCGTCAGGACTAGGGCTGGGAGTAGAGAGACAGGGGACAGGCTGTAATCTGGGCAAAAAATATAGGCACTGTTGTCATCGTCATCTTCACCGTGGTCACCGCATCAAGGCTGACATCTGCCTCCTGTGTGCCCTGTGCTGTTCTCTTTATTGGGTCTTTGAGCTCTCCTCTCTCTCTGATTGTCCCAACATCCATGAGGAGGAGACGTCATTCATCCTTATTTCACAGCCAGGGAAACAAAGGCACAATTAGCTCAAGGCACTTGCCCAAGGTTACCCAACCAGTAAGAGGTGGGCTGTTTCTGGCCGGTCAGTGGGACCCTGGGCCGGTTTGGATGGGGTGCAGTGAGGTGGGCGGAGAGGGATGGGGAGGGGGGCGGCCCCTTTGAGAACTCAGCCCCTGAGCTCTGGTTCCAGCCCTGACACCTTCTCTGAGGGAGGTGAGTCTACAGCCACGAGCTTTAATTAGTCTTGACTGGAAGATGGACTGACTCCTGCATGGAAGCTGACAGAAACGGGGCCCCACATTCCTGGCTCACCTTGCAGTAAGGATTGGAAGACACATTGATCTGTTTGTGGTTCGTCAGGCTCTCACCCGCTCCTGTGGTCTCTAAGACAACAAGATCCTGATGGGGTGCGTCGGCCCTTAACGAACCCATAGGTTTCCTAGTGGGATGGTTGCCCAGTGCCCCCATCACTGGGGCTTGTTGGTGCCACACAGGGAGCGTGGGAACCCTCAGCTGCTGCTGGGGGCAGGCTGGAATGTGCCACCACTCCAGAAAACCGCAGGCATCTTGTCTACGATCCAGCAACCCCACGACTTGGCGTTTACCCGGGAGAATGAAAACACGCCTCCCTCCAAAGGTGCGCGTGAGTGTTCATAGCAACTGTATTCACAGTTGCCTCCGGCGAGGACAACCCAAGTGCCCATCAAGCAGGCGAGGGGACAAGCAGATGGTGCACACATGCACACATGGGGTATTCCTCAGCCATAAAAGAACAGCCGACAGCTCACGTGACGGGAACGGATCGCAGAAGCATGGTGAGCCGAAGAAGCCAGCGTACAAGACTGCATAGCGTCTGATCCCATTTCCAGGAGATTCTAGAAGAGAGAAGACTAATTTGTGGCGTCAGAAACAGAGCCATGGTTGCCCAGGGTGGGGGTGGCTAGGCGGTCCTGGGCGGAAGGACAGTGTGGGAATTTTCTGGGGTGCTGGGAAGGCTCAGTATCTCGATGGGGGTGATATTTACATGGTGTATATGTCAAGATGTATAAACACTGCCCTTGGAAACTTTGCATTTCGACGTCACTCTATGTAAACTATACTCCGAAGAACAGAACCTAAAGGACAAAGAAAACAGAGGGAGGAAAGGAAAAGGAAGGTGGGGTTAGGGGGTAAGGGAAAGAGGAAGGGAGGGAGGGAGGAGGGGAGGAAATAGACCCAAGATGGTCTGAGTGTCAGGGCAGCTCTGGGCCCACCTGGGGTGGGCCTGAGACCTGCCTGCCCCCGGCCGAGCAGGGGCTCCTGGGCCGTCTCCAGGCCCGCCTCGGAATCACACTCGGCGAGAGCCGTTCGTGAGCGTCCACAGCTCTTGGGAGGGACCGCAGAGAGCAGCGGTTCTGCCGGAGGGAGGCTGCTGTGACCTGAGGGTGCAGCCCGGGCGTGGGGAGCACAGCCCACTCTCGGCAAGCCCGTCGTGCTACGGAGATGCCCAGACAAACAAGCGGGCACTGCTGGCTCTGTGGTAAGCCTTTCCGCGTACCCTCCCCATGCACGCCTGAGCCAGGCAGGGAGTGAGCCCCCATGGGCTGATTCCTTTGCTGTCGAGAACTGGGTACCCTGGCCGGGCACTTAGAGGGGACAGCTGCGGAAGGGGTGACGGCTGGGGCAGTTCATGCCCGCTGAGAGCTGCTCTGTGGCATCATTTTGAAAGCTTTGGGTGCATGATCTCTTTTGAACCTGAAGGGAAGGTCCAGGCATCCGCATCCTTGATGAAGAGGCTGTGGATTCACAAGGCCAGGTGACCTCCCAGGGTCACGGCAAGGTTGGGATGTCGATCCAGGCCTTTGGACACCACGGCCGTGGTCTGTAAGGCCACGATGGCTCCGGTCCCAGATGTGCGTATGGGCTGCCCTGTGGGTGGTGACAGTGTGGGAGTCCAGGTGGCTTGGAGCGCTGTCCTTGTGCCCAGCGTGGCCTTCTTTCCTTCCGGCGACAAGCGGTCACCCTGCAGGAGCGCCTGCCGCTCTGAGAGCCCCGCTGACTGCAGAACGCACTGGAGGTCCGGCCGTGCAGAGCCTCCAAACCCCGACGGGGCTCTGTGCTTCCTGAGCAGGGACAGAGCTGTTCGCCCAGAAGCGCGAACACGGAGCGTTGCCGTCGGAGGCGACGGGAGAGCGAGAACGGACCCCCAGGGAGAGCGAGAACGGACCCCCACGGTGCGCACAGCCGAGGGGACGGACACAAAACACGTGGCACGCGAGCTCACAAGGGCACACAACAGAGCCTGGAGACGCCCGGATTCCTCCCGTCTTACTCAGAAGCCAAGGACGTTTGCAGTCGGGGAACAAACCTAAATCTTCCTTCTGATGAAGGAGGAAATGAGCAAGGGCACAAAGAAAACGTTTTCCCGTATCTCGGATCCCACCTGGAGAGACTGTGACGAAACAGGAACGAGGGCGCTCCCACACCCAGAGCTGCGTCCAGGTGGGAGCCGGTGGGAGCGGTGGGGCCCCAGGACGGAGGGCGCGGTGGGGACGCGCGAGAAGCAGACCCCGCGGCTAGATCCCTTCCCGGGAGACCACACGGCCTGAGCTGGAGGCATCGCGGTGACATTGCTAAGTCTGGCTATCTCCATCATTCCCAGATATAAACCATCGCTTCGGAAGCCGTTGCGAAATTTCCTCAGCAAAACCAGTTTCACTTCGGTCTAATTCCCGAAATGAGGGCCCTGGGTTTCCGTGGAGTGGGCCGGCCCCCGCGTTGCTCCTACGGAATCCACACGCCTTCCTGCTGCATGACCCGTGATCTGGCCGCGCGACCAGGAGCCCGACAGCGTCCACCGCTCGGCCTCGCCCACTCTGGGGGCAGCTCTGCCCGACCCTCCCAGATGCAGACAAAGGTTCAAGCATAAGCACGCGAATGGCAGTGTTACTCAAAATAAGGGACAAGTGGAGGGACCTCGTTCCTGTGACTAGAGGAAGCCTTTACTGAGGCTCGTTCACCGGACGGGTTGCTGGGGAGCTGCAGAAATGATGGGTGGAGGAATTACCTTTATCACCAGAGAGA
>CM052798.1:2303550-2345263 GCA_028533885.1 Nasua narica
TAAATCCCAGCAAGTTATCTTGTGGATAGCAACAAAGTGATTCTGAGGTTTACACAGAGAGGCGAAAGACCCAGAACAGCTGAGTCAATACTGAATGACGAGAACAGAGTCAGAGGAATGACACTACCCAACTTCGAGACTTACTATAAAGCTACAGCAATCAAGACAATGTGGTATTGTCAAAAGAGACAAATAAATCGATGGAACAGAACAGAAAGCCCAGAGATAGACCCACATAAATACAGTCAACTCGTCTTTGACAAAGGAGCAAAGGCAATACAATGGAGCAAAGACAGACTTCTCAACAAATGGCGTTGAAACAACTGGCCATCCACAGGCAAAAAAAGAAAAAGAGAAAGAATCTAGAATCTACATCCTTCACAAAAATCAAGTAAAAATGGATCTAGACCTAAATGTAAAATGCAAAACTATAAAACCCTCGAAGATAACACAGGAGAAAATCCAGCTGGCCTTGGGGGTAGCATTACTACACCAAAGGTAGGATCCATGAAAGAAATAACTGGTAAGCTGGACTTAATAAAAATTAAAAATCTCCGCCTTGTGAAAGACAGAGTCAAGAGAATGACTGGGAGAAAATACCTGCAGGAGCACCTCTCATAAAGGATTGTTGTCCAAAGTTACAGAGAACTCTTCACACTCAACAACAAGAAAGCAGACAACCTGATTAAATGGGCCAAAGACTTTAACAGACCAAAGGGAGAGAGAGATGGCCGACCAGTATGTGAAAAGAGGCTCCATTTATCCAACTTCAGGGAAATGAAAACAACGAGACAACCACTACGCAACTCTTAGAAGGGCCGACCTCCAGAACACCACCACCACCGAATGCTGGGAGGATGTGGAGCCACAGGGACTCTTGTTCATTGCTGGTGGGGAAGCAACATGGCGCAGCCAATTGGAAGACGGGTCGGTGGTTTCCTACCCAACGAAACATGCTCTTACCATATGATCCTGCCATCACGTTTCTTGGCATTTACACTTTGTCCACAAAAAACCCCAGCACTTTGTGCTTTAGCAGCTTTATTCATAAATGTTAAAACTTGGAAGCAACTGCAATGTCCTTCAGTAGATGAATGCATAAACTGTGGTCCATCCAGATAAAGGAGTATGACTTGGCACTAAAATGAAACCATCCATCGGGTCATGAAAAGACACGGGATGAAATGTCTGAAGTGCATATCACTCAGTGAAAGAAGCTAGTCTGAAAAGGCCAGGTACCGTACGGTTCCAAGTATATGACATTCCGGAAAAGGCAAAACTGTGGAGACAGTAAGATCGGTGGTTGCCAGGGTTTTGGGAGGAGAGTGGGATGAATCAGCAGAAAGAAGGAGATTTTTAAGGCAGCGAAACGCTGCTGGTTCTTAGTACGATGATGGAGACAGGTCGTTACACTTTTCTTGATACCAACAGAATAATCAACACCAAGAATGAATCCTAAGGTAAACTGTGGGCTTTGGGTGATAACCACATGTAACCAGTGTAGGTTAGCTGGTTGGAAAATGTGTACCAGTAGGGGATGTCAGTGGTGGGAGAGGCTGCCCATGTGTCGGGGGGTGGGGGGTAGGGCTCTACGGGAGACCTTTGTACTTGCTGCTGAATTACGCTGTGAACTTCAACTACTCTTTAAAAATTTTTTCAATTAAAAAGTGTAGCCAGGACTTCCTGGAGTGATGGAAATATTCTCCGTCTCGATTGTGATGGTCTAAGCATTTGTCAGAGCTCATTGAAATGATGGACTATGTTTAATGGAAGTCGTATCTCAATAAGGTTGATTTTTAAAAAAATAGAATTATCCCTCGAGTCTGCTTCCCTGCCAAGAGCCAATATTTTATGAGCAACATGTCCTATGGCTTTGGCGGCAACCAGTTTGGGGAAAAGATGGCTTGACACGGCTTCTGTCGTAGCTCTGAACTTGGAGTCTGTTTATATTTTAGTGCACAGCCAATCAGAATCGGAAGCTCCCAGGTGCCAACTGGAGTCCATCATGCGGGCGGAGGGTGTCTGCGTGTGAGCTGCACCCTCCCAGAAACCGCACCTGGCGGACAGACAGAGGGGAAGGCAGGTATCAGTCTCAAAGCCAAAGAACAGGGCCAGGCGGTGATCCCTCCAATTTCGCTCCATCTGGCCGGGCTTGCTGACCCTGGCTAGGCAGTCCCTGAGCCCGGGGCCGGCGAGGTGAGCACAGCTTCCTGAGGGCACAGACAGACCTCGGGAGCGGTAGTTTGTCCTTAGGGTGGGAAGCGTGGGATCTAGAAATCTCTAACTAGGTGTATTTTATGGCGATGGTAGGGGCTCGGCATGGGGCAGGTTTTAGCACAGGAAGGGCACCCGAGGAGGTGGGAGATGGCACTATGGGTCGGGGGCAGAAATCCCTCTGCCCGTGTGCAGGCCCCTCCAGCTGTAAGGGCCGGGCGGGGCCAGGCTCACTGGGCACCCCCTACGGGCGGCTGGTAGGAGCTGCGTGTTTGCTAGTTTACTCCGAAGAGCTGACCCTTGAGCCTACAGAGCCCTCCCGCATGTGTGACCATGAGAGTCCCAGAGCTGCCCCCCTGCGTCGGTGGGCTCCCGATTCCACAGGTGGGACGGGGCCCGGTGCGTGGCAAGGCGGCTGCGTCTGCAAGCAGAGAGCTGCCTGATAAGGTCAGGACGCCCCAGCCCAGAGCCCGGGGGTGGGACGAGGGGCTCAGGTGCTGGAGCAAGAGGAACGGGGTCACCTGTGTGCCGGCAGGTAGACGCTGGGCGGGTGTGGCCCCCGTGGGGAAAGTGGCAAGGGGCAGTGGGGAGGCTCGCAGGGGGAGTTTTAAGGAGACATAAGCACACAGATTAATTCCTGGACACTAGGACCCCTCTTTCACCTCCCTGTCCCCCCATCTCACCACATGGTCCTCTCTTTTCTTTGTCTCTCAAACTACCAGCCTCTTCATTTTCCTTAAATAAGCCGTGGTTTAGATAGAAACTTTATCTATGAAGGCTGGGCATGAAAACCACACCTGGATTTTTCTCTTTTAGAAACAACGCAAACCCGAGCCAAGTCGGAGCTCGGATTTATAAGCTCAGTGCTCCTGGCCCACCGGAAGGTTACCATGCGGGTGAGCATGCTGGGTGAGTGGGGCGCCCCGAGCCCGTGCAGCCACAACTCGCCCCTGTGTGCAGGGGCCGGGAGACAGAAGACCAGCAGGAGGTCTGAAGCCCTCATTTCTTCCTCAACAAGGGGCCAGAGCTGGTGCGCGCAGGGGTGAGGTGGCAGGACCAGGCCAGGGGGTCAGGAGGGAGCTGGAAGTTGGGGCGGGGGTAGTTCGCATCAATGTTGTTATTCATCTGTCCCTCCCCCCGTGCCAGGACCGTCTCAACGCTCTTTGGGGTCTTCAGTGTTCTTGCCAAGTTAATACAAGAAATCTGTCCCTTAAAGACGTAGGCAGAGGTCAGATGAGGCTCCCAAGGTCAGAAGCACGGGCGGGAAGCCGCGGAGTGGTAGCCCGCCGATCACTCCTGTCTGCACGGGGTCTGGCCGTCCAGCGCCTGCCCGGGGGGACTCCAACAGTTATGGGAAAACCGTGCCTGTGAGCTGAGGACATTCCTCACCTCGGGTCTGGAGGAGCACCCTGAGCACCCCTTCATCTCGCCATGGTTCCCCTTCCAGCAAAATCTCAGGTTCCCCCTGCTGGAGGCCTGGCCCCGGGTGGGGGCAGGAGGAAGCTGGAGGAGCATCGCGGCCAGCTCAGCAGCTGGGGCGCCCCAGTCCTCGATTCGATTCCTGGGCGGGGACCGATTACACTTGACTGGTTGCCGAACATCCCATTTTGGCTTCTGTGCTCGTAAGACCGAGTTGTGACAACAAGGATGCCTTCTTTTCACACCAACTGAGTCGCGAATACGGATCTGATACAGATATTTTTGGTGTGGGTCAGAATTTTGCTCGGTTTCTAAATGTTCTCCTTTCTTCCTTTTAAAACCAGAAGGCGATGTGAATGGCAGCCACTGAAAGTTCCCGCAGAGAGGGTCGTGGACAGCCTTGACTTTGGGGTCAGTGCTTCTCACTCCCCCTGGAGGGAAGCCTCTCTCCCCTACCTTCCCCCTTTCGCTCAGACACAAACTTTCCACAGAACTCTTCATGTGCCAAACGTTTCCCGATGCTGCAAATCCCGGTCCCGTGACATTGATTGAAAATCATGAAATCAATCACAGCATTTATTAAGTATGTAAAACGTTGTACAACACCGGGTTTTCCGTTTACACACTGAGCAGTAAGCGGCAACAGATTAATAACTTCGGAGACCTCGGGACCCCGAAATAGCCAGCGGACAGGCCCGCGGGGAAGAGAGGAAGAGCCGATGAGCCCATGTGGTCTGCTACTTGTCCGTCACAATTTAAACACACCGCCGGGTACCGTGAACGTCTGAGGTGAGGTGGGAGGAGCCACCGAGTTACACGCGGAGTTGTTAGTGTGGGCCAGGCCTGAGGTCTGAACTCTTTTTTTTTTTTTAAGATTTTATTTATTCGACACAGAGATCGAGATCACAAGTAGGCAGAGAGGCGGGCAGAGAGAGAGGGGGAAGCAGACTCCCCACCGAACAGAGAGCCCGATGCGGGGCTCGATCCCAGGACCCCGAGATCATGATCTGAGCTGAAGGGAGAGGCTTTAACCCACGGAGCCCCCCAGGCGCCCCGAGGTCTGAATTCTTCAGCAGGTGCAGGCGACACTTGGCTCCGGGAAAAGGAAGCCCAGTGAGGCAGCGGCTGGCGCGGGAGGGCGGGTCCGGAAGGCCGTGCGCCCTCGGGACTTGAGGCCGGAGCGGCGGCTCCGCAGCCGTGAAGCCCTTGAACGTCTGCCTTGGCGGAGGTGGGCGCTCAACACATTCTCAGGGGGACTGAGCCGCTCAGGCTGTTCTGGGCAAGCATTTTGGAAAGTCGTATGTGCCTTTTTTTAGTCTTATTTTTACAGAAGCAGGTTGTTATTGGCAACCATTGAAAAGATGACTAAATGGATCAATGATGCAGGCGTTGTGCTGCCGGGACGGGAACGAGGACCCGGGGTGTTTCCATTTCTGTAGCCGGCGGTCACCCTCCACGCCCTCAGTGTGCGCGAACGCCGGGGACCGTCCCCCACCCCGCCAGCCGGGGGGCTGGAGCGAGGAGGACCGCCCCCCCCCCAGACTGACTGTCACCGTGAGGGTTCCAGCATTGAACTGTTAGCCAACCGCGCCTCTCCCCGTCCTCGCCCCTCTCCAGTTAAGGACACCAAATGTCAACGGCTCTTACATGGCCTCCAGCTCAGCTTGGCAGAGTATGTGCTCCGGGTAGAATCGCACGCAGAGGGCCCTCTGAGAGCTTAATAAGCAATCCTTCCTTGGCTTCCAGAGCTCTCTCCCACTGGAGGGGAGAATGGGCCAGCACTCACCCTGCGGGAGGAGGGCTGGTGCTCCGATTCCTGGGCTGTCTTTCTCCAGGAGGGGCTGTGGGAGCCCAAGACACTCTCCCCTCTGGTCCAGATGTGGCAGGGAAGAGCATCATTCATGCAAGACCCCTGAAGCAGCCTCCGGGTCCCCTGGACCTTTGTCGGGCGTCTATATCTTTACCAGGAGACAAGGCTTTTCCAAAGCCTGACTTGCTCTCCTGGGCAAGGGAACACAGCACGAAATGCCAGAATTTGGTTTAGCAACTGGGGCCGAACAGCTAGGTGTCTCCAGGTAAGGAAAGAACCCCCTGCCTGCCGCCCTCCAATCACACGGTATGATGGTCTGGAGTTTCCTTGGTCTTCTTTGGGTCGTGGATCCTTTGAGGAGCTGGTGAAAGCCACAGCCTGCCCCTGGAGTCTTGCCCCTGGGAAGACTGATGAGATTCTCCTGCTAAGTCCTCAGCACCTTCCGAGCACACCCTTGGACTTTTCCAGGATGACACAGTGTGATGGAATTTTCTGTGCTGTCCAGCATGGTAGCCACCAGCCACATGGGGCTATGAGAACTGGGAATGTGGCCATTGCAGCTGAGAATTTCACTTTCTAATCCTATTTAGCTCTAATTAATTGGTATTATTAGATCAGCCACGGGTGCCTGATGGCTACTGCACTGGACAACAGTCCACTGGAGGACTGGGATTCAATTTAGGGAATTTGGGCAAGTCGGAAATTCCAGGGGACCTCTTTGACTTGCATTCATTTGCACACTGACCTTCGCCACTTTCCACTTAGGCTCTGGGAGCAGGTGGGTGCAGCAAAGTTGTCTGGAGAGGGTCAAGGGTGGGGCAACTGTGTTCGTTTCACGCCCCCTGTGCCAGCCAGCCCTTGGGGGCAGGGCCACCATGTCTGGGCTCTTACAGCCTGTTAATGGATTTGTAGAACCAGCTCATGTACATTTGTCACATACATGACAAGAATCAGACGTTCTAGGAAGCCTCAAGTTTCCCCTGATAACAGTGACACTTAATCAAATAGGGCAAGATCTTTTGAGAATGATGCTCATGTTTTTGTTCTCCCAGGAGATACCTTTTGGGGGGGCACTTCATGGAGGAAGGGAGGGGCTTCTCGTGGGAGTTTGCTTAGGAAATATAAATATCTTTGAAGGAAAAAAACATTTAAGGGAAAATAACCTCCTGACCACGTCCTGCTCCAGCGGCTTGCTAACTAGCCTTGGTGAGAATGAAAGGCATGGTGGATGGAACACGGGCACTTCCGTTGCGTCAGCCATTGCTGGTGCATGCCTGACAGGGCATCCGTACCTGGGCAGACAGAGCATTCAACCCCTGACCCCAGTAGACACTTCAGGGCACTGTTCTCCCCAACATAGTTCTTCCTCTGGGTCAGGGATCTCAGTGTCTCTGCTCTTGAGCCTGATGCAAAAGGACTGGCCGTGACCTTCCTTGGGGCCATTCCTGCTGCCTGAGCCCCACCAGCCCTCCTGCCACCCCCCCATGCTGAATTCTAATATCTAGATCTTGGGTTCCTCCATGGTCCAGCTGGACTCAAAACTGACACCACCAGCGGGGCAGAGCCTTATGCTACAGTCAAAATATGTCCACCTTCATCATAGACGAATCTATCTAGGGAAAGAGCAGGTGTCACCCAATGGCCACCCTCTGAGCACATCCCCGTGTTGCCAGCACTGGGTAGCCCCTTTTGCTGTGCTCTAGGTTTGTTCAGGTTCCTCTGTGCAAGTGGCACCTTGATTCTGTCTTCTCCATGAAGAAGGGTGGGATCCTGGTGGACGTGGTAAGAAGATGGGAGAGGAGGTTTGGGAGGCATTAGTGGGCTTGGAGGGACCTGGGTCCAATAGGATCCCCTCCCTTGTGGTTGTGGGAAGGGTTGAGTAACTCACTTGTGAAAATGCTCGGGCGAGATGTGCATGGAGAAGACACTCATTGGACCTGGGCTGCCATGTGTATCCCTTCTTCCTTCTTCATTCTCCCTCACCTTCTGAATCTGCACTGGAGCAATCCCTTATAGACTCTTCACAATAGACACCTGCCCAGCACTGGTAGTGAGCTTTGCTCTTGTGCTTATTAGTTTACCTCATTGTGGCAAGGTTTCTTGGGTCTCTTTCCTCTTGCTGCAGGGGAAATATGGGACCCCACTGGCTTCCTCTTTGGGAGAAGGGAACCCTGCTTGAAGAGAAGGTCGATTAGAAGATGGTGGAAATTGGTGTGACTTAAATTCAAAATTTAGTCACTTAATTTTCTGTTATAATAAGCTAGATCTTCCTAGTTCAGGTGACTGACCACTGGTCAATTGTTTGTAGATTTGTCGCCTGTTCCTGACACTCTATTGGGGCATCTAAGAGAAGCGAGGTGAGGGAGAGGGTACTATCAACATTGACAGGATGAGCTCCCTCTCTCTCCTTTTCTTTTCCCTTGAAGACTGTATAGCTTGGCCAGTGAGCCAAGATTTTAATGTAAGAGGTAAATATAAAGTAAGATGCCAATGGTATGGTAGGAGTGGAATCCTTTTTCCCAGCCCATGGTGCACCCTGTCCTAGAAACATCCATGCGTGGCTGGAGCATGGCATCAGGAAAACCCCCCTCACAGGGAAGTTGCACCCAGTGATGGAGGTGATGGAGGTCAGCTCTGGTCCTGGCACCAGGGCCCCATCCAGTGGTTCTGGTTCCTGGGGGTGCTGTATACTTTCCAAAATTCTGGATCTTAGACAGAGCTTCATTCACTTTGAATTTTTGTCCAGAGTTTGGTGTTTGCATGTTGTGAGTGGGATATGAAAATCTCCTGTAATTCTAGACTCCAATAAAGAAAAAAAAAAGGAGATTTAAAAGATCCTCCCTCAAAAAGGAGGAGCATAACTCCCCACCCCTGAGGTATGACTGCACATAGTGACTTCCTTCCAAAGAGGGTAAGGTAGAGACAGGGACAAAAGAGGAACTTTACGGTGGAGAAGCCTGGTGGATACTCCTAAGCCAAGTGTCGTGGTTGACAACAGGAATAAATCATGTTGGTCATAGGGACCCTTGATGTGATGGAAAGGGCACTTCACCTCTGGGGTCTTCTTCCAAAACCCATAACCCCAAACGAATCATGAGAAAAACACCAGACAAATCACGTAGAGGAACACTCCACGAAATACACGACTAGGACTTCTAGAAACTGTCAAGATCATCAAAAACAAGGAAAGTCTGAGCAACTGTCACAGCCAAGAAGAACCTAAGGAGACACGATGCCTAAAAGTCGTGCAGCATCGTGGATGGGGTCCTGGGCAGAGAAAGGACGTTTGGCAAGGAAATTCAAATAAAGTGTATGCTTTAGTTAATGATAATGCATCAATGTGGGTTCATCGATTGTTACAAATGCACACGAAGGTAAGATGCCAAAAATTAGAGAAACTGGGTATAGGGTATATTGAGTTCTCGGAACCATTTTTGCAATTTTTCTGTAAACCTACAACTGTTCTAAAATAACAAGTTTATTGAAAACATTTCCCTTCTCCTATCTAGAGTAGTCAAAACCACAGAGATGAAAGTAGAGGGTGGGCCCCAACGGCCGGCACAGGTGGGGAGTTAGTGTTTCACGGGGACCGAGGTTCAGTTGGGGAGGATGGAGACATTCTAGAGCTGGGTGGTCGTGAAGGAAGCACAACTGTGAAGTACTTACATGAACCGGACACTTAAAAATGGTTAAGATGCCATATTGTCGGTTACGTGCATTTTACCACAATTAGAAAAAAAATTTAAATTCCCTTCTACATCGTCTTCCATAGTGTGTGTTGTGGTGTGGCCTGGAAACCTGCTTACACCTGCCCTCTGGACTCGGGACGCCTTGTGGATGGTCCAGCTCAAGAACGAGACTCTACCTACAGCACATCCCACGATGAAAGACGTCTGCTCGAGAACGAGACTCTACCTACAGCACATCCCACGATGAAAGACGTCTGCTCGAGAACGAGACTCTACCTACAGCACATCCCACGATGAAAGCCCGCGTCGACCAGATGTCTCTGCTCCATCTTCTCCGTGTTGTCCACATCTCCGTGGGCTCGGTGCCAGCAGATCTGCTGACTGGCCAGTTCCACAGACCCCAGTCTCCTGAGGTGAATCCAGTGGGTGGAGGCCGGGGGTCTGCGGTCGGTCTGGAGTTCCCTTTTGAACACAGTTGGGAGGACTGATGACGAAGACCTCTGTGAACATCTAAGATTCTTCCGTGAGTGCTTGTTAACTGGAGGGACATGTGCTGGCTGATTAGCCCTGCGTGCTGGGCTTTGCCATCCTGGGCTGGGAACACCCAGAGGCCCTCACATGCTTGCCCTTCCCCGCTTTCTCCCGCAGACTTACTTCCACTCGTTAGTGTCCCCCTGCTGCCTTTCTCTCCGGGCGACAGCTATCCACTCTGTTCTGTGGCAGATTTCCCCTGTGCATGATAAATAGTCCTCATTTTCTTTTCAAGAGTCCCACAGCCAATAAAAAGCAATAAAAAGTGAAATGACACACAAATTGTGTCCCCAAAGAGCCGTAAAGGTCTAAGATACTGCCGCATGTGATGATCATATGAGATTCTTTGCTTTTAAACAAATAACCCTCGTTAACAAAGGAGACTATTCAAATGAGGAAGGGGCGGGGTCTTTTGGAAAAGTGGGGAGGGTGAGCTGGTCCGGGCTCACCCCAGGCACCGGGTTCCTCAATTCTTTCAGAGTGAGCCAGAAAGCTTCCTTCAGCGTGACGGCAGCTGACTCGGTGACAGTTTCGTGCCATAGCCAGTGGCAATGCCAACGGCTCTGGATCTCAGGTGAGTTGGGATGATGTTTCTGCAGGTTTGCAAGCCTAGAGAAGCGCTCATCTCCGGTTTGTGAATCCCCGTGATGACTGGGAGTGTCCAGCCTCCAGAATCAGTCACGGAATGTTAACTAGAACCGATGCCCAGACCCCAGAACCAGAGATTCTGATTGCATTGCTGTGGCGGGGCAGGGGTGCGGTGGAATCCCAGCATCCGTGCTTTTGGAAGCAGGTGCCTCCAATGTGCAGCCAGGGATGCAAGCCCGAGGAACTCCAGAGCCCGCGCCCCACACAGAAGTGGAACTGAGTGATGTTCAAAATTCTCTGGCCTGTCCGCTACTCTCCATGCTCGGGGTCTCTGCTCCTCATTGTCCCCCAGCTCAGGAGCACGGGGCCTTTCCTCCTCAGCCAGACAGGAGGAGAGGGATAGGAGAAAGTAGTGCATTCTGCCCAATGAGAACTACCTGCACCAATTTAATTTCTTTCTACTTACCCTTACGTCCACTTACTTACTCATCCTTATACCTGCCCTGTGTGCTGTTATTATGCCCCGGGAGCAGAGGGGGCTCAGGGAGTAGCATGAGCCCAGGTCTCTCCCATACCCGGCAGACCATGCCTGGTTTGCCATTGGGGTCCACCATCGGGTCGTGAGAGGGCGCTGGAGGGAGAGGCAGGAAGAGTCTGTGGAGCTGTGCATTCCCCGGGCAAACCATGGAGGAGGCTTCAGATGAGACGCTGGCCAGGCACCCAGAGAAGGGCTGGCTGATGACACGGCAAGGTATTGGGTGTGGTGCCCCCAGAGATCAGGGAGTGTGCAGGGATTGGGACATACTGAGGGGGTCGCCAAGGTTCATTTCAAATGTGAGTAACATTTCGCATTTGACTCTTTCCAAAATGCTTTTCGAGAATGATTCTTGCATTGATGCGGGAGGAGTCACCTCCAATCTTCTGGCGGGAAAGCAGGCAGCGGCAGCTGGGACACAACGTCAGCCGCACATGATCCCCAAAGCCCAGAAGCTACGGCTGCCTCTGGTGCGCAGCCCCCTCCCCAGAATCTCATTTCCCGTGTGCTGCAGGCAGCGTCCATCATCCCAGAGCGTGGCGACCGTCCCATTTATGCCATCTGGGGTGACCTTGTCCCGAGCCCATCGCTCATGCCTGCGCTGGCATTTACGGCTGGCTGTGTCTCATCCATCAGGACTGTGGTCCAGGCTGACAAGCCCAACTTCCCAGGAGCTGCTAAACGGGCTCTTCCTTCTGCCCTGCCGGACACACGAGGAACAGGATCTTAGGAGGGAACCTGGGGGGCGTCACCGGGAAGAAAGGCAAATCGTAAACGAAACCCAAAAGAGAAACACCAGAGGCTGCTCATAAGGGGATCATAGCTGCCATCCTGTGCCTCCCGCCCCTGTGCTTCCCTTCCCGTCGGGGCACGTGGTCCACCATGGACTGAGCCCCATGTCCGGAGGGTCCTTCTGTGCAGGCATATCCACAGAACCTCTCAAGTCAGGAAGGGGCCCAGGACCATTTTAAAATTGCAACCAGCGTCGAAACAAAAAGGCGCCCTGGCATTTCGGCGACCAGGAACCCCCTCCGCCAGGGCCCCCGCAAGCCCCGCACTCTCACTGAGGTGCGCGGAGAGAAGCCAGGAAGAACGGCACGGGATGTCCCTGCTCTGTTGGAAACTGGGTGACCGCTAGTATTTCTGCCTTAGTAGCAAACGCTGGAATTTTAGACATGTGTCGGGTCGCCGAGAGCATTCTAGGCGAGAATGTCAAGGCGGCCGTGAGGAGCGCGAGCACGGAACGAGGTTCGGACAGTGAGAGCCGCTGACAGGGGTGAGTGCTCTTCTCACTCTCAGTGTGGCTGTGGGGCGCGGGGTGGGCACGCCGGGAACAGGGGCATCGCTGGAGGCGTGAGCACGGGGCTGGAGCTGCTGGTAGAATGACAGACCCCTGGTTCTCCCGAACGACCCTCCTGTGATACGGGCTCTGCTACCTCCCCCTTCTCGGGTTCACTCATTCATTCCACAAACGGGCACATACCTTGGTAATGTGTCCTATTTGATTTAAATTACCAGGTAGTGGTGTGTCCCTGGGGGAGGGAGCGGAGGCCATCAGTCCACAAAGGGGCAGAAGTCGACCATTTATCGACGGACTGTGGTGTGCCCGGCCCCGGCCCCCGGTGTGGGCTGTGAGTCTGCCCAACGTGAGGGGCGTGTCATTTCTTCCCATCGGCAGGGGAGGGATGGGGAGATGCGAGCGGCTGAATGACAGGCCCGCGGTCAGGACTCGAACCCTGGGCCGTCTGACTCTGGCCTTCACGCTCCCATTACCAAGAGGTCGTCTGTGTTGAGAAGCAAGCGGGGCTCCCGAGGTGGGCGCGGCCGGAAGAACTCCCCGGAGCGGGACCCAGGCTTCCTGGAGGCTTCCCCACTCACACAGGCGCTGGCCACCGCCGAGAGGGTGGGTTCCAGCAGGAGGAGAGCGAGTGGGAAGGGCATTGCTGGTGGATCAAGCAGGGATGGGCACGTGTTGGCCATCGCGCTGAAGAGGGCGGGGCCCGGAGTCCACCCCCTCGTGCGGGAAGAACAGAGACTAAGTCGGAAGGGCCAGCTGGGCTTCAGAGGCCCTTTGGGGAGCTGGCCGTGGCTCTGCAGGCAGCGATTGCTCCCGTGCATCGGTGCTGTGGATGCTTCTAGGAGCTGGGTGTGGCTCAGGGCTGCGGTCGGAGAGACCATGCCGGAGCCTGGGCTTTGTTCTCTGTCCGCTCGGAGACGCCCAGAGTCTTCCTGGAGCCAGGGCCTGTGCTGGTGGCCTCCCTGCCCCTGCTCTTCCCTGACTCTGTCACCGCCAGCCCCTTCCCACCTTTCATGCCCCTCGCCCACCCGACCCGAGGTCCCGCCTTCCCCTTCTCTGGCGCAGCAGGCTTTTACTTCCCCCGTGTTGGACCGGATGGGTCCTCGTTACTGTTTCAGCCCCGTCCCCTGCTGCCTAGTGATGCTGAGATCCGGGCGCGTGTTCCTCAGACGCCTGGGCACCCGTTCCGCTGGGGCTCATCTGCGGACGGCCTGCGGTCAGCGTGTTATTTGGTGACTGAGCCCCTCGCATACGATAAAAAACCGTCACTGAACAATCACCAGTATCGCCCCCCAAAAGCCGTTCTTTTGCCTGTGGTCCCCAGTTGCGCAGAAGTTCTCATTTGACAGAGTCGATGTATGAACTTTTCCTACAGAGACTTCCGCTCTTGGGCTGTTTACGCCGGGCCCTCCTCCGCCGCTCAATGAAGGCACTCTATAATTCCTTCAGCTGTCTTCAAGTCTTATTTTCCACCTTGGTTTTCGAGTTCATCTGGAGTTCATTTCTGTTTTTTTTTTTTTTAAATTTAATTTAATTTTTTTCGGTGTTTCAAGATTCATTGTTCATGCACCACACCCAGTGCTCCATGCAATACGTGCCCTCCTCAACACCCACCACCAGGCTCACTCAACCCCCCACTCTCCTCCAAAACCCTCAGTTTGTTGCTCAGAGTCCACAGTCTCTCATGATTCATGTCCCCCTCCGATTTCCCCCCATTCACCCTTCTTTTCCTTCTCACAATGCCCTCCATGATTTTCCTTATGCTCCACACGTAAGTGAGACCATATGATAATTGACTCTCTCCGCTTGGCTTATTTCACTCTGCATAATCTCTTCTAATCCCGTCCATGTTGATACAAAAGTTGGGTTATTCATCCTTTCTGATGGAGGCATAATATTCCATTGTATATATGGACATCTTCTTTATCCACTCATCTGTTGAAGGGCATTTTGGTTCTTTCCAGTTTGGCGATTATGGCCATTGCTGCTATGAACATTGGGGTACATGGGGCCCTTCTTTTCACTGCATCTGCTTCTTTGGGGTAAATACCCAGTAGTGCAATTGCAGGGTCATAGGGTAGCTCTATTTTTAATTTCTGTATCTGGTGGGAACATCAAATTGTGTTTTCCTTTCCTACAGGTAGGCAGTTGTCCCTGCCTAATTGATGGTGTGTCCCCCTGATTTTTAATGCCTCCTTTCTGCATTAAGGTGAAGATCTTCCATGAGAAATGCCACGCCCCAAAGGCAGGGGCTGAAACAAACTGAGTGTACAAGTCGGGAGGCAGGCTTTCCCGGGCTGATCTGGTGGTCTGGCTCCAGGAACGCAGTCCTCCAATGGTAGGACATGCCCCTCACCCTCACGGTCCTTCCTGGAGCCTCCACTGTCCATCCAGGTTCCAAATGGCACGATGGAGGAAAAGTGGGAAAAGAGGGTAAAGGGCATGAGTGCTGTACTCTAAGCTACTCTCCAGAGTTTGGGTTCCATCTGTAGGCCAGACTCCAGGAGTTGGAAATTCCAAGTAGCCACGTTCCCAGGCGGATCCTGGGTCTTCTGCGATGGGGTTACTGGATCGTGGAGTGGGGCGCCTTTTGTATCTCATGCCAGAATTTCATAGGCGCTACATCCTTCTGGGCTTTTTCTTCTGTTCTCTAAATCTCATTGCCTGTCCAAACTTGAGAGTCTCTTAATTATCGTGCGTAAGTCTTGATATCTGGTAAGGCCAGGCAGGCACTGTTTTGTTAGCTTGCCTGCTTAATCGTCATGGCTGTTCTTGGACTTTTAGTCTTCCACACACATTTTTGTAAGGATCTGTGCATCACGCACGACAAAGCTTCCAGATGGGACTTTTACTGGGTTTCACTGAAGTTACAGATCAATTTGAGGAAGGAAGTCCTGACTTCTTTAGGGTATGCTCTTTCTACCTGTAGCCATAGTGACCTGCTTCATCTACTCGGGACTTCTGTCAGACCCTTCCGTAATGCCGCATAAACATCTTTTCCAGCTTATCTTTTCTTATATTTATTCCTATATTTATATAGGAATATAAAAATATATATTACAAGAATATAAGAATTCCTGTATTTACTCTACATTTATTCCTCATATTTATTCTTATATTTATTCCTAGAAACTTGCAGTTTCTGTGGCTTTGGTAATTTTTTTTCTATTACATTTTCTGATGGGCTTTTCTAACACACAGAGCTACTTTTGGTTTTTGATTATTGATTTTGAATCCGGAAAGCACCCTAAATCCCCTTATTAGTTCTACCTAGTAGGTTGGCAGTAGAGTCTTGGAATTTCTCCGTAGGCAGTCTATTCATCTGCAAACAATGGCAGTTTTGCCGTTTCCTTCCCAATCCTCGTACCTCTGCTCTGTTTTTCAGATGGATTGCATTGGCCAGCACCTCCAGAAAAGCATCAGGAATGAACTATGGGGCGGCTTCCTGAAAAGTGCGTGCTATCATTAGAGTGGGCTGAAGTCCCACTAGGAAACTCAAGGCTCGCATTTTCTTCCTCTCTTTCTCCTCTTCTTCGGTCACTCCTGCTCATCTCCTTCCTCCCTCCCCCTCTTCCTCTTCCTCCTCCATCTTCTTCTGTTCTTCCTCCTCTTCCCTCTCCCCTCCCCCTCCACTTCCCTCCTCCTTTTCCCCCTTCCTCTTCCCGCCTTCAGCACTTCCTCCTCCTCCTCTTCCTCCCTCTGCACCTCTTCCTCCTCCCCTTCCTTCTCTGTGTTCTTCTTCTGTTCCTCTTCCTCTTCTCTCTCTCCTCCCCTTCCTCCTCTTCTCTCTCTCCTCCAACCTCTCCTCCCTCCAACTCTTCCTCCTCCTCCTCTTTCCCCCACCTTCTCTTCCTCCTCCTCCTCTGTCTTCCTCCTTCTCTTCCACCTTCCTCTCCCTTCTCTGTCTTTCTTCTTCTGTTCCTCCTCCCCCTCATCCCTCCTTCTCCTCCCCCTCTTCCCCTGCCTCCTCATCCTCCCCATCTCCTTCTCCTCTTTCTCCTCCTCTTCCTATTTCTCCTCCTTCCTCTCTCCTTCCCTCCTCCCATCCCTCTTCCTTCTCACCCCCTCTTTTTTTTTAAATCAAGTAGAGGATGTTTCTTCTGTTCTGGATTTGCTAGGAGGTTTCTAGTTTGTTGTTGTTTTGTTTTGCATGTTGGTTTTTATGCCTGCTACTGGGTGCTGGTTCTGCAGAGTAGGGTGGAGGTGGGAGGCACTGCCTGACCCTGGCCACCTGTTTCCCTGCTCGGTCAGACCTGCCCCCACCAGGTTAGCAGTCCTAGACTCTTATCTGAGCTGCTTATTACTTTTTTTGACGAAATCAGCCCACTTGACTACAAGGTACCATTTGTAACTACATCATGAGATTTAATTTTCAAATATTTAATCTAAGATTTTTTTTTTCATCTATGTTCTTTGTGAAGCCAGCCTGTAATTTTCTTTTCTCATAATGCCCTTGACCGTTTTGATATCGAATTATATTGGTGTCAAAAAATGAGTCATGTGTTTTATTTGCTTCATGTATTTGCTGGAACAATTTGTGTAATAAACGCATTCTCTCATCCTGAAAGTTTTATAAGACTCTCCCTTAAAAGCGACCAGATCCTTGTGTGTGAGTGATTTTTACAATTTTTATATAATTTTATTCTCTATCTCTCCTAAATGTTCAGATGTACTGGTGAAAGTTTGCTCACAACAGTCTTATGATTTTAATGCTTCTGTTTATCTACAGTTATTAACTCTTTTTTTTAAAGATTCTATTTATTTATTTGACAGAGAGAGAGGGAGAGAGAGAGAGATCACAAGTAGGCAGAGAGGCAGGCAGAGAATGGGGGGAAGCAGGCTCCTTGCTGAGCAGAGAGCACGATGCGGGACTCGATCCCAGGACCCTGAGATCATGACCTAAGCAGAAGGCAGAGGCTTTAACCCACTGAGCCACCCAGGAGCCCCAGTTGTTAACTCTTTTTAAGTTCGTTTTTAGAAGAAGATTCATTTATTTATTTGAGAGAGAGAGAGGTGGGAGGAGGGGCAAAGGGAGAGAATCTTCTAGCAGACTCCCTGGTGAGCATGGAGCCTGACTCCAGGCTCCATCCCATGACCTTGAGATCATGACCTGAGCAGAAACCAAGAGTCGATGCTCAACTAACTGAGCCACTTAGGTGCTCCAAACTTGTTTTTAAGATCTTAATTCTGTTTATTTGTGTCTCCTGTTTTGACTTTGACCTTCTAGATGCTCAGTGACTATTAAGCAGTTTCTTTCAAAGAATTTTATTTTGGTTTTATATATCATCTGTATTTGGTCTGTCTTCTGTGTTTTATCATTTCCTATCTATTCAATGCTATGTATGACTTCCTTTCATCTCCTTTCTTGACCCTTCTTTTATTTTAGTGGGTGCTTGAACGATCAGTTCATTTATTTTATAACTTTAAAAAATTTAGTAAAAACTATAAATTTACTTTTAAAGAGTGCTGTAGCTCTGTCTCATGGATTCTCATATAAAGTGGCATTTCTGTCAATGAGTTCCAAATATTTTGTTCTTGCTATTGTGAATTTTTCCTTTAAACTGTGGGTTAGGGGCGACTTGGTGGCTCGGTTGGGCAGCTGCCTTCAGCTCAGGTCATGATCCCGGAGACCCGGGATCGAGTCCCATATCGGGCTCCCAGCTCCGAGAGGAGTCCGCTTCTCCCTCTGACCTTCTTCTCCCCTCTCATGCTTTCTCTCTCTCTCTCTCTCTCTTTCTATCAAATAAATAAATAAAATCTTAAAAAAAAAATAAACTGTGGGTTATGTTTATATATAGGTATATAAAAGATATATATCTATAGATATGTTTATAGAGAGATATATGTAAGATATCTATAGATATATAAGGTATACATAAGATATATAGATAGATATTATATATATTATTACACATAAGATATATATCTATATATCTAGTTTGTATCTTATATAATATATATCATATATATCTTATATATATTTATCTTATATATCTTAGGAATCTAAGAGATATATATCTATTTTAGTACATATTTTTCCACTTGTTCATTTTAACCATTTCTCAGTTATTTGTCTTTTGTTCTATTTCTTTTAAACAGCATGTAACTGGATTTTTTATGATCCAGTGAGATGGTATCCGACTGTGGGTAATTTTGATTGTCACATTTATTGTGCCTACTGATACATCTGCTTCTATTTTCTCTCCTTACCTGAGTTTGGTTTACCACTGAAGCTTTTCTTATATTCTTTTCTCCTTCTGGTTTGGAAGGTATTATATGTCCTTACATAAATTTTAGCTAATAGCTCTAAGTTGTTCTCTTCCAACAAAGTCAGAGTTATTTGGTGTTTTTCTCCTTCTCTAGTTGCCCCCACCCTGCATTGTTGTCTGGAAGTTTAATTCAATATTATTAAATTTAAAAATTCGAATTAGAGGTTAAATAGATTCACTGAAATATTTTTTATCAGTTTCTTTGCTCAGTGTGGTCTTCAACAGGCCACTCTCCTTCGGTTCACTTTTCTTCTTGCTGAAGTATCTCCTTTAGTAGTTTTCTCTGCGAGGATCTGGGTGGTAAAGCTTTTCTCGTTTCACACTTTGTTAGTATCTTGGCCTTCTTTATCCTCACTCTGGAACAGCAGCCTCAGAGGGCATGTTGAATGTTATGCTCTCATCACCCTTGGAGGCTGTTTATTCATTATCTTCTGGTATCTGTCGTTGCCGAGGAAACATTTGCTGGCAGTCTAGTTTTCATTCTGTTGTAATCACGAGTGTTTTCTTTTTGGTAGCTTTTATACTTTCTTTCCCCTTCATTTCCCGTAACAGTTTCCTTATGGTTTACTTCCGTTTACCCAGCTTAGCACTCAGTGTGGCTCATTAGCTGAAAGCTCATACATTTTCATCACATCGTGAAAATTTCTAGCCATGCGTTCTTCGAATATCGTTTCTTTGCCACGCACCATCCTCTCCTTCATGCGTGTTGCAATCTCGGTTTCTCTCCTACATCCTTAGTGTGTCTTCCATCTGTTTCAATCTCTCTCTACTCTGTGCTGCACTCAGAATGAACTTCACCATACACATCCTTTCTCTGACCAGGTCTGCATCCTGGTGTGATTTAAAGAATTCTAATGATTGTATTTTTCACGCCTAGGATCTTTAATTGAGAATTTAAAAAATGGTCTGCTATTAATTCATATCTGATTCCTACTATTTTGTTTCTTGCTATTTCTACTATTTTCTTTTTTTAAAAAAGATTTATTTTTTATTTATTTGAGACAGAGAGAGAGAGCATGAGAGGGGAGAGGTCAGAGGGAGAAGTGGGCTCCCTGATGTGGGACTCGATCCCGGGACTCCAGGATCATGACCTGAGCCAAAGCCAAAGTTGCTTAATCAACTGAGCCACTCAGGCGCCCTCTACTATTTTCTATATTCCTACTATTTCCTACTAATTCCTACTATTTCCCTTTTTGTATATTATTCCTTCCTTTATCTCCTTGAGGCTCTTAAATCTATTCTAGAGTCATGCTTTGGGGTTTTTCTAATGTTTGCCTTTCCCCATTGGTGAATGCTTTAGCTGATTTCTCAGTGTTTTGGCTGTCACAGTTAGTGTGCCATCAAATGTTCTGCAGAGCCTTCTGCTAAGAGGACAGGAGTCTTGCTCTTTTCCACCTTCCACCTAACACTGTTTAGTGGTTTTGCAGCTCTTTTTCCTCTGATCCTGAGAGTCCTGGTCCAGACCGGTGCTGCCTCGGAGGATCCCAGCTCCCAGCCCATGGTGATGCTGGGGAGGGCACACATAAGGTCATGGATCAAAGGCACATTAGCCTTGTGGCTGCTCTGTGCCCCAACTCTCCCTAGGCTCCCTCCATTTGCTCCTGGTTTCATCTGTAAACCTGTCTGGAGTCTCCCACCATGTGGGGTTGCCTGGGTCCCTACTGGCCTCAGGAGTCAAACCCCTCCCACTTCTAATGGACTCTTGGCCCCAGAGCCACACATGCCTCCAGCTTTGGCTCCTTCCCCCCACCGTTTCCGTTTCAGGTCCACAGAGAGCTTTGTTTTCTATTCGAGCATTGATAAATACCTGAAACATATACTGAATTAGCTTTTGCTGTGTTGGAGCAAAAGGAGAACAGTTGAAGTTTGAACTGAGATGCAAAGTTGCCTGAAGGTCCAGCCCTGTGTCCCCCCACAGGTCTGGTTCAGTGGAGGAGCTCTTCCAGTGAATGAATGACACAGTTTGTTTCTCGAATCTCAGATATTTTAGGGGTTATGAGTCTCCTCCTTTGAAGGCACAGAAAGGGAGCCTCCGGTGCTGGAAGGAACCAGGGTTCAGTCCATTTCTTCACTGAAGGCCACCAGGAGCACACAGTCAGGCTCCAAATCTGAGGGGTTTGGAGAGGAGGCTGCAGGAGAAGGAGAGCAGTTTAATGCAAACCGGGTTCCCAGCACAGCTGGTGTGTGAGGCGTGCGCTGCAGAGGGAGATAATGAGGCTGTCCCTGGATGGGCTGGTGGTGCCGTCTTTCCTAATGGGATGCTAAATGAAGTCATGTCAGACACAGGCTTACTTATTTGGGAAAAGACACTCAGCGCAGTCTCGTCTCCAATTCCACTTTGTAGCTGCTGCCTGACATGACAAGCAAGTGAAAAAGTTGGAGCTGACATTAGTGGTGGTGGTCTTATCAAGAGCTGGCTTTGTCCAAGTGCATCCTTTGCACACACGTGCATGTGTGTGCATACACATACATGTGTGCATGCGCAGGACCAGGCGAGAGGGGCGGGGGGAGATTGTGCATTTTCTAGGCGGATCCACACCCGAATGCATTATATTTGGCATTTCTGGCTCCTGCCCTGAGTCTGTCTACGTCCCCTTCAGGAGGTCCTGGAGCTCAGTAAGGTCAGTGACCCTGCATCTGGAAATATCCTGACTTTTCACTGCTAACAGCCAACTTGTTGCCAGGAAGGGATCTGGTTGCTGAAGGTATCCCATGTTGCAGGGAAAGAGAGATGAAATCTTGAAAACCCAGGATATTGCTAGTAATTATTAAAGCAAGTAGTTTATAGATCAATTGCACCCTCCACTCAAGTGCAAATAGTCTAGGTCCTCAACAGCATGGAAATCTCTGAAAATATTTGTGTTAAAGCCCCTTGGTAAATACTCCCTGTGGTGCTCTTGGTGCAGAAGGCAATAAAAGATGTTTTGTTTCAGTGCACTCTTCCCATGATTTAGAAAGGAAATGGGAGAAGCATACAGCAGCCCTGCCGTCACGCGCCCTCCGAAGTTGCTCAGCCATGACCGAGCATCTATTCTGTGCGCTAAGGGGGATCTCGAGGACCATAACATACAACACAATTTGTGTCGAAGCAGTGAGTAGTAAACTCTTCTCCTTCTACAAATTCAGTTAGTTAATCTCATTTTTTAAGGTAGCATAAACCCGGCCCCATAACAACGGCATGAAGCCCGGGACGACGTGAGAACTCACAGAGGTGACGGCGCGGATTGAGAAGGAAATGGGGATGCCGCCATCAACCAGTGCTGGACCAATCAGCCCCGGCAGCCAGCGGTCATCGATGTCTGCTTGCCGTTAGAATTTCTCATTCCTGTTTGGGTATGGTCTCTACTGGATGGAAAAGAGCTCTCATTTAGTATGCGTGTCCTAATTCATACTTTCGATAGTTCCGCAGATAACTGTGAGTGTGGACGATGTGTTTGGAACTTTGTTGGAAGTAGGGATGCAGCAGAGGACATGGGAGAAGAACCATCCGTCCTCAGCGAAGGTTTGTTCTAGTGGGGGCATGGTGACATTCAAGGAACACCTCAAGAAAGGTGACCATGGAGAGAAACGCTGGGAAAGAAATACACAAGGGTGACAACACAGGGTCCCAGAGCAGGCGACCTGCTGTTCTGTCTCCTGGTACCAACTATTCTCTTTATTCGTGATGGTCATGACACTTTTGTGATTCCTTGTACACTGTGCAAACAGAAATCTTTTCCACCTTCTTCACTTGGTCATCCTTGGGCTCAACATCAAGCCTGTCCTGCAGCAGTTAATGTGTTTGGATCAACCAACCAACCAATCAATCCACCAATCAGTATATCAGTGGAAACCTTTACTGACTGGCCTCAGATAACGTGGGAGTCCTGCTAATCCCCTTGTTTCTCTTTCTTCTCACCATGCTGCTCTGTGCAGTGTGTGTTACAATTACACACCGGTGGATAAATCATTAATTGTCTCTACTCATTTCATGGGTCACTAAGAACCTTTTTCCCCAACTAAATTATGTCTCAAGGGCAGAGATATGTCTTCACTTTCTTTATTACTCTACACAATCAATGCATCTGGATGCCTAATGTCTGGGTTGAGTCCTACACTAGATCCATACCTACCAGCGTGTTACAATTTGTATTCTTTGGTCCCCAGTTAATGACAGTGTGGCTCTGTCGCTGGAAGGGAAATCCACGTAATCGGAAACTCACCATCTCAGACATTACTCAGGTTAGGTGAGGGCACGTCAGTTCGACTTTCATTTCTTGAGGTTTTATACCCCACTGTTCCTTATGAATATTCTTTCAGAAAATCTGAAAAGAAGAAGAAGGAGGAGGAGGAGGAGGAGGAGAAGGAGAAGAGGAAGAAGATGATGATTCTGGGCCATAGAGAAAACAAGGAGGTGAAGAAAGATTCTCAAAGGCTTTTCTTTAGAAGTGAACTGGTTGTTCTAATCAGTCACGAGAAAAGCCAACAGCAGAGCCCTTGGACCATTAGGAATCTGTTCTGTCTTCGATTCGTTTTCTTCCCTGCCCTTCCTCCCTCCCTCCTTCCCTCACTCTCCTCTTGAAGATAGTCACCGGTGAGTGTTGTCCCCCCCTGTAGCTGCCTGCCTGGCCTTCCTCTAACTCCTGGACACAACTGGTCTTACCTTCAGCCTTTTCAGTCCCTATCCCATGACTGAAGATTGGCTATCTTATCCCCTATTTGCTCAGAAGGAGACAATGTTACAGAATAGGACGAGCTTGCAATGCGGATCAGGAAGACACCGCCCCAGTATCTACCGGCCATTAGATGTTGGCTGCGTTTATCTGTGCCTTTGAACTTGCCTTGCTCCTTCTGGACGATGGAGCCAGTCACAACCACCTGCGGGGTGGGGATGAACGTCCGGTGGGAGAAGGCTTTACAAACCTGCTTTGCAGATTTGAAAGTGCTCCCTGTGTGTCAGCTAGATAGGATTACGGGGCTTGGTTGCTATCACCAAGGAGTCTAAAATTTAATTATAGAGGTGCAGCTCCAGTTGGCGCCTCCTTTCTATTCCAGTGACGGTGCTATTAGTGGCACAGAGCAGGTGGTCATTTCTGGATAGACGACTGTAGGACAGAATCTATTCCACAAACATGTATTAATGAGACACTTACTATATATCCCTCTGCTCGGCCCTGGGGACTGCAAAAAAGTGAACAAGGCACCATCCCCATAGAGTCTCTTTTTTACTTCTAAAAAGTTCTACTTTGGCGGCACCTGGGCGGCTCAGTGGGTTAAAGCCTCTGCCTTCAGCTCAGGTCATGATCTCAGGGTCCTGGGATGGAGCCCCGCATCGGGCTCTCTGCTCAGCAGGGAGCCTGCTTCCCCTTCTCTCTCTGCCTGCCTCTCTGCCCGCTTGTGATCTGTCTCTCCTGTCAAATAAATAAATAATATCTTAAATAAAATAAAAGGTTCTACTTTGTCCGATGGTATTTGCAATGCCCCTGCCAAAGGTGCCTATGCTTTAATCCCGGTACCCCTGAATGTGACCTTCCAGGGAGAGAAGAATGAAGGTTGCAGGTGAGCGAGCCTGGAGATGGGGAGGTCATCCTACACGGTCTAGGGGGCGCTGATATCCTTGCAAGGGTCCTTGAAGGTGGACAAGGGAATCAGAAGGACGTTGGAGTGTGAGACAAACTTGCTTCACTGTTGCCTGGCCTTGAAGACGGAGGGAGACGCCCTGAGTCTGGAAGGGGGAGCGGCCTGCGCAGGTGGAGCCGGCCAGGAAACGGGCTCTCCTCTCCCCAAGAGCTTCCGGAGGGGACCGCAGCCCTGCCCACGCCTCCACTTCTGACCTCCAGAGCTGTCAGGGAATGAATCCTTGTTGCTTTGCACCACCGTTTTGGGGTACTTTATCTCAGTGATAGAAAGCTAACCACGTATTATTACTCCCTTCTCCTTAAGCATTAACCTCATTCAAAATTTTTTCCCGTGTCTTTTTTTTTAGAAATCTTTTTTTGAAGGTGTTCTTTATTTACTTGGCAGAGAACGAGAAAGCATGAGCCAGGGGAGAGGCAGGCAGAGGCAGAGGGAGAAGCAGACTGCCCGCCGAGCAGAGAGCCCAAGGTGGGGCTCAATTCCAGGACCCTGAGATCACGACCTGAGCTGAAGGCAGGCGCTCAACCAGTTGAGCCCCCCAGGTGCCCCTGTATACTGTGTTATTATGTGGCAGCCTCCGAATAGGGGCCAGGGCTGGGATGGCGGGGAGATCGGAACCTGCTGGGTCCTTGCCCTCCCGGAGCTTCGCGTGATGGGGGAGAGAATGCCAGTGAAGCATGTTTGCAAGGATGGCGGCAGTGGGGGCCCAGCAGGACAGGTAAGCACCACCTGCCGTGATCCCAGCAATCTAGCAATCTGCCAGAAGATCACCAGCACCCACGTGCGTCCTCCTCCAGGGAGCAAGAGAAGCCAGGCCAGAGCTGGGGGAGCAGACCCTCCTCGCCTCCTCAAGGCGCTGGGCAGCTGAGCTAGGGAGCTGCTCCTTCCAGCAAAGCCCTTGGCCAACCAGCCTGGGCATCCCGCTCCCGGTGGCCCCCGGGCAGGCCAGGTCAGGGGGGATGCCACCTCCTGTCTTGTTTGGCGCTGTCAATCCGCGGAAAAGACATCGGAGACATTTACGGAGCACAGCTAATCAGTTAAGCATTCAATTAATTAGGCAATCATTTCTTTGCACTTGATTTTCATTACAGTGAGTTTATTTTAGTTTCTTGTGTAGGAAAAACAGGTGCTCACATTTAGCTCCGTCAGCTTCCTGTCGCTGTGTTTGATTCACATATTATTTTTAAAATAGGTTTATTTTGGGGGCAAATGTGACCTGAAAAAACCCACTCGTATTTACTCACCCGTGTTGCTATTTTTGTGCTGCTGCCGCTGGTGGTGTTTTCTCCCCCAACCTGGGACGGTTTCGGAACTAAATGAAGCTCCGTGACATCACACACCCCTCGTCCCTCGTGCGCAAGCAAGGAGCCCAAATGTAAACACCTGGGATCTACGACAGGCGAGGGCCCTGCGGAGAGCGAGGTTCACGTCGTTTCCTAACAGGCCTCTCTTGGTCCACAGCTGGATGGCGTCCAGGTGTGTTCAGGATGCCGGGAACCCGGGTCCTGGGACGTCAGGCCAGGGATGCTCCCGAGAGCCCGCCCAGACTACTAACCGCCTGATTCACCCCTCCCACTGTTGCTGCTGGGGTCAGATGCCCCCGGCCGGGGCCCTGCACTGCCAGCCTGGCTCGCCGGTCACCGGAGAGCAGGGGAGCAGGCCAAATGAGGGGTGTGCACGCGAAGTGCTCTCTCGCAGCCCCTGCCTGCGGAGGGGGGACAGACACGGTTTGCTTTCTGCCTTCACACTGCTCTTCCAAGCAAACGCGGTTCTTCCTCGGTTTGGAAAGGAGGCGCGAGGATCCTTAAACTGCCCCCACTCTCCTCCCGCCTCCCATCTAGGTTTCCTTTGTGTGTGATGTAAAGGGTTAATATAAAAATAGAAGTCCTCAAGGCATTCTAGCGTTCTTCTTTGGTTCCCATGGAAACCAAGCAGTGCAAACATGTGAAGGATTTTTTTTTTTTTAAGTTGGCCAAAAATTTCATCCTCCAAAGATTTGGGGTCGTTCTGCCTTATGGTCTGGGAAAACTTTTTTTTAAAGATTCTCAAGAAATTAATAAAATCTCTTCACCTGTCCCCACCCTCCCACATGCACCCAAGCCCCAGACTTCTTTTTTTTAAAATGTATCCATCAGAAAGGGTCTTTTTGCGCCATTTCCCATAGGACCCCTTGAGAGCTTTAAAAAAAATCTTTTTGAAACAAAGTTTCTTTTCTCCGATCTCAGCAAGGGAATCAAGATGATTTCTTTCTTTCTATTTAAAGCAATTTGGAACAAGTCTGGTCACCGACCCGAAGTGAATGGTGACACTATCCCTCAGGGACAACCAGAACAAATGCTTTGAGAGAGCAGAGCCCTGGGTCAGGAGCTCCGTCCGCTGGTCAGATAGACCGCACCTGGTCCACGGAAACCTCTTCAGGACATGGCTGCTGCAGCCGGAGAGCAGGAGAGATATCAAGTTAGGGCTTTGTCCCCGTTGCTTGATCTCGTTAAGTGGTGTTAGTTCTCAGCGATTGGTGCGGCAGGGCCCAGGATGTAGCAGAGGGTCCCCGCTCCCGGGACCCATGAGACCCCGGGCCCCAGAGCATCTCTCCTGCGGGACCTCTACCGTGACAACCTCCTGGGTGGATTTTTTTTTAAAGGTGAGGAATGAGGGGGCACCTGCGTGGCTCCATGGGTTAAGAGTCTGCCTTTGGCTCAGGTCATGATCCCGGGGTCCTGGGATCGAGCCCTGCATCAGGATCCCTGCTCAGTGGGAAGTCTCCTTCTCCCTCTCCCTCTGCTGCTCCCCCTGCTTGTCCTTTCTTGTTCTTTCTCTCTCTCAAATAAATAAATAAAGTATTTTTTTAAAAAGGGTAAGGAATGAGAAATCTCTTCTGTTATGGGTCAATGATGCAACCCCAAAAGATGCCGAGGGCTTAGCTCCGGGTACCCATCAGTGTGATTTCATTTACAAGTGGAGTCTTTTCAGATGTCACCCAGTTAAGATGAGTGAACTGAGATGAACCTTAACCCGGTGTGCCTTGTGTCCTCTGGGAGAGATTCTTTCCTTGACTGCATTTCAGCTAGGAAATGACCCCCTTCTGACCCCCTTCCAGAGGAAGCCTTGGCTTTGGCCCGCATCCTGTCCTTGGCCCACCCAGCCCAGCTGTAGCAAGAATTCTGCTAAATCAATTTAGTGAGAATCCCCTCTGCTTGATGTCCCCTCTTAGTGACTTTCCATCAGTCTGCTTCATAGCTCCAGACCCCCAGCTGTCTTTGATGTATTTGGTCAAGGTCAATCTCTGTCCCTTATTCTGCAATTGTCTTCAATAAACCCTTCCTTACTGTTTTAACGAGTGTCAAAATAAATTTTTCTTTAGTAAAAGGATTTACATGCAGGGGAAATTTGGATACAGACATGCACGCAGGGAGAATATGATACGAACGTGGAGTCAGGGATTGAGGGGATGTTTCTACGAGCCCCGGGGACGTTGAAGATGCCAGCAAACCACTGGAGAGAGGCAGGAGGTGGGAGCCAACATGCCAACGCCTTGTGCTCAGACTTCCAGCCAGCAGCACGGGGAGAGAACCCCCGTCTGTCGGTGAAGTCGCCCAGCCTGTGGTGTTCCATTATGGCAACTCCAGGAAACCAGCACCCCCTCGGCTTGCATCCCGGGCATTACACACAGCTCCCGCCCTGCCCGACCCCAAGCCTTGGTCATTCTTTGGCAACGCCAGCACGCTCCCAGGAAGCGGAGACACGGGCGATCCGCAGGATGCAGGCATGGAGCCGAGCATTGTTGCTCTGGGGGCCGAGGTTAGGCAGATCAAGCCCCCCCACCCCCGGGGAGCAGGAACTGCTGGCTAATCCGCACAGAGCCCCTGCGGGGAGCTGTCTGGGGCGGGATGCTCTGGAAGGCACATTCCTGCCCTTCCACACCGGGCGGCCACTCACACGGGACTCAGGATGCCGGGGACCTCCTGAGGAGAGCCTCCCCACCGGACCTTTGCACCCACCAGCTTCCCTGCTGGAGGAGGCGGCTTCCTGCACGATAATCCATCGCTGGGCCCTTTTTTTTTCTTCTCCCCAAATATGTTTATTTTAATTTTTCAGTGTTACAAGATTGATTGTTCATGTACCACACCCAGTGCTCCATGCAGCATCGCTGGGCCTTTTAAATGTACTTTTCCACACGAGCAACAATGTCCAACCGGATGTCAGTTGTCAGGCGAACATAATTGGATGGGGAAAATGTTATATTGCGAATTAAGTTGACTGATGGGGAAATGTCAGTTTTATTAACATTCTTCCTTCAGACGATAGTTTTGTATCCGTAAAGATGAGTAACAAAAGAGTTACAGGAGGCGTCAACTTGGAAGGGGGAGTCCTTTTAATCAAGTCTGCTTTTCCTCCCTTTCTTCCTTCTGTGTTTAGGTATTTGATCTCTCCGTGGGGAACTCTTTCCGGGTTGTTGGCCAGTGGCCAGGAAGGACGTCCGCAGAGCACTCGGTCTGGCGGGAAGCCCGTTCAGGGCACACTCTCCTGACGCTGTGTGCAGGGACGCCAGGTGTGGGGCTGGCCCCAGCACGCCCCCGAGCTAGTCCTGACGGGGGTCGAGGGGTGCCCAGCATCAGCAGCTGGGCTGACGGGAACCCAGTCCGCTCCTTGTGAGGAATAGCTTCCTGGAATCCACTCTCTAGTTACAAGACTTCGGCACTGGCTTCCAGTTCCCTTTTCCTGTTTTTGTTACCCTGCGGAATGTGCCGGAAGGCTTTGGCATCTCCTCCCACCTGGCCTCTTGCATAACTCCTCACTGGGTAGTCCCCCCCTGCTCCTGCCTCTCGGGGACATCTTCCTCTCAAAGCGGTTTGGGCCCTGCTTTTTAAGCTGGGATCTTATGACCCTCCGCAGCCTCCAGAGGTTTCTAATTCCTCCAGAAATACATCCAAACCTTCCCTGGGCTTGCTAGCCCACAGGTTTCACCCCTACCTTCCTCTTTGCTTCCTCTCCTCCTACAGTCCAGCCTCTGAGCCTTTGCCCTTTCTGTTCCTTCCTCCTGCCCCTCTGTCCCCTAGAAGGTTCTTGGTTCCCTCCCGCGCCTTGTTGATGAGTTTCAAAGGGTCGCTGATGGACAGGCCTTCCCCACCACCGTTCCAAAGCAGTTTTTTCCTCTCTTCCCCTCTTGTGCTGTTTCCTTACCTGGGCCCAATCACTGCTGAGATCTCTCGTATGGATTTCCTATGCATTTAGGTCTCTTGAACATGCTCTAGAACATTCCACGGGGGGAGAGACTTTGCTACTGTGCCCAGGGCTGGGGTGGGTGCCAGCACGCAGCGAGAGCAGCTGGCTGCAGGTTTCGGCGTTGAATTAATTTATCGTGCCAGAGATGCAATTAGAGAGAGTACATTGCCCTAGGAGTGTTTATTAGACTGATGAGAAACATATTCTTTGGGAGGACGTGCTCCTTAGGAAACACCTTTCTGTGTCTCCAGGAAGGCGTGCAGGGAATTGTGCCTTCGGGAAGCGCGGCCACTCTGCACGCTGGTTCTCAGTCTGTCCCCGAACCGTCAGCCGCCAGGACGACGAGGGCAAGGGGATCCGTTCTCTGGGCCCCAAGCACGGCCCACCCCGTGAGGCCCTAGGGTCCTCCCTGCGGGTCGAAGGTTTTCCAGAATTGGCTGAGAGTGATGCATCTTGCACTGGGTGTAAATCAGATTCAAACAAAGAACAGCCTTCCATTCGGGTGTCCAATCGCACAGTCGTCCGTGAGTGTGTTGGAGATTATGTGTGCGAGTGAGAGAGAGAGACCCTGCTAGTCGGGTGCCGTTTGGACAATCGGGATTCTGTCCCTTCCCGGAAACTGGAGGCCCCCACGCAGGCAGGGACCTCGAGGATGAGCCCAGAGGAGCGTCTACCCAGAGACGGGGCGTGGTGGGATCCCGCGGGCTCGCGGCACACTTCACAGGCCTTGGTGACGGTCTGGGTCTTAAGATAACTGGGATTCATCACCTTGCGCCGCTGCACGGGTGCAGTCTCCCTGCAGCAAGGGCCATGGGGCTCCTGCCAGCAGAGCGGGCGGTCCGCGGTGGCCGCCGTCCTGACGATTTTGAGAGCAAATCCCCCCCTTGGGTTGAAGGCACTTACAGCCAGCTCAGGCTCGAATCTGTCTCTCGCCCTCGGTCAGGTGGCTCCCGCTTTGGTAGAGTCCACGGGTGATGTGCTCTGGGCTCACCGCGGGGCGGCGATTGCCGCGCACCCCTTCCGCACCTCTGACCTCCCAGCGTGGGCACAGCACTCGGGTCTCCGCACGGCCGTGAGGGGCCCCCGCGGAGGGCTGAGCTCACCCTCTGGCCGGGCAAGAGGAACAGGGGTCTTTGAAATCCTGTATTCCCAAGTGGGGGGCCTCCAGCTTTTCAGTGTGTAAGGACCCCCAGCAGGAGGGGTTCTCAGCTGACTACTGTGAAGTCTGGACCTCACACACGCTGTAGGACGGCTGTAGGATGGCAAGGGTTTCCTAACCAGACAACTTAAGCCTCTGCCCTGAAACCAGACAGCCTGAGGGTAAAAGGTGACCAGCTTTATCCTCCTTTTTATTTCCGGAGATGTGCTGGGTTTACCGCTCCTCAGGCGTGATGGCAGACCTCTTGCTTCCTTCTTTTCTGTAGGAACACACAGCCTTGCCCATGGCCAGTGACCCTCTGCGCCGTCTCGATTGAGGAGTGTTCTCCCCTGTGCTGATACGGGCTGTGGCCACGTCACCCCTGTGCCCCAGGGAATCCGAGTAGAGTCAGGGGCTATCTTATCAATGACGCTTTCAGGGGCCCCCAGGTTTCCAGGGCTGGGCCTGCTCTGCCCTCATGCTGGGGGGCCTATCAGGGAAGGAAAAGACCCAGGAGTCAAAGCTGTGCAGATCCAGAGGGGAGAGAAACCCGTCTGCTTTCCGAGCCGTGAGACTTGCGTTGTTTGTGACCTCAGTCTTTCCTGATAAGAACTGGCTCCTGGGGCCGCCTTGTCCCGAAATCCCCATCTGGGACAAAGTCTGAAAGTCCTCCTATGAAGATGCCCTGGACCCACGCAGATCCAGGCCATGGAGGTTTTTACCAAGAAACAACCACCAGAATCCACAACCTGGGCAGAGCCCCCTGCTCTTTGCCGAGACGGGCACAGCTTCAACACTTAGCCGCCCAGTGCCCATTTCTCAGTCTGCAGTGTTTAGGGAATGTCACACACCCTATAAAGAGACCGTCGCAGTCTGTGGCATGTGTGTTGGAATGTTGGCAGGACAGAATGATCAGAAACCAAGCATAGAAACAACTCCATTTGCTGGCTCTCTTCCTGGCAAGTTCTTGGGGCCAGTCCAACCCTGCCTGCCTTAGTCCAGACGTTGGTGTGCCGCACTCTAACAGACGTGCCGAAGTCGCTCTCACCTGTCACCTCACCCTGGTCTGCTCACGTCCCTGGCGGGTGGGCCGGGCAAGTCGCATCCCCATTTTAGACTCGAGGGGCTGGGAGTGAGGGAGGATGAGTGGCTTCATACCATCCGAGAGACTGGGGAGTTCGGACGGAACTGTGCTGGCTGGTTATAAATTCCACATTATTTATATTATGTCCGTGCTTCTCAACGTGTGTTCTGCAGAAAGCCTCTTACACCAATTATAAAAGATGTTCTCTGAATACAGGACATATGTTTAAAACGATGGGGAATGCTAGGCTCCAGGAAACAAGTTTTGTCGCCACGGGGCTGCTCAGAGCCTTGCCGGGCTTTTGCATGTCGTGAATCTCGGGAGAGGGACTGCTGCACTCGGGTCGATTGAATTTGGGTCCCAACTCTTCCTCCCCTGCAGTTTTGTCCTATGTCAGCATGGTGGCTGCCCGTGCATGTCCCTTCTGCGGCCACGTAACTTGCTTTGGCCCATAAGCTATTCCAGGACATGAACTAGTAGGGTTTCCACTGCAAGAAAAACCACCTTGAGTAGCTGCCAGTCCAAGCAGGATGAAAGAACCTCGTATCCGGACCCCGCCTGCTCAGGGTCCAGCCCCGCTGAGGCCAGGCAAACTCTGCCTGATCTGTGGACACACAGTCAGATGCCCCTGAGCTTGACTCCTAGGTGGCCACCCACGCAGCACTGTTACGGCAGGAGGCAAGATAGGATGCAGTGTTTCTCTCTCTTTTGACCATTGAACCCTCTGCTCGTTGAGTGCCTGCCGAGGGGGCTGGGAGGAAGTCCTGCAGTCCCCCTGGGGCTCCGCCAGAAAACATGCTCAGATCTGCTGGCCACAAGGCAGAACTTCTTGACGGCTTCTCGGCTTGCTGGCACCCCAATGGCGTGGGTCCCGGGGGGGAGGTGACCTGGAACTAGTGTTCACTTTGGAAATGTCAGGGTACCATGTTATCTCCTGCCACCTGGCCCAGGGGCCTTTCACGTCTTCCTGCGACAAGCCTGCCAGGGGGTGGGGTGTCTTTGTGACACCAGGACGGCCAGCAGAGAGACGACCACCCACCATGGCAGTGCCTCCCAGTCCTGCTGTGGTCCGACCAGGCGGTCGGCATCGCCCAAATTTAGGGGAAAGTCTTTATTCCAGCAAAAGGCGAGGATTTTCTTGCTTTAGCCAAGGTAAGAAATCATGGAAGAAGCCCGGATAACTCAGAACAGATGAAGTGTGACCCATCTAAAATTTGTAATCCATCAACCTTGCCACTCCCCTGGCAACCTTTTTCCTCCCAGCTCACAGGGAGGTCATTTTTCAACCATTCGAAGCACCTTTGGACTTGCCATGTCTCCAGCTTTGGAGAAGGGCAGGTTGGGTTGAAAGACTGAGCAGGAAGAATAGTAAGGTCACTGTTTTCTGCCCCAGTCCTTATAGAGACAGGGAGCCTTGGCCCCCCACCTACGGTATCGATCTTTCATTCTTTTCATGGGGTGGCAGAGGGATGTTGGAAAGAGGGTGAGGAGAACCAGAGGCTTTATCCTGAGAACAATGTTGTGATGTAAGCACAGCCAGCTGGCTTCTCCTTGTCCTCATCCCCTTTTAAGAGGTGACACAGAGAATGAGACCCAGAGAGAATAAGAACAAGGCCATGAGGGGCCATGATGGGCACAGAGCAATCACAGAAACTAGTGAACATTCTCGTGTACCAAGAGCCTTCATAAAGCTTATTTGTTTTTGTTCTGTTTTTCTTTCCAAATGAATTTGCTTTGTCTTAGGAAGAGGCACCGTAAGGTAAGTCTAACGTTTTCTTGGTATATTTCCTGTGTAGGATCTGAAATAAACAAACGTGAATTGATTGTTTACCAAATCATCAAATTGCCTGAAGCTTGAGGAACCTAAAAGAGGAAAATCCAAGGTGCAGAACAGATAAATGTTTGGCACTCAGTACCTTGTGAGGGAATATGTGATAAATACATAAACCAGAGGCTGACAACTGTGGTCCACAGGATAAATACGGCCCTCTCCCTATTTGTGTAAATAAAGTTTTATTGAAACACAGACACATCCATTCATTCCTGAATCACGTGTGGCTGCTTTCATGCTACAATGGTGAGCCGAGTCTTTGCCACAGAGACCACTTGGCTTACAAAACCTAAAATATTTACCATCTTGCTCCTTCCAGAAAAAGTTGCTGACCCCTGACATAAACAGATTTCTAATTCCTGGGTCTGAAGTAGGCTTCTAAGATACATGGATTTCTGAGGGTAATGTCAAGAAAGTCAGCTAACCAAACTTTTCACCTTCAGCTCTCCTGAACTGGATGTGAGGCTGATCCATGAATGAGGTTGTCGATCGTGGCAGGTGCTGCTGTCGTCCTATCCTATGACCTCAGTCTAGCCATGGATAGTGTCCAAGGAACAGGAGCAAGGGGTCATTATACCCCCAGCAGTAACCCTCAACCCATGGCAATTGAGTCAGTACACATCTGTGGGACAGTCCCGGGGCAAGGTCCATGTGGTTTCCCAGAGGCCCCTCTGCAGGATGGTGCCCTACTGGAGAAGCCATTCATCACCACACACTTTCTTTGATCCTTTTCCTCCCCCACTTTCCATTTCCCCGCCTGTGCTTCCTGGTTCACCTGGCAGGGAAACTATCTGTTCCTAAGACTTGTCATGGGATAACCAACCTAAGAAGCTAATACTTACCAGGCATTTACTCCGTGCCAGGTTGTGGGGGAAATTGCTTTCACAGGAAGAGTATGTTTTATTTTTTCTCTTCAAACCTTCACCCTGAAAACATTTCGGGGGGAGCCAATTGTAGGCAAAGGAACAGCCAGCAGTGGGGGCAGATACAGGTTTGTCAAAGCCTGGAACTTGTTCAATTTCCAAAACCCTCTTTAGGAAAAAGTATGATGGATCATGCATATTTATTTAGAATAAGAAAGTTGATCATGAAATCACAAAATTCAAAAAGCTGATAAATGCAACAAATATCACAAAACTAGACCAATCATGTAGTTTTATTATGTGACCACCTGACCCAGTTCTGGCTTGGTGTCCCCATGTGACAGGTCACTGTGGGGTATGCATTGGCTCAATGGGCAGCTGGAAGATTCTAGGAGCCCTTGCTGTTCTGTAAGGACACTAACTGTTATGGGATGAGTCATGTCCCCAAAATTCATATGTTGAAGTCATTAGGGTAGAGGCTCTTTACAGAGGTGATTAAGGTAAAATGAGGTCATTAGGGTGGGTCTTAATCCAGTATAACTGGGTTCTTATAAGAAGACAAGATCTAGACACAGACATGCACAGAAGGATGACTATGTGAGGACAGGGGAGGACAGCCATCCAAATGTCAGGGAAGGAATCCTTAAGAGGAACTAGCCCTTCCAACACCTGGATCTTGGACCTCCAGCTCCCAGGACTGGGAGAAAAGTGATTTCTGTGTTTCATGCCACTCAGTTTGTTGTACTTTGTTACAGCAGCCTTAGCAAACTAATATTCTAGCAATAACTAAGCAATATGGGGAAGTGAGTGCTCTGTAGGATCTGGTCACTGGAAGGGACTATAGGTTTTCCCAAAGTAACTTTCTCTTGCTGGATCCCCAGCCATGGCAGCCCTGAACCAGGGTCAACGTTGTGACAAGGAACTTCAGTGGAAAGAGGCAGCCAAGAGGCACCTAAAACTTCATCTTCTCTGGCTTCTTGGATAATTCATCAGCCATCTCAACTCAGAGGCCACTTCAGCCACCACATGTTCATGAGACCCTGGTAACTGAAGGACTAGTTCCAAGCAGAACACCACAGTGGAATGCTTGGCCCCCTTCGCAAGGCATCACCCATTCAGATGCCGAACATATAGTAGCATGCTCCCCAGTTCTGGACACTGTCTCAGACCTAGACAGCTCTAACCACACACCCACTTAAGATCCTCAGGGGTACCCTGGAGAACACTTTGATAATCACACAATTTATGGGATCCCCCAAAGATGACAGATGCTAGAAAAGCTGTAGTAGAATTATATAAGTACAGAGCATTCCTCATTTCTACAAAATGAGGGGAAAGAATAATTTTTAAAACTGAGTGAAAAAAAAGTTCAGAAATCCAAAAGCACAGGAATAAAAATAATAATAGCCCTCCATATTAGCATTCTACAAAGCTCTTTCCCAGGCTAAGGGCATAAACAGATTTCAGAAGGCTTTGCTTAAATTCACTGGGCTTGGGAGACTATTATAATAACCTTATACTGTAATCTCCATTCTACAGGCTCAGAGAGATCAGATAACTGCTCATCATTGGACATAGCTCTTTGAGAAACAGAGCCTTTTTACTTTAAATGTTCTCTCTACATTCTTGCTGCAGGCTCAGTGGGGAATCCATGGGACAGGGAAGCAAAGGGAAAAGGCAGATGGGACAAATGTCATCCAGAAACAGGCCATTGTGGGCAGAGGGCTGATTCCAACGAGGATGTGCCCAAAACATGGGAGTTGAGGAGTGCATTGAAAGGGAGCCCCAGGGTTTGACCCACATAGGTTTTCATCAGAGCTCGTTGTGAACTATCTTTTGGATCAGGGAAGTGAATATTGCCCCCATGGGTCCTCCACGCCAGCTTCTGATGAGATACTCATTCCACGCCCCTCCCTGGGTGATTCCATGTACCTAGAAGCCCACTATCCCCAAATCCACATCTCCATTCCAGACCACTCTTGTCTGGCTCTGGAATTCCAATGTCTTCAATGGCTCATCTGAATTTCCACATGGATGACTCCCAGGCAGACTTCTCAATGTCTCATCATGTCCTTCTCACTCATCCCCATGGGATGTCCACCACCTGCTCCTTTTCCAGGGGGTTCCATGTTGGGAAATGATAACTCAACCAATGGCTCATTCAGAAATCTGGAAGGTACCCTCGATCCCTTTATCTCCTTTATCCCACACACTTGACCTACCTTCAGATCTTGCTGATTTTACCTCCAATTATGTCTCCATGAAGACTTAACTTCTTTTAATCTTCGCAGCCAGCCACCAACTGATTTTGATGTTTGTCATGAAATACGCATGAATCTTTGAAAAGTACACATCATTGTTTGATCATGTGCTATAAATGTCCTTTTGTTTCTTCCTATTTCCCTCCTGGGGTGTCAGTGTTCAAGATCTCACACTGTCTGGTCCATTGCCTGCAATTGGAGACTTCCACCATCGTTTACGCATCCATTCCTCTCATGATGGACAACTAGTTTGTTTCCAAAGCCCACTACCACAGACAAGTCCTCAGTGAGAAACTTCTGAGAACTTCTGAGATCTTACTCCTGGTGTGGGACAGCTGGGTCATAGGTGTCCCCCTTTCCACTCGGTGGTTTTTCTCCTTCTTGATTTGTAGCAGTTTTATATTGATCTGATATGAACTGTTTGATGCCCACACTGTCACAGTCCATGCAGCCTGCCATAATAGAGCACCGCACATGGGGAGACATATAAACAACAGACATGCATCCTCACCGTTCTGGGGGCTGGGAGTCCAAGATCAAGGTGCTGGCAGATTTGGTGTCTGATAAGAACCCTTGTCCAGGTTCACAGGTGAACATCTTCTGTGTCCTCACTTGGTGAAAGAAGCAAGGGAGGTCTTTGGGGGTCTCTTTTATCAGGGCACTAATCCCATCCATGAGGGCTCTACCCTCATGACTTACTCACCTTGTCACCTTCCAACACCATCACTTTGGGAATTAGGTTTGAATATATGAATCTTGGGGGGATACAATCCTTCAGTCTCTCAGTGGACTATATGTGTTCCCCCAAAATTCATATATTGAAACTCCAACACTCAGTTTGGCTATATTTGGAGATGGGGCCAATAAGGAAGTAATTAAGGTTAAATGAGGTCATGGGGTGGGGCCTCATGACAGGTTGTCCTAACAAAAAGAGACACCAACACTGACACCGAGCACCCTTTCCCTCCCTTCCTCCCTCCCTCTCTCCCTCCCTCTTTTCCTCCATGCATGCACACACACCAAGGAAAAGCCATGTGAGGACTTAAGAAGGCAGCTGTCTCCAAGCCGGCACCTTGATCTTGCACTTGGCCTCTAGTACTGTGAGAAAATATATTTCTGTTATTTAAGATCCCTAGTCATGCTATTTTGTTATGATAGCATGAGCAGACTAAAACATGTGGGTTACAAACATCTTATATCCCCACTTTTATGATAGCATCAATTATAAGATTATTTTTAAGATAATCTTCTAAGAAATCTCTTACTCAACTGTAGCCAAGTGTATTGATCCCTTCTTTTATGGTTTGTCATTTGCATCTTGTTTAAAAAAAATCTTACCAACCTGACGTCCTATAGATAGTCTCCTACATTTTTTTTAAGAAATTGCATTGTTGGTTTTTCATATTTAGGGGTTTAATCCATGTCAAATTTATTTTTGTGTATATGACTTCTTCCCCCAGACTGATGAGTTCTGCCCACTGGAGAAAACTCCATTTGGTGATCTTTTGACCTCTTTCCGCCCTTGACTCTGCCACAGAGAGAGGAAGGGTGTATCTGATTGGCAAGTCTGGGCAACAGCCCAGTTCAATAACTTCCTTTTGACTCTACGGAGTTACTCCCTGTACACTCATTGCTCCTCCCCTGCAAACCCATTCCAAGCAACCGGGGGGAGGCCTGCCTGGTCAGGAGGTCACTGTAACTGGGTGGGAGGCCTGTCCATGCCTGGATGCAGAAGCAGAGACCTTTGTCCTGACTCCGGCCCACGTCCTGCGTTTTAGCCCTTACTACTAACAAAGGTGCTGTTGTAGCTTTTTAAAAAAGCTGGATTCCATATTTGATTCCCATCTCAGTGTGTTCAGAATCCAGGAGAGTAAAGAGGTGCTGGAATTCTGTCTTCTGAAGGATCCCAACGGTTGAAGGAAAGCAGTCATGTGTTGCTGGATCTCCACCATCTTCTCTCTCATCACCGTGATGAGACCCTTCCTACCTGGCTGGTCTGTAGAGGTGCTTCTGTCCTGTGCTGCCTTCCAGCGGCAGGTGGGTTTGTTCCTGAGCTCTGGCTTCCATGCCACCCCACACAGTGACTGCGACACTGGTCTCTGCATCCAGCACAGAGCCATTCCCATCCTTGAACTCTTTCTCTTCTCAAAATGTTCTTGACTCTTCCCACTCTTCATTCTTCCACAAAAGTCACATAATAGGTTCCTTAAGGCCTATGAAAAATTACTGAAATTGCTTTGAATTTATAGATTAATTTGGGGAGGATTGACGGTTTTTATGACATTTGATATTTCTTCTCTAGTTATTTAGGATTGCTTTCGTGTCTACCAACAAAAGTTAGTTATCTGTGTGAACGTCTTGCACATCTTTTGTGGGATGTATTCTCAATACCTTATATTTGTTTCCTATTGTAAATGATATTTTTAAGAATTGTTGTATGTGGTTATTGTTTGTCACTGCACTAAAGGCACACTGCCATTCTGAGGGATGAACCTTGAAACAAGAAGCTGTACAGAGGTCTCTCATTTATACTCTGAGTTGATCTGTGTTCTCTGGAGTTTTCTGTGTGCCAGTCACAAATATGAACAATGATGGTTTGTGTTTCTTCCTTTCCGATCCTTGTAATGTTGATTTCTTCTTGTGTTCCTGTGCCGGTCAGGACCTCTAGCCCAGTGTTTGAATACAAATGCACATCCTTGTCCTGTTTCCGACTTCAGGATTACCATTGTTGGCACGTCTCTATAAAGTCTAATGTTTGCCATATGTGCTCTGATGAATATACTCCATCATGGTGGCTTTCATGACCCATGTGTGTGCACACATGTGTGCATACACACAACTCTCGGTTCTGTGACCAGTACCCATATACATGTGTAAACACACATACAATAGAAACAGATATCGCTCTAATTTACTTCTGACAATATGACTCCTTCCTTCTATTCTCTTCTCTTCTGCTCTGCTCTACCTCACCCTACCCTATCCTACCCTATCTTGTCCTGTACTATCCTAGCCTAGCCTAGCTTAGCCTAGCCTAGTCTACACTAGCCTACACTAGCCTATCCTAGCCTAGCTGAGCCTGTCCCATTCTACCTTACCCTATCCTACCTTATCCTACCTTACCTTACCCTACCTTACTCTACTCTACCCTATCCTGTCCTACCCTACTCTAGCCTGGCCTAGTCTACCCTGTCCTGCCCTATCTTATCCTATCCTATCCCATTCTGTTCTATTCATTAATATTTTCACCAAAAATGACCTTGCAACACTAAAATTCATGACAATCCACAGCTTAAAAACAAGGACATTGCTTTAGAAGGCTTATAAGATCAGGAAATTCTCTTCTACTTGTAGGGCGTTTATTACATTTTGTTGCTTAATCATGAATGAGGCTGAGTGTGAAGTATGAGACAGAAAGGGGTTAAGGATGACTCCAGGGATCTGGACCTGAGTCCCTGGAGAAGTGGTCTTGTCACCTCCTGAGATGGGCACTGGGAGGGGTGTGTGCTGGGGGAGATAGGAGGTCAGCAGTGTGACATGTCCATTGGACCCCTGGGTGGAGGGTTGAAGCAGCTGGATACAGGAGCCTAGGGTGTGTCTGTTCTTCCCTGGGCTTCTGTCCCTTCATTTAGTCCCATCATGCTAACCACACTTGTGTTTCCCTGTAGGCTGTAGGTCCCTCCCATAAGCGCTCATGTGCTCTGACCCACTTATGGCAGAATGAACCTTGAAGGGTCCTGGGTTGTTGACTTGTCTTCATCACAGGTTTGTATTTCCTTTGGGGGTCCTCTGGCTGGTGGGGAAGGGTCCCTCCAGGGCAGGATTGGGTTTGCTAATGACAAACATCACAAAGGCATCACTAGACCATGTTGGTAAGATCAGCCTTAAGACCTGAACACAGCTCCAAGAGATGTTTTTGCTCATACAGATTTTTTTTTCCTCATCCCAAATCCAGGCAGAGGCATCTGAACTTCCTCATCTCTCCTCATACAGGTGGGAGTTCACACCGTCTCTGAAGTTGCAACAACAAACACTTTTATTCAGAGTCTTGGTTCTGGTTCCCCCAATTTGGGTGGGTTTTCAGCCTCATCTGCTGCTGACCTCTTGATGTTAAAGTCCAAGCTCATATTTATAAGTCTACCTCTGCCCCTTACCTGCCCACCTCACCCACCTTCTTCACCTGTGCCCCTCACCTGCCCACCTCACCTGCCTTCCTCACCTGTGCCCCTCACCTGCCTGCTTCATCCAGGAGCGGCAGCCTTAGCTAATGGCTTGTCACTCTGGCTTTCAGTTCTCTTGTAATACCTGAAACCAGGGGTGTTTCTTTTCTTGGAAGCTTAGATATGCACTTAAAATACATGTTGTTATATTTTATCCAGTATAACTGGGGTTATTACTTGGGTTATTTTACTAAGGTCTGAATATTTGTGTCCCCATGTGTGGAAGTGTGGCTTTTGGGAGGAGATTAGGTCATGGAGGTGGAACCCTCTTGAATGGGATTAGTTCTTTTATAAAAAAAGACCCCAAAGAGCTCCCTCACCCCTTCGGCCACATGAGGACACAGTGAGAAGACAGCATTCATTAGACACCAAATCTGTGAGTGCTTTAATCTTAGACTTCCAGCCTCCAGAACTGTAAGAAATAAATCTCTGTGCTTTATAAGCCAGCCAGCTTATGCTGTCATAGTAGCTCCAATGGACAAGGCATAGCTGGTCCACCATCTTGCCAGGATCCCAAGTCCTCCAGAGTAAATCTTTCCAAACACATAGGCCTACACACAAAGGTTATCCCTTTGCCCTTAGGATACAGTCCCGAAACTTCATGTGGGACCTGCCCTTGCCTCCCACTCTCCCTTAGCCTTCTCATTCTTCCTGCTTCCCTAAATGTCCGTGGACCTTTCTCATCTCCAGCTTCTCGACCTGCTCTTCCCTCCACATCCGGCTCTAACCTCATCTCCTGTGCCTGGTCCTTCATCTGGTTAAGCCTGTTCCTTCCTTAGATCTTGTCTGAATGTCCCCCACAACTGAAGTAGCTCCAGTTTCTCCTGTTATTACGGACTTATACCACACCCTGACCCTTTCTTGGAGCCCTTACACAAATGATTTAACAGTGATTTATAAATATAGTGGTTAGCGTCTTAACACGTGTCTGTGATAAGTGTGATAAGTTTATGATAAGCGGTGATTTAAAGTCTGTCTCGACACATAGACCAGTGGAACAGAATAGAGAGCCCAGAGATGGACCCACAACTCTATGGTCAAATCATCTTTGACAAAACAGGCAAAAATATCCAGTGGAAAAAAGACAGTCTCTTCAATAAATGGTGCTGGAAAAATTGGACAGCT
>CM052798.1:2345763-2365861 GCA_028533885.1 Nasua narica
AAATCATGGAGGGCATCGTGAGAAGGAAGGGAAGGGCGAATGGGGGGAAATCGGAGGGGGTGTTGAACCAGGAGAGACTGTGGACTCTGAGCAACAAACTGAGGGTTTTGGAGGGGAGGGGGTGGGGGGGGTTAGCCTGGTGGTGGGTATCGAGAGGGGCACGTACTGCATGGAGCACTGGGTGTGGTGCATGAACAATTAATCTTGTAACACTGAAAAATTAAAATAAATTTGGGAAAAAAAAAAAATAAAAATAAAGTCTGTCTCACCCCCCAGACTCCAAACCCCAGAAGGGCAGAGGCATCTCCTTTCCTGGATCGCCATGCTTGGCACTGTGGCTAGTCCTTTGAAAGGCTGGCAACACTTTGCATGTGTTTGTGAATAACATGAATAACATGGAATAAGTGAAATGCAAAGCTGAGCGGGTCTTTTCTTGCATGAAAACTTTCCTCTGATTTGCCCTCCCCAGGATCCAACCTGGGGCACTCAACATGGCATGTAGATCAAAGCTCCCCTGAGATACAGTTCACATACCTTCAAGCGAAATTCAGTACATCCAGTGCTTTTTAGTGAATTTACGGAGTTGTGTGGCCATCACCACTATTCATTTTTGGAATATTCTCATCTCCCCCAAAGGAGCTGTGTGCCCATTAACAATCATTCCCCATTCTCCAGCTCCCACTAGCCTACTTTCTTTTCTTATGGATTCGCCAGTTCCGGACATTTCACATAAATGAAATCATACAATACATGCTTTTATGTGTGTCTGAGTGTTAGGGTTTTTTTTTTTTCCCCCGCTTAGTATAATGTTTTCAAAGTACATCCATGTTGGATCATTTCATTTCTATTTATGACTAAATAATAGTTCTCCGTGTGGATGTAAGACATTTTGTTTGTCTATTCATCGGTGGATAGACATTTGGATTGTTTCCATTTTGGGGTTATTTTGGTTAGTACCACTATGGATGGTAGAAAGCTATGCATTTAAAACTGGACTCTGCTACCCATCACTTGCTTCACCCTTTACCCTCTTTCAGAGTTGTTTGTGGTGCACAGGACAGCCACACTCACAAGCTTTCTTCAAATAACATGAAAAAGCAGATCACACAAAAAGGTGATGGAGTGTACGAGGTTCCTCCTGTTTCATTTTGTGAGGTTGTTTGTTGGTGTTTAGTTAGTAAATTAATGGATACTGTCTGCCTGCTCAGTTATAGCCTTATTCATTACAAGACGAAGACTTAACAGAGGTTTGTAATTAGAGATTAAACCACTCACAAATTAAATGCAAATTATGAGATCTATTATTAATAAAAGAGAATCCAGGATAGTGTGAAGCAAGTGTTTTATACTAGAGAAGTGGATGTGTGTGTGTGTGTGTGTATTTATTTATTTTAACTTATTTTTTTACTGATAGATCTGTGCTTTCCAGCAGCACTAGAATGTAGGCAGCACTTTCTGCAAACAAGTGCTTCTCACCTCTGGAAACTTAACATTGTCATTCCCACTGCTGGAAGTTTGCACTTTGAATTCTTTCTCTTCCTTCCTTCCTTCCTTCCTCCTTTCCTCCCTTCCTTCCTCCTTTCCTTCCTTCCTTCCTCTCTTTTTCTTTTCTTTCTTTTTTCCTTTCTTTCTTTCTTTCTTTCTTTCTTTCTTTCTTTCTTTCTTTCTTTGTTTCTTTCTTTCTCTCTCTCTTTCTTTCTTTCTAGTTAGCCACTATATAGTACATCATTAATTTTTGATGTAGAGTTCAATGATTCATTAGTTACATATAACACCCAGCGCTCATCACAACACATGCCCTCCCTATCACCCATCACCCTGTTTTCTTTCTTGACTAACTCCTACTGTGTACTCTAAGATTTTGTGAAGATGCCTCTTCCTCCAGGAAGCCTTCTCTTCTTGCTTTCATGGTACTGGAATTTCCCCTGCCATGGTGCTTGTATTCCTGCCTGCCTCCTCCACCAGGTCAGGGCCACATGAGGTAAAGGTCATGTGAATATATATACTGGTATGCAATATGATATATTGCATATATATAATATATATATTAAATGCATTGTGTGTGTAAATACACAATATTGCATACAGATTGTGTATATTTTTATATATTTATAAACAGTATTGTATGCACATTGTATATGTGTATATATATAGCATATACATACTGTGCACAGACACATATATACAGTGTATATACAATATGTATTTATCTTACTGACCTTTGTCCCTCCAGAGCCTGATACTATGCTGACACATAGGAGGCATTCACTGAACATGTGCTAAGTGTATGAATGACTGCTCTCTCACTGCATGGTGATGGGGTGGAAATGTTATTCATCACCCAAATCAGGTCAGTTGAGAGTAAATATGGTGCTGCCAGTGACCTTGCTCAGAGCCACAGGCCTGCCTGACGCTGTCCCAGGCACTTTAAGGTGCAGGGCGCCCTATGTGATGGGAATCCCAGAGGGAAAGGGAGATAAAATGGTGTGGGGCTATCTGTGGTGTTGCTGGTAGGAGTCAGATACGGGATGGAGGTTAGCCATGACCCACTAGATGCTCACAGCTCTGAGTACTCTGGCCCCCTGCAGATTAGAGATTAGCAAACTAGTGCCCATGGGCCAACTCCATCATTTGGCACAATATTTCTTTTTAAATAAAGTTTTATTGAAACATAGCTGTACACACATACATTTGTTTACATATTTTCCACGTCTGCTTTCAAGCCGTAGCAGCGGAGTTGCATTGTGACCGGGACCTGGATGATTTCAAACCAAAAATATTTATTACCTGACCCTTTACAAGGAAAGATTGCTGATAATACAAACCTCCCTAGACTTGTCCCTAGAAGGTACAACCTCTAGAAATACAGACCGCATGCTTCATGTAATACCAGCCTGCAGACACTGCCAGGGTCTGGCCTTTGCAGGGAACAAAACCTTTTTCATCCACCCTGTTAGGCTGACTTAGTGCTGGGGCCCATGAATCAAACCGATAGGACAGATTAACGGGAAAAGGTTTATTACGTATGCACACAAAGGCCTGATAGAAAAGGAACTAAGGACCCCATGAGGCAGAAGGATACAGGAGCTCATGGACCAGTTTAACTAAGGGTGACTAATTGGGGAGAAGTGACAAAGCAGAAGGAAGGGGTGCAGGCTTTCTAGGGATGGTGAATGGTGGTTCGGGATAGGGGGAGTAGTGGGGACAAGGCTCATTTCAGCAAGGCTGGTTTTTGCAGACTCATCTTGGTGACATCTTCGTCTTTGGTGATAAAGGGTGTCCTTCCCTTCCAGGTAGGAGAGAGGAGGACATCTTACAAGGGAAATTTATGTCCTGCTTTTAGGCAGGTGGGGGAAGGCAGAGGGTTTCTCCTGCATGTGCTATTTCTTAATTGCCTTCAGCTCAAAATACCCTTTTTTGCCAAAGTGGCATATTTTTGGGTGTCATATTCTGGTCCCCTTGATCCTACGACTTCCTGGCTCTAAGAGTACCAATGTCCGCTGTGACCTAGCAAATTACCTGACCCTCCCTGCCTCAGTTTCTTCCTGGGCCAACACAGGCAGGACTACCCTCCCTCGCTGTCTACCAGGAAGTCTGCGGGACTGGGGCCGTCACAGGAGGCGATTTCAGAAACAGCTTTGTACAATGTGCTGGAGGAATGCAGTGGAATGCTGGCCTGGGGTTGGACCCCAGGGAGGGGGCGGTGGCAGGCCTCCCAGAGTTCAGCCCAAATGGGTAACTGCTCACTGCACTTAAGAGCCCCCTTGTTCCCACTGAAGATAAAAGGAAAGTTTCCAGGGATCCTTTGTTCATGCAGTGGGTTTGAATTTGCCAATGTCTGAATTTCCCTGCGGGACACAGGGCTAATTGTGAGATGGCTTTGGAGTTAAATGTTCAGTTATTCTCGAAGATTGCGGCGGGATTTGCATTTGAAATGCATTGCCTGGCTGTGAATGTGAATGCTTGGAGGGGCTGGTTTTAAGAGTTCTGGGCTCTTAGGACACAGTCTCTGGTAATTTTCCATCCCTGTGATGCCCCTCACCCGGGCTGGGGAGAACTGCCTCCAACAGCCTGGACTCACTGGTGGGTCTACAGAGAATTCTTGATTTGGAAACAGGAGAAAGAGAGCCAGACTAAAAATAAAGCTGCGTCGTTAAGTGCACACGGACTATTTGTGAAGAAGTCCGAGTCTTCTGAGGTAAAAATCAATTTGTGAAGAAAAATAAAGTTTGCCCCCCAGAAAGTGGCTCGCTCCGCTCCCTCTGGGATTATATTTGCATGGAACCCAAACTCCCTGGTAGCGCTTCATGAGGAGTGGGGATTACCCTTGGATTTGTATGCTTTTTGTACATTCAATTTCCAGGGACATTTAAATGAATTGCCTGATTAAGCCTTAGTCGATTTATTTTTTTTTAATTTATTTTATTTCTTTTTTTAAGTCACTATTTTTAAGGTGGAAAACATCTAAGCCTTGGCACGCACTAGTAGTTGATGGTGCCTATCACCTATTGTCGAGAACCATGGTATCAATTTCCCCTATGAAAGGAATATTAAAATGGATATTATAGATGTTTTAAAACTATGTATGAGAAATTATTTGCAGATCATACATTTGGTAAGGGCTTAATACATATATTATATGTAATAATATATATAAAAATATATAAAGAACTCATCCAACTCAATAGCAAAACATAATTCAATTAAAAATGAGCAGAAGAACCGAAGAGACATTTTCCAAAGAAGACAACCAGATGGCCAACAAGTACATGAAAAAATGCTCGACATCGCTCATCGTCAGGGAAATGCAAATCAAAACCATAGTGAGCTATCCCCTCACATCTGTTAGAATAGCCATCAGCAAGAAGACAAGAGATAACAAGTGTTGGTGAGGATGTAGGACAAAGGGAACCCTTGTGCACTGTTGGAAGAAATGTCAATTATTACAGCCACTGTGGAAAACGATATGGAGGCTCCTCACAAAATTGAAAACAGATTCCAGCAATCTCTCTTTTGGGGTATTTAGCTGAAGGAAATGAAAACAGGATCTTGAAGAGATATCTGCACTCACATGTTCATTGTGTCATTGTTGACAATAGCCAAGATATGGAAGCTGCCTAAGTGTCCATCTATGAATGAGTGCATACAGATGTAACACACACACACACACACACACACACACACACACACAGGAATATTATTCAGCCACGAAAAAGACGGTAATCCTGCCATTTGTGACAATGGGGATGGATCTTGAGGACTTTATGCTAACCGAGATAAGTCAGGCAGAGAAAGACACATACGATATAATATTACTTATACATGGGCTCTAAAAAAGCCTAAGTCAAAGGAACAGAGAGCAGGGTGGTGGTTAGCAGGGGCTGGGGCAGGGGTGGAAAAATGAGGGAGATATTGGCCAAAGGGTACAAGCTTCTAATTGTAAAATTAATAAGATCCAGGGATCTAATGCACAGCACAGTGATTATAATTAACCATACTGTATCATACACTTGAAAGTTGCTAAAAGAGTAGATCTTAAATATTCTCATCACAGGAAAGAAATGGTAATTATGTGCTGTATAGCGGGCATTAGCGAACACTGTAGTAATAATCATTTTCAAGTATATAAATGTATCCACATCGACACATTGTATAGCTTAAACTTACACAAAGTTATATGTCAATTATATCTCATGAAAGCTGAAAAAAATTTTAAAAATATGCATTATTACTTTATCTCTTGAAGACTGGCCCCACTGAGAGGTCAGCTGGCCACAGAGTACAGTGGAATCTATAGGTTTGTGTCAATTATGGGATACAATGCCTGGATTTAATTCTACTTGCTGGAAGCAAGACTTCTATAGACTGAATGTGTCCCCTCAAATTCACATGTTGAAATTCTATCCCCCAGTGTGATAGTACTCTGAGGTGGCAACTATGGGAGGTGAGTAAGGCATGAGTGTGAGCTCTTGTGACTGGGGTTAGTGCCCTATCTAAGGGGCCCCACCTAACCTCTTTCCCCTTCTGCCACGTGAAGACACAGCAAGACAGTTGTCCATGAACCCAGACATGCTGGACCCTTGTTCTTGGACTTACAGCCTCCAGAGAAGGAAATGTTTGTTGGTTTAAGTCACTCGGTCTGTGGTATTTTTGTTACAGCAGCCTGAATGGACTGAGAGCATGACCTTTGCCAGGTACCCAATCTCTCTGTGCCTCGATTTCCTTTTGCATACATAGTGACAGAATCCACTCACCTCATAAATTGTTCTGTGGATGGAATGGGGAGATCCACCTAAAAATGCGAAGCGAGAGACCTACTCTGCACCAGGTACTGTGCTCATCTCATCTTTACTGTTTCTTGATTCCATTCAACCCCTCCAACACAATTATTAATTAAATTCAGGCCCGTCAACAGGTAGAAGAAGAGGGTGTGAGGATTTGGGGATGGTTATGGGCAGGTGATGGGGACTTCCCCCCAAGTTAGTGCAGAGCTGGAGTCCCCACTAATCTCTGCAGTGCACCATGGTGCCATGATGAGTCCAACAACGTGTCTAGAGCATTGGGCTGTGCTGGGACACCAGGCTGGTTCTGCAGCTTCGGCCCTCCCAGCTTAGGTAAGCCTGAGGTCTCTGCACACTTGCCAGGGCACACTTACGGGGCTCCCTCCAGGTGTCTGGCCAGTCCTCCTTCTCAGTCCTTCACAGCTTGGTAAACACCAGGGTTCCTCAGGATTTGGGCCTCTGGGCTCTGCTCTTCTTGTAGGACATGCTGCCCGCAGTAAGCTGTCCACTTCCAGCTGCAATTACACAACTGACCACTGTTGTACACGAAACGTGCACTGTGCAAGAACCACCCAGATGAGAACGAGCAGGTTCTATTTACTCAGGGTCTGCTGTAACCAGGGGGTCTGCTGTAACCAGGGGGTCAGCTACCATCACTTGTGTTTGCCAGAGGCTCAAAGCCAGGCAGGCCAGGGGGAGAGCTTCCGGGAGGAGCAGAGCTGTGGACTTGGAGAAGCTGGAGACAGCCAACTTGAGAGGATGAGTGTCCGGTGAGATTGGTTGGGGGAGCCCCTGCAGCTTCCTCCTGTGGGCCCTGAGTTGGGAGAGGAAGCAAAGATTAGGGAAGCTGGCAGTTCCTGGTTACATCCTGGTTGGGGCTGATTGACGAGGTTGTGATGGGCTCCTTGTGCTGTTGCTGCACATTGTGGGTCAGAGTTCTGTGTCCATCCATGATCTGGCTCTTGTCTGTTTTCAGTCTCACTGCCCACCGATTTGGATGCCGGTACCACCTGGCCTCCCAGCCCTCTCTCTCCTAGCTCTCTGCCTTCACCATCACCCAGGAACCTGACATTACCTTTCATCTGGACACCCAGGCCAGGTCTCCTTAACCCAATTTATCTCCCTTCCACTCCACCATCTAGTCTCCCAGGTGCAGGGGGGCAACACCCAAAGTGCAAACCCAGTGTGTTATTGTCCTGCTCCACCCCCCTCGCATGGCAGGGTGGCAGGGGGCACTCTCCCTGCTCAGGAACCTCACCTGCACAGGGGTTGGGAGTGTGGGGGGCGGTGCTTCTCGTACCTTCTTCCCTTCCCACCTAGCCGGATGTGGGTGATGTGAATGATAACTCCCACTCCTTCAAGAAGCAGCTTGGAGGGTCACCCTCTGAGACTTCTCCCTCCCATCTTGTAGGGCCCCTGCCCCCTGCTCTGCCCTCAGAGTATTCAAGATGTTACATTACAAAGGGCTCATTAGGGAGCCTGTCTCAGGTACTAGGCCCTGAGATCCCTGCTCTGGGGCTCTAGGGAAGACCTGTTCATCACTGAAGCTTCATTACCCAGCATGGGGTCTGCACAGGTATCCAGAGTGGGCATTTAATAATTACCTGTTGAAGGAATGAGGCCAGTTTTCAATCCTATACACTGGAGTGGCACCACTCACCAGCCCAGGTTATCGCTACATGGGTGAGGTCCATTTAGAGCACTGGGCACCCTGCTATCAAGTGGTGAGGGCCTGGTGCCATGCATTTGACTCCTGGTACCATAAGCTGCCTACCCAGGCCATGGCCAGATGCCACTGTCCCTCCACAGAGCCATGAGCCCCCCTGGTGTGCCAACAAGGACCATGCCCCAGAGTGAGGATGGGTAGCTGTCTGGTGGAAGGAAGAGCATCAGATTAGGAGTCTAGCGACCTGGGGTCTGTCCTTGGCAGATCAGCTCCAGAGAGAGGACAGCATTTGTCCTACAGATGGGTAGAGAGGCTGAAACACGTGTTGTAAAATGTAAAATGCTGTGCCAATTGCTATGCGTGGGTTAGGTGAACATTATGCCCCTTCTGGGTGTAAATGTTACCATTATTTTATTTTGGACTTTTTTGTTGAGCTAAAATCATATAGCATAAAACTAATCATTTTTAAGTGGACAATTCCACATTTAAATGAAACGATTACATTTAGTGCATTCACAACGTTGTACAACCACTGTCTATTTCCAAAGCATTCTTATCGTCCCGAAAGGAAACCACTATCCATCAGCTATCACCCCACACTCTCCTCTCCCCCTAGTCTCTGGCAGCCATCAACCTTGTTTCTGTCTCTAAGGACTAGCCTGACCTATTCTGGATGTTTTGTATATACGTGTGGACTTTTGGGACTTTCATTCAGCGTAATATTTTCAGGTTTGTCCACGTTGTAGTGTGTGCTAGTGTTTCATTTCTTTTATGACTGAGTAATCCATTGTATGGACATGCACTGACTTGTTTGCCCACTCGCCCATCAACAGAATTCAGGTTGTTCCCACCTCTGGCTGTCACGTAAGGTGCTACAGGTATTAATTTTGTGGTTGACTAAAGATGAGGTATGCTGGGTCCTGTAGAGAACTGTCTCTGGGTACACAGAGGGAAGAGCAACAGGGATGTCCTGGATCTCCCTCCTCCCTTATCTTGGCTATGGCATTTTTTCTTGTTTATTTGGCACATTGGCCTTCCATATCAGACAGCATTTAAATGAAGGAGTACCCTGCCTTTTTTTTTAAAGATTTTATTTATTTATTTGTCAGAGAGAGAGAGATAGAGTACAAGCAGGAGGAGTGGCAGACAGAGGGAGAAGCAGGCTCCCTCTGAGCAAGGAGCCCAATGTGGGACTCGATGCCTGGACCCTGTTATCATGACCTGAGCTGAAGGCAGACACTTAACTGACTGAGCCACCCAGGTGCCTCAAGAGGTACTTGGCTTAACAAGGATGCTTGAGACCCCTACTTTTCCTTGAATCTCTTTTCTCAGCCAAGGAAGCTAAAACCTTGGGAACAAATTGATTATTTAGTGGCAGAGCTGGGGCTGATTTTCTGAGTATTTCTTGATTGCTGACTTGACATCAGACCTTGCACTTGATGTTTCCATAAATTTTACCATTTGGACCCTACTTGAGAGCTCTGTTCAGCTCCCTTTCTATAACCAAGACTCCTGGGCTAGCCTACTGATGGTTCCAAGAACAATTTACATGGATTTTCTGGGGATCCAGAAAAGAGACCTAATCCCCACAAAAATCACACATATACATCAATTGCCCACCACCCTTTTATTGGTCATAACAATGAAAACACATTCCAACCTAGAGAATGTAAGTTTCAAGATGGGTTCCGTCTACTTGATGAGTAGTTAGTACAGTGATGGATAGTATGGGAGGTGGTGAGGACCCTATTCATATGAGGCATCCAAATAGAGATTGAAGAACTACCTACCAGGCGTACTGTGCAGAAGGAAGAGGAGGAAATTTTACTTGGACTCTCTCTAAGGAGGGTATTATTATAATTCACACTTTGCAAAAGAGGAAAATGAGGCACAAAAGTTAAGTGTCTTACCCAAGGTCATAGCAGAACCAAGATTCAAATCTTTGCATTTCTAGAGCCCACATTCTTCATGGATAGTTGCACTTCCTCCACAAACTAAGATTGTAATTTCTCATACAGTTTAGAAATCTGCTTTTTCACTTAATAAATATATATCATGAATATTTTTCCATATATTTGAATATTCTTCAACAACATAATTTTTAAAGCTGTATAGTATTTTATTATACAGGTGTACTATAATTTATTTTACCAAGCCTCTATTCTTCAACATTTAGGTTGTTTCCAATTTTTCAATGGTTATAAATATTGCTGCGAGAAACATCCCAGTAGATAAATCTTTTTGATTCTCTGTGGTTATTTCCTTCATGTAAAATCTCAAAAGCAAAGTTGCTGGGTCAAAGACATACCATTTTAAAACTGCACACATATTTACAAGCCTTACTGTGAATTCTTATGATCAAAACCATTTGTGAAACCTGTAAGAATTATTATATCAAAGTAGCATTTACTGAACCTGATGTAGTGATAAATTAGGCTCTGTTTGCACTTGGATTCTGGAAGCAAATGGAGGCAGCGATGATTAGGAAAATATACCAGTGGCTAGAGAACAGGAATGTTAATACAAGCCCAGTTATTGTTGTTGTTGGCTTGAAAGGCATTCCCTGAGATGATGAATAAGATAATAACGATGGTGATGATGATGGTGGTGGTGATGGTGATGATGGTAGTGATGTTGATGGTGATGATGATGGTGATGATGGTGATGAAAGTGATGATGATGGTGATGATGATGGTGATGGTGATGATGATGATGGTGATAGTGATGATGGTGATGGTGATGACGGTGATGACGGTGATGATGGTGATTGTGATGATGATGATGATGGTGATGATAGTGATGATGATGGTGGTGATGATGATGGTGATGGTGGTGGTGATGATGGTGATGATGGTAGTGATGTTGATGGTGATGATGATGGTGGTGATGATGGTGGTGATGGTGATGGTGATGGTGATGTTGATGATGGTGGTGATGGCAGTGATGGTGATGATGGTGATGACGGTGATGATGGTGGTGATGGTGATGATGATGATGGTGAGAGTGATGATGGTGATGGTGATGACGGTGATAACGGTGATGACGGTGATGACGGTGATGGTGATGATGATGATGGTGATGATAGTGATGATGATGGTGGTGATGGTGATGGTGATATGATGATGATGGTGATGATGGTGATGAAGATGGTGATGATGATGATGGTGAGAGTGATGATGGTGATGGTGATGACGGTGATAACGGTGATGACGGTGATGATGGTGATGATGGTGGTGATGGCGGTGATGGTGGTGATGGTGATGGTGAGAGTGATGATGGTGATGGTGATGGTGATGATGATGATGGTGAGAGTGATGATGGTGATGGTGATGATGATGATGATGGTGATGATGATAGTGATGATGATGGTGGCGATGATGATGGTGATGATAGTGATGAAGATGGTGATGATGATGTTGGTGATGATGGTGATGATGATGATGGTGATAGTGATGATGGTGATGATGGTGGTGATGGTGATGGTGATGATGATGATGATGACGGTGATGATGGTGGTGATGGTGATGACGGTGATGATGGTGATGACGGTGATGATGGTGATGAAGATGGTGGTGATGGTGGTGATGGTGATGATGATGATGGTGATGATGGTGGTGGCGATGATTATGGTGATGATAGTGATGAAGATGGTGATGAAGATGGTGATGATAAGGATAATGTGAGGACAGAGAGGTTTTAGCAAATGACAACTATTTATACTCAAAGCTTCATATGCACGTCTCATTTAATCCTCTCAGAAAACCTGTAGGGTCCATGATTATCACCTTTGGCAGAGATTGCTAATTATATCCCAGCTTCTATTTCCCCTTTTCCTTTTAGCAATAGAACTCTGCTGTGATATTGTGATTCATAATAAGAAATATATACTTGGTCTTCATCCCAGTTCCTGGCACAGAGCTCTTAAAACCCTAGGAATGTCCTAAGTGATGGGTGATAAAGGTGTCTTTTGTTATGCTAATGAGACAACATTTGGAAAAGTTTCTGGGTCACCTAAGGATGGGGGCTGGCTGCCAGGGAACCAATCATGAGTGGGGAGTCTCAGTCCTACTCTGACCTCTTGGAAGGGGAGGAGGGGCTGGAGGTTGAATTGATCACCAATGGCCAATGATTGAATCAATCACATCTGTGTAATGAGGCCTCTATAAAAACCCAGAAAGGTGATGTTTGGAGAGCTTGGAGGTTGATAAACACATTCACATGCGGGACGGTGGCACATTTTTGTTCCATGAGGACAGAAGCTCCTGCTTTTGGGACCCTGTGGGACCTTTGTCCTATGTAGCTCACCATCTGGTTATTCATCTGTATCCTTTATAATATTCTTTATAATAAGCTAATAAGTATAAGCAAATGTTTCTCTGAGTTCTTTGAGCCATTCTAGCAAGTTAACCCCTAAAGAGGGGGTTATGGGACTCTGATTCATTGTCCTTTGGTCAGAAGCACAGATGCTAACTTAGACATGTAGTCAGCATCTGAAGTGGAGGGCAGCCTTGTGAGACTGAGGCTGTCACCTGTGGGGTCTGACGCTGTCTCCAGGGAGTGCAGAGCTGAACTGAATTGTAGGACACCCAGCTGGTGCTGCATTACCTGTGCTTCTGATGGACTGGGGTTTTATCGAGAAGTAGGGTGAAGAAACTTCAGCCCCCAGATGAGTTCCTAGATCAAGGTTACCTACCTGGAATGGTTACATGAGAAAAAAAGTGAATGTTCATCTTGTCAAAATCATTGCAGTTTGGGATCTTCTTGCTTGAGCAGCTGAACCTATTTAAAGAGGAAATAACCAATGCTTGGCAAAGAACCCATAGCTAATAAGGTGTGAGACAGGGATCAAACCCAAGCAGCCAAACTCCAGAATTTGCCCTCAAACTAATGCCCTCGCCTACTGATGACAGTGAGTCACACCTCTGAGACCAATCCAGAAAAGGACTGGCCAAATTGTAACCTTTTTAGAACAGTTATTCTGGAAATATCAATGAATCCTTCATGGGGAAGAGAACCAGGGACAGATGGTTTGACAGAAAAAGGAAAAGACGTGACATTCTGGTGTCACCACCTTCTGGGGACATTACTGAGCTCTTCAGAACATAATCAGTTTTCTCTTCTTTTAAAAGGTAACCATGATGCCCAGGTTTTAAAGCTCGGTGAAGATTAAATAAGATATTGTAGGTAAAGGATTCCAAGCAAACCTTGACCTAGGGAAATACTTCAGTAAATGATGCTTCTCGTTGCACAAGTGTTACTTTTCCTTTAGACCATGTGCCTCTCCCTGAATGCTCCCCACGTAGTAAGTACGGCCCTCTGCACCTGCTGAGGGTGGGCCTTGGAGACTGGAGCCTGTGCCAGCTTGCACAAACAGGGAGCCTCCCAGTCAGGCTGCCTTGCACTCCAGAAGTGCAAGGTCTGAGCTGGTCTGAGGAGAGACACAGGCTCCCAGGGGCTGGAATCACAGGGCTGCTGCATCGTGTCTGCCCTCTCTGGACTCTGGCCACGGCCAACCAGAGACAGGCAGAGTTCAGGAGCCAAGGCTGCACGCTCCTGCTGACAAGTTTTTCCCACCAAGAGAGGTTCATCCGCCCTTGAGTTCCCACCTTCTTCTGCCAGCCCAGCTTGGGAATAAAGCAGGTGGACAGACTGGCCCAGCCTCATCCTTGGGGTCTGAGACCCTCACGACACTCAGACACACTCAGGGAATGAGCTCTGGAGAAATGAGGGCTGAGGGGGAGAGAGAAGACCAGGGGAAGAGGCCATCCTATTACTCTGTCACTATTTATTATCTGGTGTAGAACAGGAAAATTAAAATGTGCGGCTGCTAGCAGCTTAATTTAATTGAATGCCTGAGAAAAATGAAACTGGGGACAGGGACAGTTAAAGAACAGTTTTGAAAGTGACTGAGTGGCAGGAGTTATCTTTAACTCCCGTAGAAAGGAGCCCTTCATCTGTGTGAAATCGACGCTCGCTGGTAACCCGGGTGCAGGGAAGGAGCTGAGGCCCCAAGAGCGAGGGGGCCAGGGAAGCTGGTCCACCCTCTCGAGAGCAGCTCTTAGGATGCGTAGGAGGGAAACCAGACTTCCGCAAGCTCAAAGGCATGTTCCCGGGAAGGGCAGAATGTTCCCGAGGGCAGGGACAGATGCCAGGGAGTTCTGCTGCGCGGTCCAACCCAGAGTCAGCTGGCCTGAAGGAGCGACGACAAGGCTGCGAGCGCAGGGGCAGGGGGCAGTGGGTGCCGCCGGCCAGCTCACTCATCACAGGTCTGCAAAACTGTTGGAGACCTGGGGAGAAAGAAAAAAACAACTACCAACCAAACGGCTCCAAAATGGACAAAGAAAACTGTAAAATTGATATTAATAGTATTTCCAAAGCCCAATTAGAATTTTTCCCCCAGAAAGCGTGCAGAGCAAAATGCAGTATGGATGAACGGGAGCCGAATGGGGATTAGGGGGCTGAAGCCAGAGGGAGCAACGGCGGGGCTGCTGGGGACCACACGGGCTCCGGGGAAGAGACGTGGCCCCTAGAAGGGACGCTGGCAGGCGGACACGGAGTGAGTTATGTCAGCCTCTCTGGTCCCCTGTGGTCCTCACCTGCAGAGGGGAATGATGATCCAGTCCCGAGTGTGTCTGTCATTGTCAAATGTCAACCGTGTTTCTGGCCCAGGGGACTCCTGAGCCCCTCAGAACTGCCCCCAGGCCCCCCGAGTTCCCTTCCGTTCTTTGCTGAGAAGTCTTCTGGAAATGATGTCCTCTGACGGTTGGGGCAGCACTTCCCGGAGCACCCTCTTGCAGAACAGAGGACAAGCCAGCCCGAAGGCTTCGTTAGGTCCCTTCGGGGACCACAGCATGGGAGAGGCCACGGGGAAGGGAAACAACAGCTCCGGAGACAGCCTGATTCATGCACTACTCCACCCCATGACGGAGGTGGGACCCAGGAAACAGCCACAAAGGGGACACAGCAAAGCAGAAAAGGCAGCACCCCAAGACGAAGCTGCAGCAGCAGCTGGTCAGGGTGGAGATGGGGTTGCAGGTGAGGGCAGGGGCTGGACCCGGAAGTAGCTCCTGACTAATGGTCTGCTTCTGCTCTTGACCTCGGCAGCAGGCAGGATGCTCAGAAATTGGGGATCTGCTCCCGTGTTTCCACTATTGGTCCCTCAGGTGGCTTCCATTTATTTCACCTGGAATAAAGACCAAAGGCCTCCTGATACCACCGTGCTGTGGGAAGGGAGCCTCGTCCCTACCACCACCCTCTGCTCCCCAGTCAGACCATGAAGGCTTTCCTGCGGGTCCTTGGCCCTGCCTCAGGACCTTTGCACGTACACGCCCTTCCACCTGGAACTCTCTTCCCAGAGGACTGGCTCCCTTACCTCCTTCAGGTTTTGCTCAGAAGCCCCCTTTACAGGGAAGCCTTCCCTGATCAGCACACTTCGAATCTCACCCCTACCCCCGCCGACCTCAACTCCTACCCTTGATTTCACTCTCCTTCCTACAAGCAGTTTTTAAACCTCTCATATATTTTAGTTATTTATTCTATCATCGACTGTCTCCCTAACAAAATGTAAGCTCCATAAGGGCAGAGGTTTTTCTTTCTCTCTCTTTGTTTTTGTTAACTCTTGTTTCCCCAGAATTTAGGACAGTGCCTGGCATATGGTTATTGTTTAATATACATCGGTTGATGAATAAACACCCTTGAACTTTAGTCCCCAGGACAAATGCTGTTCTTTTTCTAGACACACCAGCAAATTGCAGGGATGATAGCAAAGAGCATTTCACAGCTCTGTGGAGAAGGGATCATGTTTGCTCATCCAGAGTCTCTGTGAGTCAGGAATTCCCACCCAGGAAAGCATCCTTGGAATGTTGGAGAGAGTAGAGCCAGCTTCTGGGGCGTGCTTCTTGGAAGAAGGCCAGCCTGGAGCAAACAGGTGTGTAGGTGTGTAGGTGTGCGGAGGAAGGGATCTCCTTGGCATTGAAGAACATGCCCAAGGTCACCAAGCAGGATGGGTCTCCATGTCCCTATTCCCATACGGTCCAGAGCTCCTCGGCCACACCAGCTGGGGGAAAACCTCAGGACAGGCTCTGCAAGCGGGGGAGCCTGAGGACGCTGGCTGAGGGGTGAGCAGAAGGCCCCCTTGCAGGATGGACAGCTGCCCACAAGCCCGGGCAGGGGTGGGGTCAAGCGGGCAGCATCAGCCCTGGGCCGGGGCTGGTGGGCCAGGTGGAATGTCTGAGCAGGGACCTCGGGAGCTGATATAATACGGGCTGGACAACAGTCCGTGGGGCACAGGGATCCTGGAGAGATGGGCACGGCCACCGAGGCAAGAGAGTTAAAAGTAGGGCAGGGCCAGAAAACCGAATGTCCCATCGTGGAAGGGATTCTAAACGTTGGAAGAAAATAGCATTATGAGCAAGCCCAGGGAGGCCTTTGGGGCATCTGTGGGAGAGAAAACGTTCCTCCAGCCTTTCTGCACTGGGATCACCACGCCCCGACCCCTTCCTGACAGCGGGCGAGGCTGTCGCCACGGCTCCCGACAGCCCACCCTTCGAGGATTAGCAGAGAAAGTCGTGATGTCGCGAGGCCTGCAGACCCCGGGCCGCCTTGCCCTCTTTAAGACCCCAGCCCCCGCAGCCTAACTCTGGGCTCCTGAGTCTTGGCAAACGTGCTGACCTCCTGCCCGGCAGGGAGGGCTCCCACCATAGGTCCCCACGGCTGGTCCCCATGGCTGGACAGCTGCCCCCATCAGCTCTCAGCCTCGCAGGCCCCACCCCCCTGCTGGCTCTCGGCTCCTGGGTGCAGGCGCCGATGTCCGCGGGGCCGGGGCCCCTTCCAGCCTGTGACCCGTGTGGCCACTCTGACCTGCTGTCCATCTCCTCTGTCCAGGGTCACGGTCCTGCATCCGGCCGTCCTGCCCACTCCGGGTCGGGGATCCCTCCTTCGCCGGTGGGTGAACAGCAGCTTGGGAAGCAAGTCTGCAGAGCGGAGTAGCAGCAAATTGCCCCCCTGACCCGATTGCTCCAGGGACAGGGGGCAGGAGGGCCCGGCCTGGAGTCCAGGGCCCCGTGCGGCCCCTGCATCAGCAGGGTCTGGCCTCGGCTTCGCTTGCCACTGGGGTACGTGGCTTTGAGGGCAGGACAGGTCGGGGGCAAGACTGTTTGTTGGGTAAATTAGCAAAAGAACAATGAACGTGAAGTGGACCCCGCCCCCAACCAAGTGCCCTCTGGGCGCCCCCACCACTCTAATCTCTGGGGGGCGAGCTGAAGTCACTGGAAAAAGATGAGTATCACCAGAGAACGCTAGAAGCGGCCAGTCTAGCCTCTGTTCCCACAGCTCCTTACTGTTTTACAGACACACACGAGAGTGAAAATAATCAGATAGGTTCTGCGTTCCCGGGGCACAGCCTGGGCTGAGCAGGGGCGGGCGGGAGGTCTGGCTGACCAGAGAACCCTCAGGATGGCCCCTGAGGTGCCATCAGCTGCCACAGATGGGTGGATGGGGAAGGGGCCGCGCCTCCGCCCCCGGGGTCGGGCCAAGTGAAGACGTATCTGCCGGGGAGCACGAGGTGGATTTCGGGAATGCAGGCGCGGGTTTTCCCCTGACCGGCAGTTTCCATTTTCTTTTGTAAGAACAAACATCCTACAGAAGAAAAATAATCGGGGGAAAATACCTGAGCATTCACTTCTCTCCTGTTTGGACCCAAGGAAAGATGCGCGGTGGGAAAGTGGCTGGGAATCACAGGTGATCCCTTGTGTGGCTGTTGATGAGGTACCAACATCCCGTCCTCGCTGGGACGGCGGAACCTCCCTGGGGCCTGTCCTTGAGCACATTTAGAAGATATTCAACAGCAGTTCCTCTCCTGTGGACACACACCAGAGAACCGAAGACACGTCCGCACACAGCCGAAGGGAGAAAACCACCAGCCATTCATCAACAGATGAATGAATAAACGGGAAGGGAGGGATACATATCCTAGAGTATTAATCAGCCCCAAGAAGGAATTCTGATACACCGTGCCACATGCATGGACCTTGACAACATGAAGCCCAGCACGAAAGTTCTCAGAATATGATTCCACTTGGGGGCTATGGCAAATCTATGTGGGTGGGACGTAGGTTCGCAGTTGGCCTGTGGCTGGGGGGGGGGGTGGGGGGCAGCAGCTAACATGGGCAGAGTTTCTTTCTGGGTACCATGCAAGCGCGTTGAAATCTGGGACTGTGCGAACAGCCATTAGCTTGCGCACTGTAAACAAGTGAATTATATGGCATTAAATTCTACATTGATAAAGATGTTTAAAATAAAAAAAAGGAAGAAAGGAAAGGAATCGAGGTACCCCGAGGTGTCTGTGGCAGCTTGGCCTTCCAGTTGGGTGCGTGCTGGGAGAGGGAGGGGGCTTGCTTCCCAGAGGCGGTCATTGTCCCGGATGTGGCCTCCCGGCCGGCTGCTCATCTAAGGTCCACCTCCCCATTTCTGCCAACAGCCCCCGATTTGGCCCGGGGATGGCATGTACCCAGGCACAAATACTCCGGTGCCCCAGAGTCCCTGGCAGTCCCTTGGGTGGCCCAGGTTCTGGCCAACGGGTTTTGGAAGGAAGTCACTGGGCCGCAAAGAGGTTCCTTCCCAGGTGAGAAAACAGCTGGTATGGGGCAGGCTTCAGCTCTTCTGATTTTTTCCTTTTTCTTGCACAAATTATGGATGCAATGCCAACTTTCCTTCCACTGCTCGTAGCTGAAATCATTCGAATGCTAATCTGTCCACTCCATGCTCTGAGAATTCGGTGAGTCTTGTGGAGGGCAGGGGGTGGTTTTCTCCTGCAGACCCTGCCAGTCCTCCCTGTAGTTCCTGTCGGGGTAACAGGTCCTTAAAGGACCGTGGTCCCATTGCCCACATTGCAAATCTAGGCCTGGCCATGTGGAGCCCCCTCTCCCCTGCCTCTTCCAGCACGCCCCTGAGCTGCTTTATCTGCGAGGCCAGACCAAAGCAGCAGCAGCAGAGGTGGCCGGCGGAGGGACACAGGGCCCCGGGGTCCCGTCCCGATTCTTCCCCCAGAGGCCCTACTGCATAGGCTGCCAAAGCCAGCACCCTCCAGCCCCAGCCCCTGCGAGGAGAGGAGCAGTGGGAGCAGGATGTCTTGGATCCCGGCCGCGGGTCTGCTGCCTCCCTGGAGCTGGGATCCTGGGTGGCGTCGGGAACAGTGTCAATGTCTCCAACCAAAGTGACAAATGCTCTCCTTGTGACTGAACTCTAGCGTTGGAGCACCTATGGCTTGTCCTCCTTTGGAATTTCTGCAGCTCACCAGACCTTGGCGGTCCTGGACGGCCCGGGACTTGATTAGGAGGAGAGAGGCTGTCTCTGGGAGCCCAGGCCCTACTGGAAGGTACAACAGCGTTCTGATCCGTAGGAGAAAGTCTTTTCCTCAGTACATTGAAGTCCTAGCCCCAGGAACCTCAGGATGCGGCTGCATTTGGGGATTGGGTCTTTAAAGAGGTGATAAGATGAGATCATGGGATGGGCCCTACCCTGATATGTCTGGGGTCCTCATAAGAAGAGATCAGAACACAGACACACAGAAGGATGACCACATGAGGACAAAGGGAAAGGGCAGCTGTCCATACGCCAAGGAGAAAGGCTCAGGACGAACCTGCCCTGCTAACATCTCGATCTCGGCCCTCCAGCCTCCAGGACCAAGGGCAGAAAAACAAACGTCTGGCGTCTCAGCTCCCGGTTGGCGGTCCTTGCTGCGCAGCCCTCGCACACAGATGCAAGGGGTGTGGAGAAGACTCTCCGGAGGGAAACCACACACAAAGCAAACATCCCACACACTTAGAAGGCTGTGAGCTTGGGGTTCTGACGGGGACCACGGAGGAGAGGCGAACGCAAGAGGAATCCAACGCAGAGGACCACCTCCACCCGCGTGCCCCCCGCCCCGTCCAGGGTGGCCCCCCTTTGCTTCCCGCTGGTCTAGGAAACGGGGAGTCCCCAGTCAGGGCCCCTAAGCCAGCCCTGGTGTTTGCATTTGGACTAACACCCGATGACCAGAGGTGAAGGTGGGCAGCCCCCTGGGCCAGGTCCCAGAGGGAGGCCCGCGATGGAATCCCCAGGTCCCGGGTCGAATGCCCATCCAGAGGAGGAGGGGGAAAGAGAAAAGAAATTA
>CM052798.1:2366361-2438956 GCA_028533885.1 Nasua narica
GTGAACGAGCCTCAGTAAAGGCTTCCTCTAGTCACAGGAACGAGGTCCCTCCACTTGTCCCTTATTTTGAGTAACACTGCCATTCGCGTGCTTATGCTTGAACCTTTGTCTGCATCTGGGAGGGTCGGGCAGAGCCGCCCCCAGAGTGGGGGAGGCCGAGCGGTGGACGCTGTCGGGCTCCTGGTCTCGCGGCCAGATCACGGATTTGCCCAAGCAAACTCCCAGTGCACAACGTCCTCTGCACGCTGCATCCAAGCTCCCTCAGTGACAACAGCCACACCACAAGTGTGTCCCCAAGCCCAGCGGGCACCTCCACTGGCCGTGCTGCTCTCGACCATTCATGACTTGGTCAGATGGGAAAGAAATGGAATACGTGATTTCTGGTAAGTTGCTGTGAATTGTCTGGGAACCCCAACAAACTGCCATCCGTTGGGTGGCTTAAAAGACAGGGGTTCCTTCTCTCCTGGTTCTGGAGGCTGGAAGTCCAAAATCAGGGTGCCCGCAGGCTCCAGGGGACCATCCTCCTCATCCCTTCTGGCTTCTGGTGGCCACTCACACGCCTTGGCTTATATGTGTGTTCCTCTAGTTTCGGCCTAGTCTTCACAGGCTGTCTGCCCTCTGTGTGGTCTCTTCTCTTCTTGAAGGACGTACGGCTCACCCCAATCCATTAGGACCTCCTCTTAACTTGGTGACATCAACAAAGATCCCGTTTCCAGATCAGGCACCAGGCACCAGGGGTTAGGACTTCAACGTACCTTTGGGGAGGACACACGCCAACCCATAAAAACTGTCAGGTGACCTCAGCAGCACTCTGACATAAGAACCCACCTTGCTCTGTATCCTGGTGCCTTAGCAGAGCTGAGATGTGCTGGCCAGAGAACGCACCCCTGACGTCTAGAGCACAGGAGGCCCGAAGGAACTGGGGAAATCTTATTACCTTGCTAGGCAGGCAAGAGGCATGCCTGTATTTAAACACAATTAAAACTAGGCTGCCGCACGTCTTCCAGATGATATCCAGAAGGGAGGGTCTGCTCTGATGAGTAGATAAGAATCATGTGTAATAAACACTTGAATTATGAGCACGTACATGATGCTCCAGAAGGAAACGGATTTCTTCCCCCTCACGCCTCACGTGGCGCTCTGCGAATCTTGTTCAGTGCAGTCACTGTTTGGGGGCATTTGTCTTAGACGACACGGTGGGGGACCCCTCTCAGGCTGGTTCCCGTGCAAACAAGGAGGTACCTTCAGGAAGGTCAAGTGGGTGCAGTTCAACAGGGCTGGTCTCTAGGCTTCTCTCTGCCAGCTCAGGAATCTCGATCTTCCTCCCCAAGTCCCCCCAGCAGAACTAAAGGAAGTAAGGATGAACAGCAGGCACGGTCCTTGGTGCGGAGTCCGTCCCCACATGGCCCCAGACAAGGACCAACCTCGCAAAGGATCTGCGTTTTACTTGGACTTGACCTGTGGGTCAGTTTCCTCTGCAGCATCATTTGCCCTGACCATCTATTTTGGGAATTACAGGTGTCACCTGAATGGGGGCCAGGGCTTTTGTGAAACCGAGATGCACAGCAGGCAAGCAGGTGGGTTTGGGGCTTGGAATGGGTGGCCCTGGCCTGCCTTCTCTGCTCCCCCAAGATGCCTCTGGTCCAGGTTGGGTGCAAATTACTCACCAGGAGCCTCCAGGCACGTTGGAATCGAAGCCATTTGCAGCACGTTTAATTTACAGCTGGAGCAGCCAATTCATAATTCAAACGTTACTGCCCTAAATTGCACACACGTTGGAGCACAGTGAAGATGGAGAGATTTGGGTCCTTTTAAAGAAAACCCATAAAACCCCCATTTCTCTTCTATTCTAGCGAGTTCTGCTCTCCTGAGCAACTTTTCAGCTCCCTGAGAATAGCATGTTTTGAGCGAAAAGAGAGTACAGATGAAAGAAGAAAATTAAATATGAAAATTTAATTAAATCCCTCTTTGATCATTCTCTCTAGAACTGATGGAGGGGCTGTTGCCATTTAGCCACAAATAAGATAACCTCGAAGTCTAATTAGGATAAGGGACCGGCCTCCGAGGCGGGTGGGAGATGCCATCTCCTGACCCTACACCCGTGGAAATGGGCGGTTCTGAGGAGAGCCACGCTGTAGTCCCCAGCTGTTTGCCGTTTCTCCATTGTCAAGTGCTCTTTGTATCTCCTATAAGATCCTCCAGCTTTTGTAGGACTCCCCAGAAGGGGCTGGTGGCATCTACGGGGTGCAGGGCCTCAGCAGCTGCATGGGAAGTTTTGGTCCGGATTTTCCAGGGCTGCAGGGGAATTTAGGCTTTAACACCAGCCCTGCCGGGTCCCAAGCTTGCAGGGAGCTGCGTTCCTGAAGTGAGTTAATGACAGAAACAAATGAGTGGCCGGCAAGTCAGGAGGGAGTCGGAGGCCACGCCTGTGGCTTGGGACACAAACGTGGCCCCTGAACTCTGACATCCCACACAACACGGAATCACCTTCCCAGTTAGACGGAGCTCAGGCCAGTTTGAACCGTGAGTGTGTATCTGCGCACACACACGGACACAGAGACACACACACGGGCCCTCACATATACACACATGCTCGCACACCCACCCCCCCATACGGTAGAAATCTGTGTCTGGAGAGTATCTTTAGGAAGATACTAAAGATGGTTAGTGTGCTGTCACGAATTTAGAAGTCCAATGCGAGCCTACATTTTGGGAAATATGCTAACTTAACAAACTTTGCTTAGGAAGGAAAAGGCCCCCCAGGGGCAGATAAAGGGAAAGAAGGGAAGCTGGGTTCAGGGTCAAACGCAGGAAAACATCCCTGAGTCAGGCTATGGTGGTGCAGAATTCATGATGGCCTAATTTATGGGGCGATCAAAGCCTTCCCCGGAACGATTTACGAGAAAGTATTTTGCTAAGCAAATCATGTTGCAAAGGATTTCAGGGGCATTGTTTAAATTATTAACAGAATCTATTGTTTCGCAGTGTTTGGGGAACAATATTTGCATACAATTAATATGATATTACAAACTATTTTAAACGATTGCTTCAGGACCCTGTCTCCCCTGACAATTTATTGAACGACATCTTTGTTTTATTTGTTTGAAAAAAGTATGGAGTTCGATTTCTCCTTTAATTCCTGGAAGTTCACTTTTCATTAAGTCCCAGATTGGTCTTCTTTTCTTTGTAGCCCAAGAGGCAGAGAGGTGCTCCAGGTGTCCCTCCGTGTACCAAACCACCCCCAAATTAGTGGCTTAACATGAGGATTTAAGACTTGTCATGATTCTCTGGGCCGACTGACTAAGCCATGCGTTGGCTGGTGTGCCTGAGCTCACTCACGAGGGCGGGCTCAGCTCCGGGGTCTTTGATTTGGTCTTTTCCTGAGATGGTGGTCTCAGGAAACATTCTGAGAGAATTGCAAGACATCTGAAGGCCGAGGCTCCTATGATGGTGAATTTCATGTGTGAACTTGCCCAGTTCATGGAGTGTCCAGATAGCTGGTAAAACATCGCTCCTGGGTGTGTCTGCGAAGGTATGCCTGGGTGGCATTAACATTGGAATGGGTAGACTGAGTCAAGCAGTCGGTCCCCCCTAGTGTGGGTGGGCATCACCCAAGCCATTGAGGACCCACATAGAATAAAAAGGTGAAGGAAGATGGGATTCTCTCCCTGTCTGGTTGATGCCTTTGACTGGACATCAGTCTTCTTCTGCCCTTGAAATGGATGGAACAACACCACTGGTGCTCCTGCTTCTCAGGCCTTCAGACGCTGGCTAGACTCACACCACCAGCTCTCTGAACTTGGACTCACTACACCACAGCTTTTCCTGGGTTTCCAGCTTGCAGATGACAGATCATGGGACTTCTCAGCCGTAATCACATGAGCCAGTTTCTCATAATAATTCTCTTTTTATGTATGTGTGTATGTATCTGTCTGTCTACCTACCTATCCACCTACCTGCCACCTGCCTACTACCTGTCTCCTACTGGTTCTGTTTCTTTGGAGAACTCTAATATACCTCCTAAACACACACGTGTCATTTCCATTAAATTCGATTGGTTAAAGCAAGTCGCAAGCTCCCTCATACCCCCAAACCCAGATTCAAGGGGAGCGGAAACAGACTCCAACGCTTGATTGGAAGCATGGTCTTATTTAAGCTACTATAAAATATTACTAAAGACAGTTGATTCCTGAGGTTGAGTAAGAGACTATGTGGCTATTTCTTTTTTCTAGGAGGCAGAAAATATATTGAAGAAACTTACCTAGGCACCTCTTTAAGAGCAACACAGACACGAGATTTTGGATGAGTTCCCCTTATAAGCCAGAATGTTGAGGGGTTTTTTTAAGATTTTATTTATTTATTTATTTATTTATTTATTTATTTGAGAGGGAGCGAGAGAGAGAGAACACAAGTGAGGTGAGGGCAGAGGGAGAGCAGAACCCCTGCTCAGCAGGGGAGTGGGGCTCAATCCTGGGACTCCAGGATCACGACCTGAGCCAAAGGCAGATGCTTAACTGACTGAGCCACCCAAGGGCCCCAGAATGTGAGATTCAAAAGAAAGATTCAAGTGAAATAATCTATAGGAAAAATTTAGGTCTTTCTGCATGAAATGATCTCACATGTCAGTTCTTTTTTTTTTTTTTTTTTTAAAGATTTTATTTATTTATTTGAGAGACAGAGAAAGTGAGAGAGAGCACAAGAGGAGAGAAGGTTAGAGGAAGAAGCAGACTCCCGGTGGAGCCGGGAGCCAGGTGTGGGACTCGATCCCGGAACCCAAGGATCACGACCTGAGCCGAAGGCAGTTGCTCAACCAACTGAGCCACCCAGGCGGCCAGCACATGTCAGTTCTTATCCCAAATTCCTTCTCTGCATAGTGTGAAATGGCTACAGAGGACAGACACAGTGAGCCCTTTGTGATGTCTTTCTCAGCCATGAGGAACTCTGTCCCTGATGTGTCCTCTTGGATTCACTGGTCACAGAGAAACGTAGCCGAGGACTTGGGCAGGCTAAGATAATGCGTTAGTTTGCTGCGGCTGCTGTAACGATGTATTACCGATGGCACAGCTTAAACAGCATCAGTGCATTCTCTCACAGTCATGGAAGCTGCAAGTCCAAGATGAAGGTGTTGGCAGAGAGGGTTTCTCCTGAGGCACCTTCTAGGTATGCAGATGGCTATCTTCTCCCTGGGTCCTCACATGGTCATCCCTCTGTATGTGTCTGTGTCCTGATCTCCTCTTCATATAAGGACACAAGTCCTTTTGGATTAGGACCCACACATATGACCTTGTTTTAACTTGATGATCTCTGTAAAGACTCTGTCTCCAAATATGGTCAACTGTGAGGTCCTGGGGGCTAGAGCTTTAACATATGAACATATGAACGTGCAAATTTGGAGGAAAACAATTCAGTCCACGGTAGACCACCTCTTCTGTTGGAAAGAGTAAACCAGCAAACACTACATTCTTCTTTCTTTAGGATAGAGAGGACACTCACACTCTGGGGGAAGGCCTGCAAGATGGTGAGCAGATGAATTCACACCCCTCCTAGAGATGATAGAAAAGGGGTACAACGTTGGTTAGAGTTCTGCTCGGCAAGGCACAGATTTCTACCTCCATCTTTGGTTTGTATAAAAGTTTTTAAAAATTACTTATTTTTATTTGGATAACTTCATCAAAGTAATGATATTGACATGCATGCATTTAACTTGGAAAAACTTAAAAGAACTTTGTTAAACATCAGAATAGTGTGGTTGAGCACTAAAACTAACAAACAGAGAATTGTTCTTTCTTTTTCCATCCTGAACTCTGTCCTCATCACCACTGCTCACATACTTTCATCCTCTGATATCAAAGACACCACAGGATGGAAAAACCCTTTACAAACATTAATTAATTCTCTCAATCCTCCTGTGAAGCATGGGGGATCATTTATTCCTCTCTTTTAGAGAAGAGACCTGAAACCAAGAGGCTAAATGACTAACCCAGATGGAAGTTGCTGGAAAGCTAGAAAATGGAATTTGGGTAAAATTGGGTATAGAAAACTCATTTTGTGTTCCAAGAAGATGGGGAGAAGTACAAGTCTTAGTCCAAAGTGGACTGTTCATTGAAGCAATCAGGTGGAGCAAACAGAACTCTCAAAATTTGGGGATCAAAGGGATTTGAAGTTTGAGTTATCACAGGAAATCTGAAAGACAATTTAGTCATCAACACTCTCAAGACCTACTTCCCAGCCCCGTCCTGGGCCAACTGGCTGGAAAAGGTACTATCTAATTCTACTCGAGTCAGTGATGTTAAAAACCAGGCAGGCAGCTTTTTGAGCGTTCATTTTAGGGTTATTTCAGACCCCAGGGTCTCCTAACCGGGGGCCAAAGGTGAGCCCAGAAGAAGCACACTTGCTTTCCCCCTGCTGATAGCATCTTGTGGCAACTATGGATCTTTTTCTTACTGTTCAGACACACTCTACCTCCATCTGAGGGCCAGGGGACATGGCAGCTACTGCCACCTCCTCCTCCAGACCAGAGCCTTTCTGAGAGTGACTTGGATGCTCACGAGGTAGAGAAAGCCCAACTCAAAGTGGCTTAAGCCAAGAACGTCAGTGCATTGACTCACACATCTTGAAGACCCATGGTGCTAGCTTCAAGTCTCAGTGACATCACCGGAACGCTGGCCCGGCTCAGCTCCATTTCCCCCATCCTGAATCTGTTCTCAGACGCCTTCGTTTCCCTTGTGCAGATGCAATGTCTGCTGGTTCCCCAGGTCTTTCTAGCCTCTGTAGAGGCACTTTAGTACAAGGGTGAAGAGCAAAGATACTGGTCCCAAACCACTACTTGAAAACTGTGTCACTGTGGACAAGTAACTTCACCACCCTGTGTCTCATGGTCTTCATCAGTATAAGGGGACGATAAGAGTATCTCCCTCGTAGCATTGTTGGGAGATTCAAGTCGGCTCACGTGCTTTCAATACTTAGCACGGCGGCTTACACTACTCTAGAAAGCATCCAGTTATGGTAAGCTATTATTATTACTACTACTGTTAGCTGATTCCTCAGAACTGGAAGTCATAAAAAATTATAGGATCAACAGTGAAACTCAAGCACTGTTCAGGCAAAATGAATGAGCCAAGAATGTGGGTTCTGAGACAGGCTGTCTGCCACCAGAGTGGCCCAAGTCTGCCATTTCCTGCTCTGGGGCCTGTAACTCCATCTGCTAAATGAAAATAATTGTACCTACTTTGTAAGGAGATTGAGATTCAGTGAGTTACCACATGTGAAAAGTTTAGAACAGCCCCTTGTCTATGATAAAACTCCAACCATATTATTAACAGCAATTTACAGGATCGTATACAAATTTGTGTGTGGTGAGGAAACAAGTCATTCTGCCCCTGCTCATGCTGTGTGCATTTGCGCATTCCTGGATGTGGATGTCCCATGAGCCCAGGCCCACGCTGAGTGAGGAGCCCACCAGGAAGAAGGTGAAAGACACTTTCCCTGCCCTCCAGAGTCACAAATACTGAGAATTTACTACATCACATGCACCATTCAAGTTGTTTACAGATCTTTCAGGTCTCATATTGTGATTCTTATTTCCAGCATTTCCATCTTCCTTATAGTTTACATCTCTCTGCTGAAATCCCCCACCCATGCATGCTGTCTACCTTTCCATTAGATCTTTTAATATATTAACTACAGTTATTTTAAAGGCTTTGTACTTAAAATAGAGCTCCAAACCACAGGTCATTTCTGGGTCTGGTTCTTTTGACTCCTCTATTTCTTGACAGTGAATGGGGTGTTTTATTCTTCCTTTCTTTTGTCTCAAAATTTTTTTAAATTAAAATACAGACACTGTGTTTAGAGTAACTGGATACTGAAATACACAGTATTTTACTTTCAGAAATGGGATGCCATTAGTGTGAGAGATTGAGGGAACTAGGTCTGGTGTTGAGTTGGGTTGGTGTTTGTTGTTGCTATGGTTACCTTTAGTGAACCTGAGACCCTAAACTCCTCCATTTTTGGACTATTCTTACCTCGTGCTCCATCTCAGCCTCCTGCAGTTCCTTCCTGCCTATATTATGGAGGAGGCATTCCTTCCCATGCTCTGTCCTCTCCCTCCAATACACTGCCATTGCTTGTTGCTTTGTGCAGGATGATGGTATGGGTACGGACTGGTTGCTCCTTCTCTCCCACTTCAGCTCCAGTCTTAGGCAGGCACTGTGAAGCTGGGCTGGGGGCAAGGGAGGGGGCTCCTGTACTTCTTGATCCTCCTTCCTCCATAGCATATGCTCTGCCTTGTATCTGTAGAGGGTCTTGGGTAGGAGAGAGTCTCCCATCTCTCTCCCAGGGAAAACAGACCTCTTGTTTTATACCAGTTTAGGATCTTGGGTCCTCTCTAATGTCTTTTCTGCCTTTTCCTCATGGAAGCATAGCTTTTGCTTCTCTTCTACCCTCCGCCTGGGAATGAGGCTAAGGATTCCTGCCTATCTACCCCCAGCCGATGAGAGCTGTCTCATAAGAGTGAAGTGAATGCCTGGGTACCACCAAGGTGGAGGTATCTCTCCTGGTCTCTTCTCCTGCCTCTGTGATCTTCCCAGTGGAGGACCAAGGAAAAGGGTTTGAAGGTGAATATGAATGTCCTTTGTCTCTGGACTCCTGGGGATTCTAACTTGTCATGCTAGCCCATACTCAATTTTAGGGATTTATTAAAATGTTAGCTATTTTCTTCCCACTCAGTTTATGGTGGCCATCTTGTCTTCCTGTAGGTTGCCAAGATTAAACAGTTCATGGGTTCCAACTCTCTTCTGGGGGGTTTGTTACTCTCTGGAGTTTAGTTCATCTGGTTGCCTTTCCACCTCGGCTCTCTCATAGGTTCAAAAAAGGTGAGTATTTGATTAGATTACCTAGCTCTTCCTGGGTTTTAGTGGGGAAGCAATGCTCTCATGCAGCTTTATGTCTCCTAATCGAAAGCAGGGCTTTTCATAGGTGAGTACAAATCTGTAAGGTCAACAAATCGCTGAGGTGACTATTTTTATTACTCTCATTGTAGAGATGGAGAAACTGAGTCACTGAGCTGTTCGATCACTTGCCAAGAGTAGCCAGGATCTGAGTGGGGAGCCTGGGTGGCTGGCCGTGGAGGGCATGCATCACTGATCAGCACACTGCACTGCCTCTTTTGGGGTAATGAAAACCAGGCAGGGAGACCTAACCAGCTCCAACTGTCTAAGGGTCAAGTGCTAAGTGTGGTTAAAGACAAAGTATGAACACAACCCAAGGGAAGAGGCAATGAGTTCGTCAAAACACACGTATTCATGTGTATATGGGTCAGAGATGAGCAGGAAGGGAAGATACTATCAGCTGTGTGTTTGAGTCACATCAGCATCTCTGAATAGTTGTGTGACATTGGAAGAGTTAATTAACCCTTTAAAGCTCTTGTCATGTCATTTCTGAAGTGAAGATAACATTAATACCTCTATCCTAGAGTTAACTTCTCAGGCAAGCCTGGGCAACAACAAGGACCCAGGAGGTGAGTGGGGCTGTGTTTGTTGCATGCATGTGTGCATGATGAGAATATCATTCTTCAGACCAAAGATAAACACAAAAATGCTTAAGTTCTCTCCAGACATAACAGACCCACTCCAATGATGCCTATATCCTTGCTGTGCTGACAGCCCCTCATGAATATGACCAATATTCATTCAAAATTATTTCTCGAGCACCTGCTCTGTACCCAGAACTGGAAGGCTTGGTTGGGGATATAGTAGTGAAAAAGGCAGAAATGGCCCCACCCTATGGAGCATACACTCCAGCAGAGGAAGCAGATAATAAACTGATCAATGTATAGCAAGACAAGTTAGAAAATACTAAGAGTTACTAAGAAAACAGAAGAGGGTTCCATAGACTGAATGCTTGTGTTTCTCCTTAAATTCATATGTGGAAATCCTAACTCCCAATATGATGGTGTTAGGTGGTTAGGCTTTGGGAGGTGACTGGGTCATGAGGGTGGAGCCATTCAGACTAATGAATGGCTCTCATAGGAGACCCCAGAGAGCTCCCTTTGCCATTCTGCCACGTGAGGACACAGCAAGAAGACAGCGATCTATGAACTATGAACTAGGCTTTTCCCAGCACTCTGATCTTGGGCTTCCAGCCTCCAGAAGTGTGAGCCTGTGTTATTTTGTACCATTTTGTGACAGCAGCTTAAATGGATTAAGATGAGGGAAGGAGGTGGGGAGTGGAGTCAGGGCAGTGGTGGAGGTATGCCTGAGCAGGAGTTCAGGGAAAGCTGATCTAAGGAGGTGGTTGAGCTGAGCCCTAGGTGAAGGAGGACGGCACCTCTGCTCCCCCAGTGCCAACTCACCCCAGTCACACTGACCTGCTGTTTCTTGTGCCCTGTGTCCATCTCCCCCTCCTGACCTTTGCACTTGCTGTTCTCCCTGTCTGGATTTCTGGGTTCCTACAGCATCAGATGGCTACCTCCTTTTTGTCATTCAGGACTTGGTGTCATCTCCTCCATGAAGCCCTCCCTGGCCTCCAGATCCAGCTGTCTTTCCTCACAACCCGGGTACCCTCTGTCATCTCTTCCGCTTGACTTCTTTGCAGCACTTTCCACGCTCTGCATCTACCTTGCCTGCGGATTGATTTACTTGTTTGCTGTCCATCTGCCTCCTCTTACTGAAGTCACATGGGAGGAGGACCTCCACTCTCCTTTTACCCGGAACCCAGAGCCGAGCTTGGAGCACCCCATGCTGGGTATATGCTCCGGAGATCTTGGCTGGACAAATGACTGGGTGCACAGGGCACACGCGGGGTTGCTAGCGGGTGTTGCTCACGGAGGCTGAACCCAAGCAGATTTGCTCCCCGGGGCCTGAGGCGGGAGCGGGGAGCAGCGCTGGGACCAGTCTGGAACATGAGACCACGGGGCGTGTTCTCTCTCTGCCGGGGACACCGAGCTCAGGGGGAGCTGGGAGCGATTCCGCTCTGAGCAGCCTGCCATTACAAGTGACAACCGAGGGCCAGCGGAGAGCCAGACCCCAGGGGGCGAGCGACTCATCCCACCGGCCAGGCAGGAGCAAATGGATAACAAGTCCCACTGGCAGCAGCGAGAGCCTCCTGCTGCCGAATAGGATGATGTGGATTATTTTTGCACGGATTGAAAAAAGACAGTCTACACTACAGAGCCTGATGCTCCCTCTGACAAGGCCGATCCGGGATAAAGTTTGCCGGTGGTTCCTGGGGGGTAGCATAGGACTGAGAAAGCAACGCCCATTGGCTCCCGAGCTGTCATGTGACCCAGAAGGCCGTTCCCATTGGTTCCCGAGCTGTCAGGTGACCGAGAAGATGGCGTCTCTTGTGCTAGACGGCGAAGATGGCGGCGCAGCCCGGCTGAGAGCCAGACTCTCGGAGCCGTCCCGGCTGAGAGACGGCCGTGGCTGGGGGTGTGATTCTGATGAGGCCGAGTTCTGGGGCTCGCCCTTGAGACCCGATAAGGGGCTCACCCTGGCTGTGGACGCGGGACTCGGTTTAGTAAAGGAGCGACGGCCGACACGAGGACGAAAATACAGCCTTCGGCGTCGTGCAGTCTCTTGTCACAGGAGGAAAAGGAAGCCGCTTTCTGACGCGCCCCTGAACCTCCTCGGCCGCGCAGTCCCTGGAGCATGGCGCGCGGGGGAACGAGCGTCAGAGGACGGGTGCCCCGAGCCGACTGCCCCTCGTCCGTGCGGGATTTGGCCTCAGTGGTCGGGCGCCCTCGCACGCTCGCGCCGCGCGGGCTCGTGTGTTGCCGCCGGACGGTGCGCTCCGCAGCCAGCGCCGCCTGGTCCTGCTCGTCGCACCTTCGGGAGGGGCGCAGCCGGGGGCCGGCCTGCGGTCGGCGCGGCCCGGAGCTTCCGTGGCCCGCCCGGGGCCCCGCTCGTCCTGGGCTTCGCCGTCCCGCGTCCAGCCGCGGCGCCCTGCCGGGGGGTCCGCGTGATTGCTCGGCGGCTGGCCCCCTCCCAGCCAGCCTCCCAGAGCGACGCTGCTGCAGGCTTTTTAGGGCCAGTCTCCGATGGCCGACTGTCCCCTGCGCTGCACTGCGCTGGCCGCGACGCAAGGGCCGCAGCTAGAGCCGGCCCTCCGTGAGACCGCAGCCAGACGTGGCAGCCAGCGGTCACCGGCCCCGGCGGGAGGGCTCCTTTCCACCGCAGGGGACTGTGCCCGGGAAGGCAGCTCCCTGGGGACTTGAGACCGGGAGGGAACGTGGCCCACCCTTATTGAGGGCAGGTGCCCCTGCCCCTCATAGGCCACCTCCTAGTCACATGCCCCCTGCGAGAAGAATTGGGGGCTGCTTTCTCTGCCACGTGCCCCCCGCCCGCCCCCGTAGCAGCTCTTCTCCAGGGGTGAGCGCAGGGAATTAATCAGCGGCCCGCCGGGAACCCGTGGTACCTGCGGCCGTCTCTGTGATCAGCACACATCTGTGCCTCCAGCCTGGGATACGCTAACTCATCCATTAGCGGGTCTGCTGCTGCTTGTCCCCAGAATCCACGCTGGGAAACTCCTCCCCAGGGCACCCTGTGCTCCTCTCTGCCCAGTCCTGCTCACAGCCTGGGCTCGGCAGGTCTGGGTCTGGTCCCGACGGAGACCTGCTCACAGAGGCAGCGGCAGCGCCGAGCCGCAGCCAGGGAGGGGAAGGGCACCCCAACATCGCCCCAAGCTGCAGCCCCCGGTGCAGGGGTCGGGGGGCGGGGACAGTGGGGACTTCCCGGGATTCAGATGTCACAACCTGAAGCAGGAGGGCGAGCTTCTTGTCTCGTGGAGTCAAAGAATAAATTTGTCTCAGGGACAAAGAGAGGGAGAAAAGCGATAGAGTGTTATTAAGTGAGGTTAATAACAAGCCCTCAGGAGTGAGACGCGTCCCGACAGGGTTTCTGCTGAGGGCGTTTAGGGTCGGTCTTTTATTGAAGGCTAACCGGGGAACTTACATGTTTTGACTTCTCTGTTGGCACCTTGAGTAAGCACTAGTGATGACACCTTCAATAGCTTAGTTCCTTTTTAGGACCCGGTATTTGAGCACAAGTAGCTGTTGCAACAAGGCCCCACTTCTGATCCCTGGGGCTGGAGGGTCTGATTTGTTCCCTTTGGGCTGGTTTCCTTTCCTTCTGAGCAGGGAGCCCAATGCGGGACTCGATCCCAGGACCCGGAGATCATGACCTGAGCCGAAGGCAGACGCTTAACCAACTGAGCCACCCAGGTGCCCCCAGAATGGTTTTTTCTTTCATCCTGTAGAACATATGAGGGACTGTCCGCGGCGACTCTCAGACTCAGCCCCAGAGACATGGCTTCAGTGGACCCAGTGGGCTCCATCAGCTCGACGCTCCCAACGTGCTTGTATTCATGGGGCTCTCGGCCGGAGCACAGCAGGGCCGAAACCCCCTGCCTCTGTCCAAGAGACAGGGCTGCTCTAGAAGGAACAAGGGATGTGCAGACACAGCTGTGGCTATGTGGAGGCAGGTTCTCGGGGTCCCTTGTGGCATCAAATCCTTGCACCCGCACCTGCCCGCACCCCAGATCTATCCGTTCCTGCACAGAGCGGCTTCTTTGTCACCGCTTGGAAACATCCACAGGAAGGCCGGGCCCACCCTGGCCCTCTGGGGCTTGGGGTCCAGCGGAGGAAATGGGCAGACGGGCAGTGAGGGGCGTGAGATCAGGGATCCTCTGCTCTCTGAGGACACGTGGTCCCATCCTAAGGGGCCCGGGGGGGAGTGGCGTCTAGTTGAGTCCGAGGCTGAGTGCAGCGGCCTCAGGAGGGGAAGTGAGCCCTGGGATTGCAGGGCCAAGGCCCAGTGTTTTGGGGTGATACCTGCTTAGGGAAGGGCTGAAGCCCAGAGCACAGGGTTGGCCTGCAGGGAGGGAATAGTAGGGGGGCCGGTGCTCTAAGCCAGGGACTGAGGCCCAAGGCTTGTCTAGACGAGCGATGAGTGAGGTGACCTGTGAGTCTCTTCCGTTTGCTGGAGCCCGTGTTTGTAGGGGGTCTGGAAGCCCATCTGGACTCCGTCCGCATGGCAGCTAGGGGAACTGGGTCAACAGAACCCGCAGCCCGCCTCCCCGCCAGCTGTGCCCCTGGGCGGAGGGGACTGACAGTGTGTGCAAAGGTGCCTTGATGGCCTCCGCAAGGCTGGGTCCCCTCCTCCCCTCAGGGCAACTCGTCATGCCCCCTCCGGCCATGCAGAGTCAGAAACCGCATGGACCGGTCACACCGGCTTTGTCTTTCTCTGTCCCCATTCCTTTCCTTCTTCAAATCCGGACCCCACGGAAGAAAGCCCATCCCTCCCAGCTCTGCTTGGGGCCGTTTTCTTGTCCACTGGGCGGCAGCCATTTGATCCGTATAAGTGAATCCAATTTGGCTGATTCATCTCTCGTGTTTAATTTTTATGTTAACATAACAAGGTTATACAGCTGAACACGAGAGGCCAGGGGGACAGAATTCATAAGTGGCAGCTCCATTTTAGAAAGAAAAGTTCCTGCAGGAATCAGGTTGAAAAGGCAAGTCCTCAGACAAAGGTTTCCTCCTTAAGAGCTTGGAAAGCTTTCAGCTTGATTTGAATATAAAATCAAAGCTATTGGCATTTAACAACCTCTGTTTAAAACTCAGGATTGACTTGTAAATAAGACCCAGCTTGGGCAAAAGGATTTCCCAAAGAGGCTTTATGGGTAGGTATTAGGGAAGGCCAGGATTTAGTCCAACCTTTGTGTTCAGCGGATGTTCTGGATTAACTTCTCCGGTTCATGTGGTTCCCCGAAACTGAAGCCCGTTTGCTCTCTGCTGCTTTCGGGGGGCTGGCATTTGTGGGTTTTCTCCGGCCAGACTCACCTACTATCCTGTGTCCCCCTTGCCACCCCCCAGGAATGGTGCCCACGGAGGGACACGCGTCCTTTCCCGGGGGAGCCAGATCCTTGGGTTCTGGCGGGTTGCCTGCTCATTTGGAAGCGGGCCAGGTCTTGAGACCTGAAAAGGTGGCATCACGAGCGGGCCCTGCAGGGGCCCCCAGATTGGGCGACACTGTGTTGTGACTCAGAGACAGCATCTCCCTCGGGGCCGGTGTTCCCGGCAGGAAAATAACAGTACGCTGCCTTCCCGCGACTCCCAACTCCTTCAGCTTCTTTATGACAGAGCCCTGCTGAACGAGGGAGGACGCAGACTTCTAAGGCTGTGGGGGAGACCCAGCCCCGTGATTCCTCAGGGCAGCACCACTCAGACCAGGTGGGACGGTGACCCAGCCCTTACCTGGGGACCTTATCAGGCACTTGGCATCTCAAGAACAAGAGGACCAGGACGCGCCACCCCTTCTCCCTCGCTGAAGCCACTTTGCAGGGTCCCCTGAGAAGGAGCGGGCTGAGGAAGCTGGTATTTAAACGTTCTGGAGTGGGAGACAGGGTTGTTATGGCAACAAATTGCTCTGACTCCGAAGAGGCTCAGCCCTGCCGAAACAAGAGGGGGTGCCGGAGATGCAAGACAATATTTCAGAAAAGCTCTAACCAGATGGGAAGCGCACATTTGCATTTTGGCGGGGATGTCTGCTGGGTCGAGGGAGGGATGTATTTACATCAACACCTTCCAGAGCCCCAGGAGTCTGGCCCCCTAGACGCTCAGGAACCTCCCGGAGAGTGCTGCACCCCAAGTTGCTGGAGGGGAGGGAGGGGATGCAGGAGGCCAGGCAGCAGGGGTTAGAGCTGCAGCCCCATCCTCTGCCGGAGTCCACAGGTCCCCCCACTGGCCCGCTGCCTGCTGCCTCGGGAGAGGAACCCGCAGAGGGAGAGGCCAGCCCTTCCTCCCTCCCTCTCTCCTTCCCTCCATCCCTCCCTCCATCCCTCCTTCTCTGTGGTAGGAGGGAGAGCAGGGCAGGAGTAAAAGGCTTGCATGTTTAATGAGTACGGGGTCTCCTTCTGGGAAATGGGAATGCTAAGAACTTGTTAGAGGAACTGGTTGCCCAACACGGACGGTGCTGAGGGCCCCCGAGTTTGTACATTTTAAAGACGGCTTATCCGATGTTCTGTGCGCTGCACCTCAAAGTAGAAAGGACAACTAAAGCCCTTGCACTTCCTGCCATGCTGGGCTGTGGGGGCATGTAGACCCCGGCCCCCACAGCCTTTCTCCCCCAAGCGCTGGCCCAGTGGGTCCTTCGCCCTCCCTTGGGCCCCACATCCGGTCATTTCCCAAGTCCGCGGAGAATCAGGCTCTGAATCCCAGACGGCAGTCCCGGAGCTCCGCTCACCTGCTGAGCACTTCAGCGGAGGGACTCATTAACCGCAGCGCCACCCCATCGTCATGGGCACCTGCAGGTCAGGTGACAGCTGGGAGCTCACATCTGGGGAGGAGGTGGCATTCGACAGTCCCCTGACCTCCAGAGTCGGCCCAGTGCATCCCCGGCAGGACAGCGATGAGGACATCGGACCCCAAGCAAATTGTATCGCTTCGCTGTGACCACACCTGCGAAGGGTGGCTCATCCCTGGCGGGTCCTTCCTAACTGTGGGTACCACGGACTTTGGGTAGCAGGGCTTCCTGGGCTGGGCTGGCCTTGGCTTTGGCCATGCCGGGTGGAGGCTGAGGGAGGCAGAGCCGGGCTGGGCACGAGGGGGCCCAGGTAGACTTCTGGGCACCTGGGTCACTGAGGAGTGAAAGTCCGAGGTACCTGACCACCTTCCAGTGGGGCAGGGACAGAGAAGGATGGGCTGTGAGGGGAAGCGGATACAAAGGGAGGGGCGTGTGGTGTCCCCGCCTTGGTGGCATTGGGTTCCCGCGGCCTGACCCAGGCAACTGGGGTCCCTCCGTGGGGCTGCCTGCCCAGCCCTTTGGGAGCCCATCGCTCTTCGCGGTTGCACCCACCCTGTGAAGTCAGTGTTCCCACACTTTGCTGTACCACCCAGGGCGGGCCTTCCCTCTCGCCCCGGCTCAGCAAGTGGCCTTCCCTCCTGGTGTAGACCTCTGCTGAAGAAGGCAAGCCCTACGAGTGTGCTGGAGTGTCCACCAGAAAGTGCCACAAACTGGGGGCTTCAAACAACAGAATTGTCCTCTCTCCCAGGCCTGGAGGCCAGAAGTCTGAGATCCAGCTGTGGGCAGGGCTGGTTCCTTCTGGAACCTTCCGGAACCTTCCCCAGCCTGCCCGGCTCCCAGCACCCCTCAACTTGTACACCTGCCACTCCGCGCTCTGCCTCCATCGGCACAAGCTGCTTCTGCATCTTTGTGTCTGTGACGTCACACGACAGTCTCCTCGCCGTGTGTCCTCTTCTTTCCTTAGAAGGCCACCGGTCATTGGGCGAGGGTCCACCCTTCTCAGCTTAGCTTGAGAACATCTGCCGAGGTCACACCCCCAAGTTCTGGGGGTCGGACTTGAATATATCTTTGTGGAGGATACAGTTCGATGCAAAGCATAGGTTTTAGATAATAATAATAATAATTATAATTATAATAATAAAATCCTCTTGCATCCTGAGACAAGTGAGATGGGCACAAGCCTACAGGCGGATGAACTGGCTGGATGACAGCTGCTCACGGGTGACACCGCCCTCCCCCATCCCCCGCGTCTAAGGATGGGCCCGGCCAAGCAGGGCTCAGGTTTGGGCATCAACCTGGAGAAAGAAAGAGACGATGTGTGTGCAGTTGGCTTCACTGCCTTAATAGAGACCAACTAAAGAGTGATTTATGCCCAGAAGAGGGTCCATTTATCTTTTATGTAAAAGTTCCAGCGGTTGGTGCCCGGGGCTGTGAGATGATTGTGAGACCCAGGCATCTTCCGGTGTGTGGCCCAGCCGCCCCTGAGATGCTGTGATGTCCCCGGGCCACCCAGAAGCTCCAGCTGGCCTCCCAGGGAGGGAGGAAGCAGCCGCCTTCTGAGGGGTGAGCTTCACCTGCTCCCGTTCCTGCTGTTCTCCGGGGACCTTTAACTGGAGGCCGCCTGAGGTCCTTTAGCTCCCCGGGGACGCGAAGGGGACAGGAAACGGTAAGAGTTCAGACACCCCACTCCCAGGCCGTGAAGACCTTCTCTGGGGCTGGGAGTACATACGGGGAGCTCATGCTTCTGCCCTAACGGGGTCCCACTTGCGGTGCCACAGTGTTGGATGTCTCAGCACGTGGAGAGCACACACAGGGCACCCGTCCCGGCTGAAGTGGCCTCCTGTAATCTAAATAAGGACCTTGCCTTCTTAAACAAATGAGAAAAGCCCCCGCCGTCGTGCCTTCCCGAGGGCCGCCCGGAGAACGGGGCCAGAAGGAAGCAGCCCAGCTACGCTGGGACCTTTTCCTTTTATCTCCCGTAAAGATCTGTTCACGCTCATCGATCAAAAGAAACACAGCAGCGAGTTAGAAAAATCCAATAACTGGAGTGTAGCGGGCTGCAAATGAATCCTTGTCCACTTCCCTTCTCAGGCGCCAGCGGCATAATTAGGTTATTCTCCGGAGCTGGGGCTCCAGCAGGAAGCTCGCGGAGGAGCTGCTGGTGAGGACGAAGCGGGGCTCGGTGACCCGAAGTCAACTCGGGTTTGTGCTGGGCGCACCCGCCTGGCTCTGGTCTGTTGGGTCTCCGGGGAGCTCAGGCTGCATGGGTGCCCTGGCGATGAGGTTGGGGACATTGGCTGCCTCAGTCCCCTCCCCAGGCCCAGCTCCTGGGGATGCCGTCTGCAGAGGCTTCGGGGTCGTGTTGCTGGCCACCTAGCAGGCGGCGACTGGGCTGGCCGGGGCTGTGTTGACCCCCGCGGCGAGGTAGTCACGAAAGGCAGGATGGAGGGGTTGGTGACCAGAAGGTGGAGGACGACTGCGACAGAGGGAGGCCAGTGAGCAGGGGTCTTGTCCACTGACCTGGGCTTTCCTCAGCGGCCTGGGCGTACCGCAGCCCTCGGAGACACCGGAGCAGGCCCTGTACATGTTACGGCCTTGACATCTGTGTAGAGCAGAAGATGCTGAGACAGATGTGTGCCCTTCACCCGACACAGCTGCGGGATGGCAACTCCAGCCCCAGGGCTTGGTTCCCAAGTTTGAGAGCTAAAGGGAGCTCTTCCAGACGTTCCTTGAGCCATTTGCCGCTGCCCCACGTGCCCTCGGTCTGCAAATCCCTCGGCACCTTCGTGCTTCCTCCCCCACCCAATACGTCTTGTTTATTCATGTATCTTTTCCAGCTCCACTGAGATAGGACGGGCAAATACAAATTGGATGTATTTAAGGCGTACAACTCGATGTTTTGATATACATGCGGAAATGGTCCCCACAGAAGATAATCTCCCCCCGGGTCGGGCGTGCCTTGCTGCCGTGTCCCGTCTCTTCTGCGGCCTTCTTGTCCTTGTCTCCCGCGCCGGCGCCCCGTCCCACCCTGCTCCCCTCTCTGCCCTGACTGACGGCCAGGCTTCCCGGCAGAGGGGGCCTCACATGCTGCGTCTGCCTCCTTCCTTCCCTCCTGCCCGGGCACCGTCCATCTCCGCGTCGCTTCCCCCGTGGCTGGAGGACAGCATGGCCCCCGTGTGGCCTGAGCCAACAGTCCTGCTTCTGTCCTCTCCGTCCCGTACAGCACGGCAGTATGCACACTGCGGGGTGCTTGTCCCCCTGTCCCCCCCCCCCCCCCAGCCTGGCGGCCCAGCTCCTGCCGGTAGCCTGGTCCTCCCACCTCTGTGGCCGGCTCCCCTCGCAGCTGCTGGATGCCCTTCCACCCGAATTCTGAATGCAGAGGGACATTCGAGGCTGGGTCCTGGGCCTATTCTGTGTGCATGTCCTCACCTCAGGGAAGGCGGTCCATTGCCCTGAATTAGACACCATCCCAGATTTAAGCCAAATGTCCACGTAGGCTCCTCCAACTTGAGAGTCTCATAGGCTCCTCAAGCTCAGAACTAAACATTCCACATTTAAACGGCCCCACGGTTCCCGCCTAAGATAGCGACATTGGGGTACAAAGCTGAGCCAGGCTGCTTTATCCAGGCACCAACCCTTTCTGCCTCTGTGTAGGCTGGTTTCTCTAAGCCCTGCACTGAGCAGGGACTCTCCCCTTGGCTCTGTAACTCGGGGTCTGGGGTCTGAAATCTCACAGATTAGAGTTCTGTGTCCTTCCCTTCTCATGCCCCGACGTTGCACACCTTTGCCCAAAGTGGGGGGACATTCCCCTGGACTTCTGTGTGGAAGTTTGCACCAGGAGCTGGGCAGCAGCTACAGAACCTCTGTGCCTCTCCTGGGTACTTCCTCCCCTTGCCCTCCGGGCTTGGGGAGTGGTAAATATGACACCGAGACCGAAGATCCATTGTTTCCCCTCCCTCCCGAAGATCCATTGTTTCCCCTCCCTCCATGGCCCCCAGCGCATGGGGTGATTCTAGTTTCCAGGGTGGAGGCCAGGGCGGGGGGCTGGTGGTGGGTCAGGCAGGAGCATGTTACGTCTTTCTTCATCCCCTTCTGTCTACAATTTCCATCTCATCTCCCTCACCCTGGGCAGCCTCATCTGTGCTCAGCATATTTTTTTAAAGATTTATTTATTTGAGAAAGAGAGAGAGTGGGGTGGGAGGGGCAGAGGGAGAGGGAGAGGGAGAATCTCCAGCAGCCTCCCCACTGAGCACGGAGCCTGATGCAGGGCTTGAGTTCACGACCCTGAGACCACGACCTGAGCCGAAACCAAGTCAGATGCTTCACTGACTGAGCCACCCAGGCGCCCTGTCTTTGCTCATCCTGATCCTTGACCTGCGGCTGGCCCACCATCACCATTTCACCCATCTACCCCTTAGCCAAGTGCTTTACATTGGGTGGGGGGCGGGCATCATGATAAGCAGAAACTGGCCGGAAAAAAACGAACAAACAGGCAATGCATGAGAAAAGTAAAAACAGACCAGATGAGCAGCACCCTGACTGAGAGATGTGCACAGAACTAACCAGCACGGGCTTACTGTACTTATGCGTGTGTGTAGCTAATATATAAAATAGATAATATACATAACACCTATTATAAGATAGGGAATATAGTGAAGGCATATTATGTATCATAATAAGTGCGTAAATTATGGTGTTTATGTGCTTGAAAATCAGTAAGTGCCTGTTGAATGGGACAAGTGAATTAAAGTGGATATTGACTTTGGGATCAGATGCTGGGAAGTTGATAAAACACACACGGTGGGGAAACAGCAAGATTGCCATGGCTCTGTTGATTTCCTTTGTCGCTGATGGATTGGTCTCGAGGTCACAGAACTCATGATAAATTGCTGGGACTTGTCACTCACCAGGTCCAGAAGCAGCACTAGCCTGGGAAGTAAGGACAATGTAAAATGCTTGAAAAGTCACCTTGACATATGAGTGGATGAGGTTCTCCGTGAGTGAGGCCCCCCCCACAGCCCCAAAGGCAGGGGCTGCTGCCTCACCGCCCCCTTTGCTGACAAGATAGAGAAATGAGGGCAAGGTCTTCACGGAGGTGGAAGAATTTCCCACCGTCAGATTGCAGGTGCGCACCCATCACTCAGAATCCTTGTGGCCTTCTGATTCTTGGCATCGGTGTGCAGAGAAGCAGGCACCCCGGGCGCAGTCTTGGGGATGCATTAAGGCATGCGTGGCTCCGGGGGAGTGAAGACAGGGCTGTCCTGGGGTGAGCGAGCCAGCATACAAGTGTGTCTGCACACGTGCGTGTGCACACTCACACACACACTCCCGCTGGCAGCGTGCTGTGTGGAGTGTCCCGTGTGCTCACAAGACAAGCCTTGGCGAGTGACCGCATCACTAAGGTGACCTCCCACGTTCCGAGGCGAGGGGCAGAAATCCTGACAGTGGGGACGCGTGAACTCATCCTCAGCAAAGCCTTCTAAGCCCCAGTGATTTGGGGGCTCCCATCCCCCCCGCTAGCGTTGCTTTCCGTCCCATGGCCAGTAACGGTGACTCCCCACATGGGTCTCATTTTCATCCTGGAAAGCCGTCAGCCTGCGCTGAGTGCTGTCTTCCATCTTGGCCTTCGTGATCGCCAGCTGAACTGACTGATCCGGAGGCAATTGTACCAGTGTGTGCACCCGGTTTCCACGTCACGTCTCCACAATGGGTCGGAGTTTGTGCAGCCATTGTGACTAACTTGGCACACTGAGTCACGACCAGCACCCAGTGTGGAGATGCTTGGCCGCCTGAGACACCTCGATGCTGTTTCTGCCCCTGGCTGGTTTGCGGAGGCTCAGCCCCCCAGAGCTGGTGGGGGCCCCACTCTTCCATGTGAACGCCCCCCACTGCAGGCTAGCCTCCTGCAGACCCGCTGCACTTCAGGTCCCCTGCGCTGCCCATACTTTTGATCAACCGGCTCCAGATTTGGGGATTCCCAAGACCCCCTTGGGTTGGATAATTCGTTACAATGAATCACAGAACCAAAAAATGCTATAACAGGATTATCGCCTTATCATAAAGGAAATGACTCAGTAACAGCCAAGTGAGGAGCCTCGGGGGTGAGGTCTGGGGAGATCCCAGAGAGGACCTGAACCTTCCATGTCCTCTCCCCGTGGGACCAGGGTGTGTCACTCTCCCGGAGGATCAACGTGTTGAGCCAGCATGAAGCCACACCCAGCCTTAGTGCCCAGAGTTTCCACCGGGGTTCCATGACACAGGCACAGTTGATTGAACCATCGGCCACATGGCTAACCCCAGTCTGCCATCCCCCTCCGTCTCCAGCAGTCAGGCTGGTATCACCAGACTCAAAGCCCCGTCCTCCGAGCGCTGGGTCGGTCTTCCTCTGGCCAGCCCTGACCCTGAGCCGTCTCATCTCCTAGCCTGAACTCGGGTGTGTCCCCAGAGGCTCACGGACAGCAAAGGCTCTAATTACGCGGGAAATCCCGAGGATTTAGTCTCCTTCCCAGAAACTGGGAACAAAGGTGAGTCAGGTTCTCTAATGTACAGCGCGCTTGTTGGGAGTATTTCTAAAGAACGTTGTTGAACGTTGACAGTAGCTTTTTGGAAAGAGCACATGGAGCGGAGATCCCAGCTACCTCGTGTCAGATCAATTCTGCAGGAAGGCCCGATGTCCAGTCTCCAGCAGCGCAGCTGAGCACATGGTGCCGAGAGTCCGCTTTTCTCCCCACATCAACGCCAAGTGGCGGGGTAGGACTCCAGACTCCCTCTCGCAGCCTGCTAGGACTCTGGGGCCCCTTCGCTGATCTAAACTCCTTCTGGGCTATTTATTTTTAGTACCATCACTTCTGTTAGTTAATGGTCTGAGGGTGAGTGGGAACTGCTTTTTCCAAGATACTCTCTTCAGGTTGGGCGGATACCTGCGAGATTTGATAGAAGGAATGGTGCAGTCCACAGGTACTAAGTCTCGGCGGAGACCCGGAGGGGCTGTATGGGAATATTTGTGTCCTGCGGCCTCGTCCTCGAACATTTACGTCTTCCCACGGAAGCCCACTCGTCCCCTTTGCCATCTGTTGTTCCTGCTCTTGGACCTTTTCCCAAATCTGTGATGCTTTTCTCAAAGAGCCAACCAGAACTACGGCAATACACAGACCGCAGGAAAGGCCGTGACCTTCAGGAATTTAGAAACAGATTCAAATCAACCAGAAAACACCGATGAACACGTGAGCACGTGCAGCCATCAGAATTAATTTAGAGTAAGGGCTTCACTGTCTCCCCGAATGGCCCCTTGGGCCCCCGGAGGTTTGCGTGTGTTCACCCTGAAGTCCGCGCGCTCCCTGCTCATCAGCCCCTCTCTCCGAACTGCTCGGGGACACATCACCTTGTATTGTGCTCCGCCGCCCTTGCTGCCTTGCTCCGCGCTGAGCCACTCACTGCCACACGGTATCCAACTCTTTTCCTGTCTATTCTGTGCTGTCAGCCTCCTTTCTGAAGGCACGAGCTCCCCGTGAGCCTGGCTCTGCCGGTTTTATTTATCCCCGCGTCTCCGGCAGCTAATGCAGACGGCTGCTGCTCAGGAGACGTGTGTCGTTTCACATTGAACAAACACACCCGAGTGTCTGCTCCAGGTCAGGCAGCACGCAGGGACGGGGAGATGAGTTTCTGAAATGTCCTGGAAGAAATTCTCCAGTCAAGTCCTGCTCAGAAAGCGTGGCGTGCGAGTCCCCCTCCCCCTAGAGGTGCTGAGCTCCCATGCTAAGAGCCTTGAACTTAATTTTAACACTGCTGGAAATCTCAGCGTTGTGAGCTAGGACTGCAAAGGGCCGGTTTGATTACTTTATCGGACTTCTGTAAAAGCGTGTGCCCCGATCAGGGAAAATCAAAAGTTGTGCCCCACTGACTGAGACAAGGAGAAAAACTTGGAAAAGCTTCCATATCTAGGTTTTACGACACAAGATCGGAAACATATCAAGTGAGATTTCCCCAGACCCCAGTGCCAAGACATGTTTCATTTCTCACGTTTATGACTGCTCCAGAGGAGGACATATATGCTTAAATTTCCAAGGGTATAAAGGACCTTGAGCTCTACCAGGCAGTGAGACATGGAGTCGGGTGACAGTGGGGGAATCTCACAAGAGAACTGATGCGCGTCTCTGTGGGCAGCATGAGTCAGAGCACTTAGGGATGCCCCATCCCACCATAGCAACTTGGTATTTAGAGTGAAATAGTGTCATGGTGCGAGCACAGACTCTGCAGCCAGGATCTGAACCAAATTCAACTTCAAGTTCTACCATTGAGTAGGTGTGTAATCTTGGGGAAGCTCTTCTCTCTGTGCCTCTGGAAATCAGAATAATTTATATATGTAACAATATATATTTTATAACATACACTATATTATAGTAGAGACTACATAAATACATTATATATACATATATCATAATATATCATGTTATATTATTATATTATAAATACATACACAGTCCATTACAGCTGCATAACAAAGTTGCACAAAAATATGCATATATACATAAAATCTTTATTCTTCTCCAAAACATCAGTTGCGACCAGGGATTGTGTCATTTGTTGACTTATTTGTTTATTGTCCATCCTACTTGTTTATTTTTGTTTTTGTAGCCTTTGCTTTTGGAGTCAGACCTAAAGTATCACCAAGACCTATTGTCAGGTCTTAAAATACCACTCATGTTTTCTTCTAGGACCGTTATGATTTGGGGTCTTACATTCAAGTCTTTAATCCACATTGAGTTAATTTTCGTGCGTGGTGTAAAATAGTCCAGTTTCACCCTTTTGCATGGGGCTGTCCAGTGTTCCCATCACCACTTACTGAAGAGACTGTCCTTTTCCCATTGTATAGTCTTGGCTCCTTTCTTTTAAGTTAATTGACTGTATATGCATGGGTTTATTTCTGGGATTTCTATTCTGTTCCATCGATCTCCATGTCTGTTTTTATGCCAATATCATACTGTTTTCATTATTATACATTTGTAGTATAGTTTGAAATTAGGGAGAATGATACCTCTAGCTTTGTTCTTTCTCAAGATTACTTTGGCTTTTTATGGTCATCTGTGGTTTGTACAAATTTTAAGATTGTTGGGCATCTGGGTGGCTCAGTTGGTTAAGCAACTGCCTTCGGCTCAGGTCGTGATCCCAGGGTCCTGGGATCGAATCCTGCATCGGGCTCCCAGCTCCACGGGGAGTCTACTTCTCCCTCTGACCTTCTCCCCCCTCATGCTCTCTCTCTCACTCTCTCTCTCCCTCAAATAAATAAATAAAATCTTCTAAAAAAATTTAGGATTGTTTGTTCTGTGAAAAAAATGTGACTGAAATTTTGAATGGTATTTCATTGAATCTGTAGATTGCTTTGGGTAGTATGATGTTTTAACAATATTAATTCTTCCTATCCATGAGCTTTGTATATCTACCCATTTACTTGCATCTTCAATTTCTTTCATCAGTGTCGTGTAGTTTGCAGTATATAAGCCTTTTACTTCCTTCATTAAAATTATCCGTAGGAATTTTACTCCTTTTATGCAACTGTAATAGAATAATTCCCTCAATTTCTCTTTCTGATGGTTTGTTACTAGGGTATAGAAATGCAACAGATTTTTGTATATTGATTTAATATCACGAAAGTTTATTTTTTTATTAGTTCTAACAGTTTGTATGTGTGTGCGCGCGCGTGTGTGTGTGTGTGTACGTGTGTGTCTCTGTGGATTCCTTAGGGTTTTCTATATGTAATAAGTCCTCTGAAGATTGTGACAGGTTTACTTCTTCCTTTCTCATTTGGATGACTTTCTTTTCTTTTTCTTGCCTAATTGCTCTGGCTAGGACTCCTGATACTATGTTGAATAAAAGTGGTGAATGTAGCCACCCTTCTCTTGCTCCTTATCTTAGGGGGAAAGCTTTTAGCTTCTCACCATTGACTATGACGTTGGCTGTGGGTTTGTCCTATATGGTCTTTATTAGGTTGAAGTACGTTCCCTCTATACTGACTTTGCTGAAAGTTTTTATCATAAATTGATGTTGAATATTGTCATGCATTTTCAGCAACTACTGAGATGATGCTGATATTTACCTTCCATTGTTTTAATGTGATGTATCACGCTGATTGATTTGCAGATGTTGAGCCATCTTGGCATCCTGGAATAAATCCCATTTGATCATGGTGTATGATCCTTTTATTTTTTTTAAAAAGATTTATTTATTTATTTTTTTAGAGAGAGAAAGAGAAAGAGAGAGCAAGAGAGGGCGAGTGGGGGAGGGGAGAGGGAGAGAAGCTTCAAGCAGACTCCCTGCCGAGCACAGAGTCTGACGTGGGACTTGATCCCATGGCCCATGAGATCATGACCCGAGCTGAAAGCAAGAGTCAGACGTTTAACTGACTGAGCTGCCCAGGAGCCCTGGCAGATGATCATTTTAAAGTATTGCAGAATTTGGTTTGCTAATAAAATATTGTCCACTTTTCTTTTGCCTTTAACACAATTCCCCATGTTTAACAAAAAGTTACCTCAAGGATATTTTAGTTCTTTTGTAACAGCCTTGTTATGAAATTTGGTTACAAGAATTCAGAACAGTCTAAATGCTGTCCATTGATTTCCTCGGAAATATGTGTTCCTGAAGAATCTGGAAACCTAAAACAGCCACGTGCCCAGATCTTGGTTTCTAAATACTGTTCCCTATAAAGGAGCCAGGGCTCCTTGGAGACGTGGCTGAGTCCAAGTCTGCGGCAGGTGGAGAACAGGCATCCCGGATTATCTTGCTACGGCAGACAGCAAGGAAACTCAGGTGTGTCGGGTGTGTTACCCGCCAAATGTAGGAGGATTTGGGCATCAGAAAGAATAACGATGGTGGTGGATTATAAGACATCGACTGGAAAAACAAAACAAACAAAACAAACCACAGCCCTATGCATCCATAGTGATTCTCAAAAAAGGTATGGGAGAGAAGTGACAGAAAAACATGTTTTTATAGAAAAAGACACTGAACCGGTGCTAGGGGAATAATAGGATCAAAACATAACCCTCTGGCAATCATTGGTGAGAGCAAGGGCCATCTACTGATGCCAAAACTGGGCAAAAGTTGCTGTTGAATCGGATGCCTGCTCTCTCACGGGGTATCCTGTGTGGATTGATGGTAATCACCGACAGAGAGGCGCCTTTATGACTGAGAGTTCGTGGCACCGTTTTAACCAAGAAGGAGACAAACCGATATTATGTGTGCTGAAAAGGACTCAGTAGCTGGACCAAAAAAAAAAAAAAAAAAGCCTAACCTGACTTTAACTGCGAGGAAACAGCCCAGAAAAATCCCGGTTATGGCATATTCAGCAAATCACCCACCTTGGATACTTCAAAAATGTCAATCCTAAAAACAATGTTTATCTCCACAAGGAGATATAGGTTCACGCCCACTCAGCTACCGGAAAACAGAAAGTAGCCAGCGTGGGGAGAGTGTGGAGAGATGGAACCGCTGGCCCTGTAGGGGGGACGCGAAATAGCTTGCCACAGTGGGAGGTCGTACGGCGGCTCCTCAAAAAATTAGACATGGAATTACAATAGGATCCAGCAATTCTACTTCTTTTTAAGATTTTTATTTTTAGTATTATTTATTTGAAAGAGAGAGAGAAAGAGAGAGAGAGCAGCAGTAGAGGGAGAGGGAGAAGCAGACTCCCTGGCGAGCAGGGAGCCGGATGCTGGACTCGATCCCCCAGGGCCCAGAGATCACGACCTGAGCCGAAGGCAGACGCTTAACGACTGAGCCTCACAGGCGCCCCAGTAATTCCACTTCTGAGTATAAACCAAAAAATGAAAAGCAGGGACTTGGATAGATAGTTGTCTGCCCATGCGCACAGCAGCTTTGTTCACTACAATGAAAGGTGGAAACAACCCAAGGGCTCATTGACAGATGAATGGATACATAAAATGTGGGAGGGCCATATGATACAATGTTACTGAGCCTTGAAAGGAAGCCCTTCTGACAGGTGCTTCAACGTGGAGGAAACCCGAAGTCATGACCTGAAGTGAAATAAGCCAGACGCAAGAAAGACAACTCTGCATGATTCCACTTCTGTGCGGCATTTAGAGGAGTCGCATTCACAGAGAGAGAAAGTAGGTCTCCAGTTTGGGAAGATGAGAAGGTTCTGGAGGTGGATGGTGCCGGTGGTTGCACAACACTGCGAACGTCTTTAATGCCAGTGGGAAATTTTAAATCATGTATCTGTTACTAGAATAGAAATAAACAGACACATAATAAAGCGGGGAAGTGTTCTAGGCTAAATTAGAAAAGAAGAGACAGATCAGCTAAAGGCAGGGCGTGATGTTTGATCAGATCCTGATTTAAAAACAAGCTATAAAGGATATTGGGGAGCGACTCAGAAAATTTACATCAGAACTATATACGATTAATGTTTTTATATTTGTGCAAAAATAAAAATAACCCACTAAAACCAGTGCCGCTTCGGAGTAGCCCCGACCGTCTTGTGCAGACACCAAGTCATCATCTTCCGAGGAGGTGACATTTGCACATGTGATAATGACTTTACCACTTATTTTAGGGTCTATCAGCCTGCAGGAACAGAGGTGAGAACGGCTGCTGTTGATTTCTCAGTCTCTTGGGAGTGAGAGCCGGGAGGGCCAGGCCTCCAGGATGATGCTACGATCTTCTCATCTGTGGTTTCTCCCGCTCTCCCCTGGGGGCTGGCGGAGCTCCAGGAAGCCCCCGCTGAAGTCCATTTCCACACCCGGCCCCGGCAGGAGCGGGCCCTCTGTTTGCTTCTGAAGCGATGGGTGGTTTTCCTTCCAGGTTCCGTAGGAGGAGTCCAGCCCATCTAACTGGGACCAGCTTCTCACCAGCCCAATGCAAAATGAAAAAGCAGGGCTCCCTGTTCAAAATTGATGAAAACTCTTGGATTGGTGCGGGCAGAGCACTACACCAGGGCTTAACCCTGGTGCACCGGTGACCACAGGTTGCTCGTCCGTCCGAGACGCTGTCTGGCCTCTCAAGATAACGCCTCCCACCTTCCCTGGTTCGGGTGTCTGGTCACTTCCCTGCATCTCCATGAGGCACATAGCAAATAGAGCAGTAAAAAAGAGAAGCACTGGCTCGAGAGTCTCTCCACCGGCCTGACTTTGAAGATTCAAGTGTGATAGACGAAGTGACAAATAGCAAGAGACAGAGAAAAGCCTCTTATCCCCTAAGAGCTCCTGCTTGGGGACCCTCAGAACCTCACGCAAGAAACATCAACTAACCTTCTCCCCCTTAACTCAGTATTAGCCGCAGTGCCCCCCAGGGGAAATCAAGAATGCCCTGAAGACTGCTCTCCTTGAATGCCTTGTCACGTCTAGAGTGTCATCATTGGAACAGCATCAACCATGGGGACAGCACATCCGCAGAGGGCTGGCATGGTCCTGGAGGGGCCAGGGGAGGAGAGGGGGCACAGGCGAACAGCTGGCGATTTCATTTCCTGAGATTTTCAGGTCGTGAATATTCACACCCTTCTCCCTGCCTCCCCTGCCTGAGCTTGCTCTAGACCAACCGTGAGTGTGTGTGTGTGTGTGTGTGTGTGTGTGTGTGCTCTCATGCCCCACGCACAGGTGCTCCAGGCTGGGACGTATGTCACTTGACTCTAGCCCAGATATCACCCTCCCTGGCGGATGGCCATTTATTTCTGTCAGTAAAGGAACATTTTCTTAAGTGACCTGGCAAAGAGAGTCTGCACATCAGGGGCTCGGATATTGACTAAGTGGACAGGGACCCCCGAGGGTAAGGTGTTTCTTTTCTAACAGATTCGTTCCTGCTGGGAGTGAGTGTCTTAGTCAGTGAGTCAAGGAAACCAGGCAAAGTGCTTCAGACTCAGTATCAAAGAGGGGTTGGCCTTGATCTTTCAGTGTCGGGTAGATGTGAACACACAGGCTCCAGGAAGGGAGCTGGTGCCCGTGGCTTTCCTGCTGGGCCTGGAGGAGCCTGGAGACCCTTTCCTTTTTCTTTTTCTTGTGGAAGGAGAACTCGGTCTCACCAGAGGGTCGGGAGGACGGCGTGTGCTGCTGGCCACGGGCTTGCGGCTGACCCGCAGACACTGGGACCCCTGCAGTATGCACAGCAGGAACACACCTGCTGAGCAGCAGCCCCGCGTGCCCTCTCCCAGCCCCCGAAAATCCACCCTTCCACTCTCTGCTCTGGTGACTTGGACTATTTTAGCCACCTCCTATCCCAATAGCCAATCGGGGCAAACAATCTAAAATCCACCAACAGATGAGTGAATAAAAGAGAAAAGTGGTCCATTCACACCGTGGAATATTATTCAGCCTGGAAGAAAGAAAGAAATCCTGCCCTGCGCTACCACCTGGCGGAACCCGAGGGCACGGCGGTGAGGGAAATAAGCCAGACACAGAAGGACAGACGTCGCGTGATTGGGCTTGCGTGCAGGGGACTGGGTCTGTGGTCTCGGGGAAATAATGGCCACTGGTTTCCAGCAGTTCTGAGCGATGACAGAGCGTGGGACGTCTCCTTTCTCAGACTTGTGCCCGACGCAGAGCACCTGAAGCCCTTGGAATTTCCTGGGTGACGGGAGTGTCTTTTGTTCTAACGCAGCGGCTCTGGGTGGGCTCCCAGCCGGGGCTCACCAGGAAGCCGGGGGCCGGGGGTCACCGGAAAGCTCGGAACGCTCAGCCTGGCCACCGTCCTCCAGAGAGGGGAGGGGGCTCCAGAGCGAGTTACTCATGGATCCTGCCCGCCTGATGAAACCTCCATAAAAACCCCTGAAGTGTAGGGTTCGGGCAGATTCTGGGTTGTCAAAGGCATCCACGTGCCAGAAGGCTGACGCCCTTCCCCTCCCCCCACAGGGTCGGAAGCCCCTGTGCTCAGGACCCTCCCAGACCCTCCTTGTGTATCTCTTCCTCTGGCTGTTCATCTGCACCCTTTACGATCTTTTGTAATAAACTGGTAAAAATAAGGGCTTCCTTGAATTCTGTGAGATGGTCGAAGAAATGATCAAACCCAAGGAGGGGGTTGTGGGAACCCCAAATCTTTAACCAGCCAGTCGGCAGCACAGGCGACGGACTCCCTGGGGCATGCACTGGGTGTGTGACGTGGGGTCCGTCTCGGGGTCTGGGCCCCTAGCCGCTGGGCTCCAACACCATCTCCAGGTAGTGTCAGAGCTGGACGGAGTTGTAGGAGGCCTGGCTGGTGTTGCAGGCTTGGTGTGGAAACCCCACAAGCCTGGTGTCAGACGTTCCCAGCGAGCCGAAAACAGGAGAGTCACTTTGGCACGGCCCTCGGCACGTCCTCCTGCCTGGGTCCTCGGGAGGCTGCGCTGTGTGGGTTTATCTCCCTGCTGGTGAGTGAAGGAAATCGGCTGATAAAGGAGGGAGGGGCCTCTGGGGGTCCAACCGTCTAGGACACAGCGATGGACTGCCCACCACACTCCGGTGCTGGTCCAGGGATGATGGCTTTGGGCACTTCGGGGGGTCTCTTCCCCTGGTCGGAGCTGAGCCGTGCCCTTCCTGCTTGCCTCTGCTCAGCCGAGCCCAGGGCTGGCAGTCACCCCGCTGGGGCGGGAGGGGCCCGGGCCGCGAAGCAGCAACACCAGAAGAGGCGATTTTGGCTCTCGCTTTATTTCTTGACACCTCTCGGGGCTGATGACAGGCGTCTCTGGGGGGAGGGTGCCGGGGAGGCAGCGGCATTTGCAGGAGGTGTCAGAGCGACGTCTGCATTCCAGGAGGGGAGCAGCCGAAGGTGACACCGGGCCACCATGCTCTTTTCCGGGACATGGCTGAAATGAATGTCGCAGGTACCGGGAACAACGCTGTCAGGATATTTTCCCCCAGGCCAAAAAGAAAAAACAAAAAACAAAACAAAAAAATAGAGAGAGAGGAAGAAAACCAGCGCTCAGCAAACTTCCTGCTTCCAGCTCTCAAGGCTGATGCCGACACAAGTAGCAAGGGGTGGGGAATTGGTTCGAGGAGAATTATCAGTGAGACACAGAGACTGGACTCGCAGTGATAAAAATACCCTTTCTTTTAGGAAACAGGCAGCAGGTCGCACGCATTACCTGGTTGGACCCTCCTGGGAGGGCAGAAAGTGAGAACGGGAATTTTCCCGCCCATTTTATAAGGGAGCAGCCGAGGGGACCACGACAGACTCGTCTAAGTCTTAGACTCCACGGGACCCCACTTTGGGGGCCAGAGGTGGAGGCTTGGACGTCCGCAGCAAACGTTCTCTGGGAGTCGGGGCCGCAAGGGGCGGGAGCCCCGCTCACACCGGCTCAGGCCAAGCGGGAGGTTCGCTGGGGCCGCTCTGCAGGGCGGCAAGCTCGAGAGCCAAGGTGCAGGATGAGACCCACGGTTTCTGGGGACCTCCTCTGCCTGGCGGTCCTCTCCCCTACTGCATTTTCGGCTTTCCGTGGCCACCCCAGGGCCTCCCCCTCCTGCGCGTGCCCCGGCCAGGGTATGAATAACTTCCTCCCGACTCCCTTGTGGGAACCAGCATGTGAAACTGGGCGGCCGTCTCCCCCGCACGCTGTGCTGGATATCCTACACGTGTTCCCTTACTTACTGCTCACTCCAGAGAAGGCATTACAGACGGGGGCCCCAAGGCTCAGAGACGTGCAGGGCTGCCCCAGCGTCACACAGCACACGGGAGGCAGGCCGGCCCAGGAACCGGGTGGGCATGACTCTGCGTTTCACACAGGCTGGCTGCCCTCCCCGGGGCCCAGGACGTGTTTGATTACTGAGCAGAGAGCCTGGGCAGCTGCCCCCCTGACCTGCCCCCCTGCCCCCCTGCCCACGCTCTGGGGCTGGTGAATCAGCGCTGGACAGAACACCAGGACTTGGAAATTGTGCTGGTTGCAAAGAGAACAAACTGCCGGGAGCCAGCTCATGTTGGGGAGGTCAGAGTCAGGGTGTGGAGTCATCGGGGGGACTGGAGCTGGGGAAGGGGGGCCGTGTGCGCCTGGGGTCCACCTGGCTGGCTCCCACCTCTGTGTCTCTCAGCTGGGACCCTTGGGGGAGAATCAGCTGGTCGCTGTCCAGCAGCAGCCAACGCGGCCTGTGGGGTGCCGGGGGACGGCATTAGGAGGCGGGGCGTTTGGGAGGGCTCCACCCTCACGAACGGGGTTGCAGCCCCCAGGAGACCCCGAGAGCTCCCTCGCCCCTTCCACCAGGGGAGGCCGGGGCAAGAAGACGCCATGTATGAACTGGAAGCAGGACCTTACCAGACACCAGACCGGCCGACACCCTGATCTGGATGCCCGGCCTCAGAACCATGAGCAATAATTGACTGTTGTTTGCACGCCCCCTGGCCAGTGGCGTGTGGCGACGGCAGCCTGGGCTAACTAAGGCCCGGGGCGGGCAGCGAGAACGTGGCAGTGCGTCTCCACCGGGCAGTGGGGGCGGGGAGATGGTGCCAGGAGAGCAGGGCTGTGAGTGGGTGGGCGGAGACCTCGAAATAGGCCGCCGACGCCCCGCAATGTGCGCTCGGGGTCGAAGCCTTCACCCGCCCTTCCCCAGGCCAGAGGAGCCGCTGTGACTTCTTCCTTGCCCCAAACATTTTACTGGGGAGACTCCAGGACTCGAGGGGGGTGGGGGCGCCCAGACAGGGTCCCCAGATCTAGCACATATGCTTTTGTAGTCCAGAGAGCAAAGGGGAGAGGAAATTCCCCGCGGTCCCTTCTGCAAGGGCACTGATCCCATCGTGGGGCTCCACCGACATGACTGGTGACCTCCCGAGGACCCCATCCGCTGACACCGTCACGTGGGCACGAGGATTCCAACACGTGAATTGAACATTCGGTCTATAGCACTATCCACACTTCGATATTGATTTCAAGGAGCACAGTCCCGACCCCTCAAATGTGCCCTGTGTGGGTTTGGAAGGAGAGAAGGGTATGGATGGGGCCTTCTGACTCTCCGGGCTCCGAGCCGAGACAAGTGTGGGGAAACCATCGCTCGCCCTCTGCGCATGGAGGAGCTCTTCCTGGAGGACCTTCCCCATTTGCTGTGGGGATGGGGGGAGTGTGTGCTTCCCCCCAGGTCCCGGAGGCATCGGGCTCAGGGAACCTGCAAGGAGCCGGCGGCAGGGGGATGAGCCCTATTCCTGGCTACAGAGCGAGGGCCCCTGGGGGTCCGGCTCCCTGTTCTATCTGCCAAAGCCCTGGAACACACAGAGGCCCTGCCACGGCCACGCCTCTGACCCAGATGCTGCGTGGCTCCCGCGTCGCTTCTCCGGGAGAAGGAGACCCCGTGTCATCACGGTTCTCCAGGGAAGCAGGACCAGCAGGACCTGTGTCCGTAGCTCTCAGACAGCATTTACTGTGGGAATTGACTCACAGGATAATGCGGGCTCGGAACGGCCATGGCCGGCTGTGTGCAAGCAGGAGGGCCAGGGATCCCGGTGGGGCCCGGTCTGAGTCTGAAGGTCCAAGAACCAGGAGTGCCGAAGCCCCAGGACAGGGAAGGCTGCACATCCCCCCTCGGGAGGGGACAGCCAAGTCACGCTTCCTGTGCCGCTCGGTTCCCTCTGGCCCCGGGGACGGGACGCGGCCCATCTGCGCTGGGGGACCCAGCTCTTTCCCGGTCCTCCACGTTCAAATGCTCGTCTCTCCCAGAGACGCCCTCGCAGACACACCCAGGGCACGTGTGACTGAGTCTGCGGGTGCCCTTAGCCCAGCCAAGCAGACACAGAGCTGCTCCCCCCAGCATCTCACCCCCATCTGGCCTCTGGAAGGGTGCCCCACTCCCCCCGGTTTCCCCTCATCCGCTCAGCCGGCGGGGAGCTACTCCCCCCCGCCGGTACTTTCTCCCTCGGGGTCTAGTCTAGGTACAGGGACCCAGGAACCCAAGGATGGCCCCCATGCATGTTTTGTGCGGGAGTGCTAATTGAACTGACTTCTCTTCATGCCTGACCATGAGAGGGAAGCAGGACTGGCGGTCTAAATGCAATTTGCATGTCAAGCCGGGAAGTGAGGCAGGCAGTTTCTATTACCCAGTCAGTAAATGAGCTCTGTCCCAGCAAAATGGCTTTCTGGAGGGAAAGTAATAGCCCACGTGGGAAGGAAAGCGGGCTCGCACGGCGAGGCTGTTGGAAGGAAGTCTCCATGGGCGGGCGCAGCCGCCTGCCATTAGGAGCGGCTCCCCAGGAGGGGAAGGCGGTGGTTCTGGAAGAGGCAACAAAGCAGGGACCCCTCCCCACTTCCTGGAGCTTCTCGTCTCCCCTTTGGGTGTCGAGAGCTGCAGGACACAAGCGTCCATCTGAGCGGTCGTTGCCTTTGGGAATGGACGGGTCTGAAGGCAGGGCCCCCACGCTGGTCCAGATTCAACTTCTTCCTCTTTCCAGACAGAGGGTTAAGGGGGTTCCCAAGGTCACTGGGGGCAGCGCCAGGACCCGAGCGGCAGCTCAGCCCTGCAGACTGTCCCCAACTTTCCCCAGGACGTGCCCAGATCCGTCTGTCCTTCCAGTGCCCGTGGCGGCCACAGCAGAGCCGCAGTGGATGGACACTGGCCTTGAACTAGCTGCCCCTTCTAGCTGGCAGGCGTCCCTTATCGCCCACGTTCCCAGAACTGTCATTTCCTCCCGGAGGCCCGGGGACCACCGCCAGCCTTCGTGGCCCCCACCCTAACCTCCGTGGATGTCTGTGGGTGTCTTCTTCCCTCTTCCCAGTAATCCCTGTCCCAGCAGGTTCTGGCGGCGGGGACGACATGCCACATCAGGGGCTTAAGAACGAGCACCACGTACGGCTCACGGCTCTGCAGCCTGCACGTCTGAGGTCAGGGTCCCGGCTCCCCGAGTCCCGGCCGGGGCCACCGGGCTGGTGGCGGCCGGCTGCCCTCTCCTTGTGCGCTCCCGAGGCGGAAGGGGGGCCAGTCTCTGAGGTTCCCCTGTAATCCCATCCTGGGGCTCCCCGCTGGGGGCCCAGTCACCTCTCAGAGGACCCACCTCCTAATACCATCACACTGGGGAGCAGGTTTCAACCTATGAGTTTGTGGGGGGAAGCAAACCTGAAGTCCATAACGTTCCCAGTCAGTACGGGACCCCACTTCAGCGGAAGGAGGAGAAACGCCCTCACGTCCCCTCCTCCTTCTGTTATCAGGATTTATCTACAGCCCGGTGGGAACACTTTTCCAGCAAAGGGCCAGGCGGTGAATATGTGGGCTTAGTGGGCTGTGTGGTCCGTTGGGGGGACGGTGGCCTGAGACTCCGCAAGAGGGAACGAGGGTGGTTATGTGCCAATGAAACTTTATTTATGGACGTTGAAATCTGACCCCTATGATTTCCATGTCACAGAATATTATCCTTCTTTTGAGTTTCTGCCCCCACCAGCTAAAAACGTGAAAGCCGTTCTCAGCTCACAGGCTGTGTGGAAACAGGCGGCGGGCTGGCTTTGGCGGCAGCCCCCTGCTCTGGAAGAGGAGAGGGAGCGCAGAGGGCGGGGTGGCGGTGCGACCTTGGGCAGAGCTCAGGTGCAAGGCCTCCTGTCACCCGACTCGGGCTGGGCGCGGCGCCAGGCCCCTGATGGCTGAAGCCAGCTGCCCCTCCCCAAAAAACACCGCGGATCCAGGGGGCAATCATCAGGGTCCCTCGCACCCCTGCCTGTGTTTGCACACGCCTCAACGTTAAATATGGAACATTTTTAATGTGAAAGAGTTTAATAAGAAACAGCTAGAGACGGATTTGAAATGGCTTCGGATGGAAAAATTGGGCATATTAATTGCTACCTCAGCGAGCTGCCTTTTCTCTTCCATTCACGGTTAAAAGCCGTGCTGTTTTGAAATGTTAAGTGTTTTTCCCGAGGAAGGCTGCGGATCCATCCCCTGGCTCTGTGGCCCGAAGGCTGGGAGTTAGGTAAGGTCAGCTGCTCCCTGAGGTCCCGGGGCTCCTGCACTGCCTGCCCCCGGCATGTTTTGGGGCGCTGGGGGGACCTGGAGGGCAGGGTTTCCTGGACTAGTCAGACGGCAGCCAGACGTCTCCTGCCACTGACTCCGGTGAAGGCAGAGGGCGGGAAGCCGGGGACCCCGGTGCACCGTGGCTGGGGAAGGGGCTGGCGGGGGCCGAGGTTGGAGATAAGAGGAGGAAGTCCCGCGGGACCACTCGAAACAAGCAATACCGTTTCTCCAGCAAAGCACAAGACCATCTGACGCCAGGGCCAGTGGGTGTCCATCCCAACTATTGCTTTTTATTTGCAAAAAGCCGGTTATGAGAGGGAAAGCAGATTGCGGAATGTGAGCTACTTCCAAGGCACGCACGGCTCTTTGCAGACGTGCCCTCCTCTGTGCGAGGCCATTCACCTCTCCGGAGGCTCTGGGCTCTCAGCGAGGGAAGCAAGTACCGCTCAGGACGGCACAACAGCACTGGAGGAGTCTAAGAAGCAAGAAAGACAAGGGTAAATATTCTAAACCCTTTAACCAACACGGCATTAATCAATCATCCTGAGAAAAACAGTGATTCCATCCGTGCCAAGCTCACGTCTGCCCAAAATGCATGAATGGATCAGCTCCCCGACCCCTCCCGAGGGCGGGCGGCCGGCAGCCTTGCTGTGGACGGCCTGAGATATTTGCATTCCTTCCTGAGCGCAGAACGGAAGGTTGATCAAGCATGCACGGAGCGTCACGTTAATTCATGCAAGCTGCCCACTTGTGGTTCTCTTAAATCATCGTCCGCTTTGCCGGGCTTAACCCAGACGCTGACCCCTGCGGCTGCGGCCGTCTGTGGGGGCGGACGGGGGACTGCTCCACCTGCGTCCCCTGGGAAGTACGCGGCCTGGCCCTGCCAGCCAGCGACAGGTCTCTGCAGCTCTGTGAGCGCTCAGGTCACAGGTGACCCCTCTGGGGAGCAGAGCGCCTTGCAAGGGCTCCCTGACATCTGAGGAGACAGCCCACCTGGTGAGTCGTCCGCAGGAGGGGTGCATTCAAGTGATGTCTTGCTCCCATCAGATGCTCTCAACTGGCCAGCCCTGGCTTCCGAGGCCAAGATCACCCAGACCCCAAGATCTGGAAGCCGTCAACGCGCCCTCCCGGGAAGGGTGGCAGGAACAGGAGGGGCAGAGCGTGGCCAATTTCACCAGCATCAGCCGCCAGCGGCACGGTCTCCTCGGACCTGGGCTTGCCCGCTCGCTGTGTCCCGCATGCGGTCGCCAGACTTGTTGGACCCACTCCAGCACTCCTTCCCAGCCCGGTTGTCTTTGGGGCTTGGAAATGACCTCCACCTGCCTGTCCAGCCTGGGCTGCCCCCCGCCCGAGAAGCCAGTTTGTGCGGCTCCCGGCACGTTGCTGTCTCTACCCTCAGAACTGCCTTCGGATCTTCCTGCTGGCAGTGGTCACGAAGGCTTCCTCGACCCCTCCATCCAAGGTGCCGTCAGCCTCCCGCACACCGTGGACGGCACACGGTCCCGGAGAAGCACTAGGAGGTGGAGCGGCGCCATTCTGTGTGGGACCCCGGGCTCTGGGGGAGCAGGGACCACGGCTCCTGATATTTGTACCTTCTACCCTAAGAGCTGGCTAACGGCCCTTCTGGATCGTCATTTCGTGATTCTAACGGTCCCATTCGGGCTGGAAGAAAGTCAGGTCATCAGGAAATAGGGAACTAGTAGACCCAGGGAAAATGTCTTCAATGTCTCCTTTTTGGAGAAAAGGAGGTTTAGGAGGAAGAACAAATGTGAAATCAATTTAGGGGACCGAACGTTTCAAATCAGGGGTACAACAATGAGACAGACTCTGTGAAGGCGTGAGACCGCGCCCCAGGTTGCTGCACGGAGTCGTTGGCCTCGATTTCCCACCACACCCCATTGGTTCTGGCCGGGACACCCAGCGAGGCTTCCCCACGCTTCTCCGCACGAGGCCCTTGAGACTGGGCAGCTGCGACTTGTCAGGAAGGCACGGGGATGCTGACGCTTCCCAGCCTGAATGATCGGGACACGCTCCCCACCACCCGGGGCGTCTGCGCAGGACCTCAGGCCCGGCCCGGTGCGGGCATCAAGGGATGAACGGCCCCAAATCAGAGATTGACTTTAAGTCACAATGAAAAATAAAATCACCAACAAGTCTTAAATTTAAATCTGGCACATTTCACCCTCGTCCCCACCTGCTGCCACCCTCCCACCTCGGTACTTTCCTGTGAAGTGATCTCAGTCAGATGGCCACCAGCAAGCCGTTTTTAAGAAGGTCATCATTTCCTATTGATGCAACTTTCATCAGCTGATTTTAAGGGGTGTTTTCCTCCTGCAGGAGCAGTGAAACTCCAGAGGGGGCTTGTCCCGTGCGGGGAGAGGGGAGTGCGTGTGCTGCCCTGGGGGCCGTGGGACCCTTGGGCAGGGAGCCCACGATGGCCCGAGACTGTCCCTTCAGCAAAGTCCTGCATCCCGGTCACCTTCAGAACTGAGCAGGGGGACGCTTTGTCCCCCAGCCAGGGTCCACTCCCTACAGTGGGCTGCCCCCCACCCCCCACCCAGCCCCCCCACCCCCCTACCCAGCCCCCACCCAGGCCCACCCCTTCCTGTGTGCTTGAACCCTGCTCACCCTTCACTCTCAGGGTTCGGTGACTCAGCCCTGAAGCCACCTCCTATCAACGCTTTGCCGGTGAATTCGGCAGCTTGCCTGCTGTGAGGGACTCTGGTTCTCTGTAAAAACAACACGGAAGAATCCAGAAACCCATTTGTTGCAGGAACTCTAAACTCATTCGTGAGGCTTTTGATCAAAGCTGAACAGAGCGTGGTTCCCAGAAGCCCAAACAAAGGGCATCTTGCTTTGGAACATCAGTGTTCAGCTGGGCCTATCTTTGGTTAGCAACTGATTTGCATTGAAAAATTGGCAGGTTTTGAGAAGGACCAGCTTCGGGAGCGAATCAGTGTCACCTACGGACAGAAAAGAGCTCCGGGCTGGGCTTCGCTGATCCGCTGATGTCAGGGGAGCTCATCTGACCTGGACAGGAAACTAGAGCTGACTTTGGGTTTCACGATGTCCGGAGCCTGGTGACGCCGGAGTCGGCCGTGCCGGGCTATGGCGTGATTCATCCAGGCCCGTGCTGGTCGGGCTTTTTTGTCTCTAAGGGACGGTCGTCCAGCTGGCTCAGGCCCAGAAGGTGCATCGTGGTGTGTTCATTCGTTACTTCGGCAGAGGGTCCCGGAGCTCCTGCCGCGGGCTGCGCGGAGTTCTGGGCGCCGGGGACGAGAAGGGAACCAGCCTGAGGCCTGCTCTCCCGGAGCCCGCAGGCGAGCCTACAGTCCTGTAGTGGAAAATCCCAGACATGTCAGGCCGTGGGTTCAAATCACATCGGGTCACTTCAGGGTGTTTCTCGTCTCCTGACAGTTCCTCCAAAATCACCAGAGAAAGTTCCGTCCTCATCCTCGATCTACCACCGCGGCTGGGCCTGGGGTGAGGGGCAAAAGGCTCTGCCTGGCCAACTGCGGCTGTGTTTCCACCCCGAAACTAATCCCCGTGGCTTGTAGGTAGCGAGGGGGGATGCCCTAGGAATAAGCCCTTTCGTTAGGGCTGGCTCAGTTGCTACGCCTGGAAGTCTGTGCACCCAAACACGCGGGTCCAAGGTTTCCTAGAGGAGAGTAGGCTCCCCAGCGAAAATGTGGGTTTGGTTACTGGCAGAAAGGGAAAAGTTTGCCAGCAGACAAAATCGGCAAATGTCTGTCATGCTTAATTTTACGTGTTAACTTGGCTGGGACATGGGGTCCAGTTGCTTGGTCAAACTTGGTCTGGTTGTTGTTATGCAGATAACTTTTAGATGACGTGAATATTTAAATCCATTGAGTAAAGTACATTGTCACCATAATGTGGGTGGGTCTCATCTAATCAGTTGAAGGCCGTAAGAGGAAAATAGCAAGGTTGCCCAAAGAGGAAGGGATTCTGCCTGAGACTGCCTTTGGACTCATAATGCAACATCAACTCTTCCCTGGGTCTCTACCTTGCCAGACTTGCCAGCCACCCCCCATGGTCATGTGAACCAAATCCTTACAAGAGCTGTTATTCTCCAACATAGACAGATTATCTACATCTACATCTTTGTCTGCATACACATCCTACTGGCTGTTTCGCTGGAGATCTCTGGCACCCTACAAGGGACATGGGGGTGTGACGAAACATGCTACGTCACGCACATCCTGGCCATTAATTCGGTGCAACACCTGATGAGTCTTAAATGCCTGGTGGCATGGCCACCATATGAGGTCACTCAGGGCACAGACTGCCCAATCTCACTTGGATTACAGGATAGCACGCCCCTGGAGTTGTGCAGTGTGGACGTCCTGTCTAATTCTGACCTCAAAGATACACCTTTGCGGGTCCACAAGAGCCCATTTTCCCTTCTGGGGTGACCTTGCCCTAAACCCTTAGCTTATGCTATATCCTATTAAATCTTCCTGCTATTACCAGTTAGAGTGGAAACAATTTACTGCTTAAATAATTTATCCCGATTCCACGCAGAAAGTCTTTTGCAGAGATACGTCAGCTAATAAAGAAAATTGATTTTAGAAGCCAAAGTCAATACGAGGTTACGGAAACGTTCGCCTATTTGCATGTTCCTATCTCCTGAGACTTTCTGTCACTTTGTCTGATGAGGACATCAGCCAGGGCTCACTTGATTACAAGTGTTTTTTCACTTGTAACTTACACGTCTGAAGCCAGCGGGGGCAACAGCGTGGGGATGCCACTAGGAAGTTATCAATAAAAATGGAGATTTCTGGGGCGCCTGAGTGGCTCAGTTGGTTAAGTCTCTGCCTCCGGCTCAGGTCATGATCCCGGGGTCCTGGGATCCAGCCCCGCATTGGGCTCCCTGTGCAGCAGCGAGTCTGCTTCTCCCTTTCCCTCTCTCCTCCCACTCCCGCTCATGCTCTCTCTCTCAAATGAATAAACAAAATCTTAAAAAACCAAACCAACCAACCAATCAACCAAACAAACAAAAAAACCCAGAAAACAAAAAAACAAAACGGAGATTTCTTTCCTTGGGTGTTCGTTCTAGATTACTTGCTAGTGTGAGCGTGAGTGGCCCGACAGTGGGGGTCCAGGTCCCAGGGTGTGGCCTAAGTAGTGAGGTGACTTGAGTATTCAAGGCATGTTGCTACGTATCCGCTTTCATAATGAAGACTCATTTGTAATTAGAAGAGATGATTTGCATGTAGACAATTAATGTAATAAGGTATCCAAAACCAATTTTTTCCTCTGAATAGCTCCTTGTAATTTCGTTCATCTACTTCATTTCCTTATTAAACCCTTTGTTTGCAGATAATGAAAAGGTGAATTTCAGCCCAACCAGGAGGAATTCACAACATTTTGGTTACTGAGGCTTCCCCGGGGCCGCTGTTCACTTGTCTCGGGGAAGCCTACAGGCACGCTGAAAGCAGCCGGCAGCGGAGAGGGGCTCATCCGTTTGGTCAATGACCGAGGGTCCCAAACTTTGCTGCACATGAGAATTACCTGGAGGTGGGGCGCCTGGGCAGCTCAGTGGGTTAAGGCCTCTCCCTTCGGCTCAGGTCATGATCTCAGGGTCCTGGGATCGAGCCCCACATCGGGCTCTCTACTCAGCAGGGAGCCTGCTTCCCCCCCCCCCCCGCCTGCCTCTCTGCCTACTTGTGATCTCTCTCTCTCTGTCAAATAAATAAATAAAATCTTTAAAAAAAATTTTTAAAAATTCACCAGTAGGTCAGGGTGGACGGGCCCAATAATCTGCATTCCCACCAAATTCCGGGTGACCCTGAGGCTGCTGGGCCCAGACCCGACTCTAAGAACCACGGGTCTGGAATTCACAGGCTCTTCAAAGTAATCATCTGAAGAACGGATCCATGCCAGTCAACAACGGTGATTGAAGCATCTAGAAGTGCCTCACCCCGCACAGGTGAGAAGCCCTGGCACCAAGCTTGAAAATGTGATGTGTAGGCTCTTTCCTTCTGTTGGCACCCCCAGCATATTCAGAGTCCCTTTGCCCTGGTCCTTCATTAAGACGGAAACAGAGCAGACAAAATGAAAACACTATTTACCCTTCCAAGCCCTTTGCCTATCCTCCAAGAATTGGCTCAGACCCCACCTCCTTCAGCAACTCTCTCCAAACTGGCTGCTCCAGGAACTCTCGAACTGATCCCGATTAGTTTCTTAGACAAGTGGGTCAGCAAATCATGACCCATGGGCCAGCTGTCTTCGTAAATAAAGTTTTGTTGGAACACAATCCCTCCCATTCACTTACACATGGTCTACGCTGAGTTAAGTAATGGGGGTCAAAGATTGCTGACCAGTGAAGATGAAAATATTTACCATGTCACCCTTGACGGGAAAGGTCTGTCTCCCATGTCCCAGATGACCCTCCCCAGGCATGTGACGTGCCCCGTGTCACCTGGTCAGCCGTCTGTCTCACCCAGGGTTCTGTGCTCCTTGGAATGGGAAGTGTGGCTCGGTTGTCTTGCCATCCCCAAGGCCCCACACAGCGCTGGGCATCCGAAAGACTGTCGAACGTTTGCTGGACAAAAGCTGGGAGCACAGACGAGTCCCCTTTGCTCGACGTCTCATGGCACACGAAGGAAGCTGTTCTCGTCTTCACGAATTGTCGACACCACAGAGGGCCCTCCAGACACAGCTCTACAATGCGGTTCCAAGACAGGCGTCCACTACCAGAAGCACCCCGTGCTCTTTGATATCGGAATCTCGACAAGGCCATCACCCTGAAGCTGGGCTGATCGCCACGGTGGGGGTGAATGGAGAACTTGGACCTTTCCTCTGGCAAGGTCCAGGTGGGCATGCCTTGAGAACCGGCAAGGAAACCGAAGAGGAGGAAAATACTCATTTTCAGTCAGTTCTTGTTAGACACAGTACTAATGGACTGTAGAGTGACCATGAACGCTGAATTAGTGAATCCCGAGCCATCGCTCCTTGGAGAAATACGAGGTTAGGATCCTGTGGGCCTGTGGTCATGATGTTTTTATCAAGCGATCAATACATGGTCGTGTTTTATGTGCGTTTGTGTTTAAAGACACATTGATGTATGTTGTTGATTCATGAACACTGAACTCACGGACAGCACCATTGTAACTCATGCCTGCACAAAGCTTCCCTACCACCGGGGTTTTCCCTGGAAGGCACAGCCTTCTTGTGCTTAGGACACTAGAGAGCCCCTCGGCTCTATGCTTGGGGACCACTTTAAATAGCAAGACCACCAAGAAAAAGTATATAAATGCCAAAAACGCAGCACTGCATAGACCACAGAAAGGATACTTATTTACAGTCTTGGAGCCGAAACAAGAAGGCAGAGTGGGGTTCAGTGCAACCCGGACTGGGGATGTGCACATCGGGCGACTCAAGATGTCTGCGAATGACCACAAACGTACCCCTTACTGCTTTGGGGGGTTACAAATGAATTTTATAGAGGGGGGATTTGCAAATATGAAGTCCATGAATAACGAGCATCCACTGTATATGTTTTTAAGCATCAAAGAGGCAAAGAAGAATAAAAACCTCTTTGGACTTGCACTTACTTGATGGTTTAGCATCGTTCTTATTTTTAATTGGCCGCAGTGAGGCAGCATCATTATTAAAGGTCAAAAGCAAGAGGGAAACACATCATCTTCTGATTCAACAACAAATCTGCCTTGTGCCTTTGGGGGAAACTTCGGGGCTCCCCTGTTAGCGCACCTCTTCCTATGAGGTGGGAGAGAAGCAGGGTCACCGAGCACCATGCTTACTTACCAGTGACAGTTTTTAGAAACAATGAATTAAAAAACAGTTATTGCAAAGTAAAGGTCACAGTCCATCACACCGTTGTTAGTGGTGCATCCCCGGAGAGCTTGGAAGATCGCCAGATCCCTCCATTTCAGGAAGGCAGTCATTAATCTCTGGTTCTTGCTTCGATTTTTTCACATGATTCACTTGTTTAGAGCTGCACAGCTTCTAGCCCTGAATCTGCCACCGGGGACCGGGTCCAGGAGGAAAAGCAAGCAGTGCCCAAAGACCCTCGAGCCCTCTGCATGGGAACTTGGCGATACTGAATAAAACCACCTGTAGGGATGCCCTTTGAACTGGGACTCCATCTGCTAGAAACTTACCCTGAAGATGTGCCGGATCCTGTCAAATAAAATGCACAACGTTCCTCACGATGGCACCATCCCTGCAAAGTATCGAGAACAACCTAAGCGCTCACACCCAGAAACACGGAATGAACCGTGGTGCATCCCCGGGATGGAGGGATGGGCAGCTGTGGATTAACGTGGAGCCCTTCCAGGCTCTGTTGCCAAAGGAGAATGTCCAAGCCAGCGTCCATCACGAGGTGTTTGCGTTTCCGCGGAGAAGCACGCTCTCCCTGGGGTCCTGGGGGCCTGCCCTCCTCACCGTGAGAGTGGATAGCAAGGGGGCATGGCCAGGTCACTGGGGCTGTGAACTGGGAAAAAGGAGCTCAGGCCGGACAGGGATAAAGCAGGCGTCTTCTCTCCCCTGAGAGTCACGGCAGGCCCGGCTGTCCTTGCACACCTAGGTGCCCCGACCTTTGACGGCAGAATGAGTGCGGAAGACAAGTACTGTAGACCTGGGGCCCAGGGCTTCCTGCCCGATCCTCGGAAAGGGGCTGACAGCAAAGACTGGAAAGTTACAAAGTTAATTAAAACTCCTGCGCCCTTTCCGCCTGCCAACTCGGAGAGAGTGGAGGCTCGTTTCTCTTGTTTAATAAGCGAGCCGGCTGGTTACCGCTGTTCGCTGGCCCTCTGCAAACACCGCAGCTTATTTTTCCCAAACGCGGAGCCGGCTCGCTCCCTGACTCATCCGTGGTCGGCAGAGAAGCGGCTGCAGTGCCTCTCCCACTGATGCACTGGGACCCGGCCCCCTCCCTCCACCGAGCAGCTCTTCCAAGTTCGGGGCCAGCCCCTGAGCACCCAGGGGAGGGGGCTCACCCTGCCTCTGCTTCTGTTGGCGTCGCATACTCGGAACCTCCCCAGGTGCCCGCAGACCCAGTTTCCTCAGTTAATAAACATAGTGCACCCACAGCCCCGAAGGCTGAGGCCAGCTCTGCCTCGTGTTTGAACAGGAATGATTGGAAGGCCTTTTTCTTTCTTGTTCTAAGGTCTTCAGTTGGAAGAAATGTCTCTTAAGCACTTTGGGGGTGGAGGGTTGGGGGGAGGCGAGGAATCCAGAGTCGAACAAGCTCCTTCTTCCTTAATCAGGAGGGAGCAAGGTTGTAAGGGGGGCCGTGAGCTAGGATTAAATCGTTGCCGGCCAAGGTCCCCATGGCTCATCAGGCCTCCCCAGGGCCAGTCTCCAGGCAGGCAGTATAGCCAGTGTTCTGGGCCAGGCCAAGTTCATGGGTCTCGGGGACAAGGAGAGACGGCCGGAGGGCATGACGGATAGAACAAGAGTTCATCTTCTCAAAGAAGCAGGAGCTCCTTGGGGGTTCCAGGGACCTGACCTTCCTTGGTGGTGGACCCCGTGCCCTGGCCTCAGGAAGTCCCCAAAAGATTACTCCTGACCCCCGAGTCTCAGAGACCATTTCTGGATAGAAGAGTGTCCCACAGTCTTTGGCTGGGAATCCCGGAGAAAGAAAGAGCACAGGATAAAAAGAACGTCAAAAAAATAGGACGCTGCAGGAAGACATGCCCGCCAGCTCAGACCTGCTGGCGGTAAAAGCAGAAGAGAGAAGAGCCCCCGCCAGCCTGTTGGTGAACCTCATCTGAAGTTGAGCAGAGGAGACGGAAACTGCTCTCACGCTCCCGGGCTCCGTCATCACAGAAGTGCCTTCTTGATTTGTTCAGAGACACAGGCATTGGTATGCAAGGTCACCGGAGTTACCCCGAGGCCCGGGTGCTTTTAGGATCCACTAAAACCCATTGCGGTGTGATTTCCCCAGCGGAGGAGCGGAGGCCACAGGTCCGTCTTTCCTCCCCGGGGCCAGGACCACACATCTGCCACGTCTCTAGCAGGACGCTCTGGGCTCCCGTGCTCCTCAGGGGCTCCCAGGAAGATCACAAAAACCTCTGCCAAACTTCTAAGCCACGGTTCCGTCTTGTTAGGTTTCGCTCTTGTTAGGTTTTTAAGGAGGACGCAAATAGTTCTTCCGTAGTGAGAAAATACGGTTCTTAAAGAGGCGTAGGAAATCCTCCGAGATGTGCAGCTATGCTGAGACCCATGCATGTGCCTGAGCTCCTGGTGGTTTGGAAATCAGCAGGCAATTGCCTCTGCGATTGATTTCTCCCCACAAGGCCTGCTTTGGAGAGCCGCGTGCGCACCGTGAGAGCTATAAAAGGTGGGTGAAAAGGTTGAGGATTTAAATCCCGAGTAGAAAACTAAAGGCAGCTTGCAAGCAATTGCTATGAAACTTGTAAGCAGTAGTGGAGAATGGGCATCTGTCAAGTGTTTTTCAGAGGAGGGCCGTGGGGGCGATCCCGAATATAAATGATCCCCATCCACTAGACTTTTCAGTGCTTTTATTAGCATACTACATATCTGAATGCTATTTTTAAAAAGGAACCCCAGAGCTCCCAAATCGCTTGGCCAGCAGAAGCCAGTCTTGGGTGCAGAGGTTTTGCTAAATCCCACCTTCAGCAGGAAGTCGGTGAAATGCCCTTCTCGTGCTGTGAATATTTCACGTTGACTGGCGAAGCCGAGGGGAAGGTTATGCTAACTGGAAGAAACTCTGTGTATCTCATGGATGTGTTCACTTGAAAACATGGCAATGTTTAAACAGCACATGGGGCAATCTTGTGACCCTGTCGCCATACCCGTAGGACAGACTATCGCCATCTTAGAGTCTCTGCCCCTGGTGAAATCCAGCAGAAAATACACATTTGGAAGCAGAAACTGGCTACAGGTCTCAGCTCAAAGTTGCAAAAGTTCTGGCGTGCCCCCTGTCGTGTGGCGGGGGAAATCTAAGCAAATAATATGTGATTGATCTGGGATGGGCCAGTTTAAATCCGATCATTGGTTGTGGCGGGCATGGGGGGTCCTGTTGTCGTGCACGAGCTTGCTCAAGGATGCGGCATGGGCCTTCCTCCGCACAGCCCTGGGCATCATGTGTCTGGATAGGTCGAGGGTAACCACCAGGGTGGAGAAAGCCCCCATGTTGGTTAATTTCATGTGTCCACTAGGCTCGTCTATGACACAGATATTTAGTCAAGCAGTATTCTCGATGTTTCGTGAGGGTATTTTTTTGGATTAACATTAAAGCTGTAGACTTTGAGTAAAGCAGATTACCTTCCTTGTGGCGGGTGGGCCTCGTCCAATCAGTTGAAGGCATTAAGAAAAAGTCTGATGTCCCTCTAAGGAAGAGTGACCTTTGTCTCTAGGCAGCCCATGTTCTCTGGAGTGGTTTTTGTTTGTTTGTATTTTTATAGCTCAAACCCCTACAAGCCTTAGGGAAAATATTAATCAGGGTTCTCCACAGAGACAGAACCAATGGAATCTATCTATCTATCTATCTATCTATCATCTATCCATTGAGAGAGACCTGTCTCAAGTAGTTGGCTCGCACCACTGTGGAGGCTGACAAGTCCAAAATCTGCAGAGCAGGCTGGTGAGCTAGAGACCTGGGGCAGAGCTGCCTTTCAAGCCTGAGGACCCCCTGAGAATCCCATGCAAAAGGACACATCTCTGTCTCACTTGAGAGCCGTGATCAAGGCTTCTTCTCTGATTTCATGACGGGAGCGGAGAGTCAGCCCTTTGCTGTGCTTCATCGCTGGGTGAGGACTCAGGGGCAGCAGCCGGCTGTCCCGCCAGACGGGTGGGACAGCAGCACTCCTCACCGGCTGGGTGCCATTGGGGAAGCTGCTTTACCTGCCTCAGCCTCAGCTCCTTGTCTGTGGGGCAGAGATGATGAGGCTTCCAACACGATGTCCCCGTGATTTCACCCAGAATGGTGAACACAGCAAGTGCTCAGTAACCTGTGAGCATGGTGACATTGTTATCCCAATGGGGTGCTGTTACATTATTGCATCGATGTCGAATCCCGTTGGTGGTAATGTACCATTTCAGGGTTTCTTGTTTAAAATAATAATAATAATAATAATAATAATAATAATAATAATAATAAAAAGAAGTCCACAAAGGATAACTCTCATGTGCAGCACGTGCCTGGTGGCCTGCATGGCTCTTGAGGATGCCAAGGATCGGGGCATCTATGCCCTCATTGTGGGTCCTAAGCAAGCCTTGTTCCTCTTCAGGGCAGTCATTAAATCATCGTCTTCATAGGTTTTCCAGCCTCTGCCTGAACCTCGGAGGTGCCAAGGGCATCAGTGGCAGAAACCAGGCTGGGGAAGTCGAAGGAGCGGGGGAAAGAACGGTAGAGAAGCTCAGAGATGGCTGTGAGCTGTGCACTTTGAGTGTGAGGTCCAGTCCCCAGCTTTCAACCCCAGTGTGCCCCAGTGTGGCTGGGAGCCGAGCCCGTGGGGGCTGTTGCAGACTGCATTCGTTCCTTCTTGAGCCAGAAGAGTCTCAACTGTGAACAACTAGCTCACTAGCGGTGATGAGTGGTGCTTGAAATGCAGAGGGGACTCCCGCCGTCTTTACCTCCTTGTCCTGGGGAGAAGCACAAGACGGCCGGCAGAAGGCAGAGCCTCTTCGCTCCTGTTCAGCCGGCCGCGGAGAAATGGGAGGGACGGGGAAACACAGGCTGGGGGTGGTGTGTGAGAGAGCAGCAGTGCGTGTGTCAGCCAGAGGCCGTCCCAGAATCGGGGACCAGGCACACGACTGCATTGAAGGACACTTAAGCAGATTTGAGGTCCAAAAGGCAACACCCCAAGCAAGGATTTGTGGGCTGAAAGTCTACGTCCCTCCTATCCCCAGCCAAATTCGTGTGTTGAAGTCCTAACTTCCGAGGTGATGGCGTTAGGATGTGGATCCCTTTGGGAGGAGATTAGGTACCGTGGGTGGAGCCCCATGATGGGGTGAGGGTTCTAATAAAAGAGACCCCAGAGCACCCTCTCATTGCTTCCACCACGTGAGGATGCAGCAAGAAAGCCGCCGTCCATGAACCAGGAAGCTGGCTCTGACTAGACACCCAATCTTCTGGAAAGCATGATTTGGGGCTTCCAGCAAAATATGTCTGTTGTTTATAAGCCCCCGAGTCTGTGGTATTTTTGTTATAACAGCCTAGGTGATGAAGACACGAAGGTGGATTACTCTATTACTAGCTTTGTCTACCAGCTTAAGAACGATGTTCCTGAACTGTAGAAAACCTCGAGGTCAAGTCTTGGTGCGTCCGGACAAGTAGTGCCCACAGACCGTATCACTTAGCCTCTCTGAGCCTCTGTTTCTCCTGAAAAAAACACAACAAAAAACAGCAGCTGATTATTTACCCCATCTGGCACAGCTTCCCTGCCAGACGTAGGCTTCTCCTTCCTACGTAGGAAAAACCATTGCATATTAAAGCCGACTGTGTCAATAATTGAATTACCCAGTCTGGTGGTGGTGAGCCCTGCTCCACGCTGCCCTAAGGTGATTCAGGATTGTGAGGGGCGGGCTTCCCCACTGTGGATCAGACCCCAAGGAGCTCCCTATTTATCTGTTAGCTTTTGTGTGAGGTTTTACTCCGGGGCGCGTCTTGTGCCCCACTTGATAGCTTCTCAGCTCACACAGGTGTTCCCAGTCTTGCACAGGTGTGTGCCCTCTCCCAGCATTGGCAATAAAACACTGGCAACACACTGTTCAAAATAGTGCTTCCCCTGTGATGGGGAACTTGGCAAAGTCTAGCAAAATCTTATATTCATGTACTCTTTGTCCAAAGGATCGACTTCTAGGATCTATTTGCAAATGCACCAGGGAAAACACAAATGTGTGCCTATTCATTAGAGCACTTTGTGCATAGAGCAGAAGATGGATCAGAAGCTAGTGTCCATCCCCGGGGAATTACCAAATGCACTGTGATAGAGCCATACGATAGATTATTTTGCTTCTATAAAAAGGAATCAGGAATGTTTCTTTTGAAGCAATCTCTTGTATGCAGAGACAAGTGAAAACAGTAAGGTAGTAGGTGAAAACAAAACAAAAAAGTATGTTTTTCTTGTCTTAAAAGACTTACATGGCCAAAGCTGGAACAATTTGGGCAATAAAATAATGATAACATTAGATTATAGCTTAAAGAATGAAATAAATATGTATGAGTCCATACCAATATAAAATATGGTTGAATAAATTAATAAATGGCATGGGGGAGGGACAAATCTTCCTTACAAAAGAATTCCAATTAATAAATATAGGTATCCCTCCGGGAGGTGGAGCTTCATTTCCCTCTCCTGGAGGGTGGTCTGGGCGTAGTAAGTCACTTCCAAGGAATGGAGGATGGGAAGGAGAAACTGGTAATTTCCCACTGAGGTCCTGCAGACATTGTCTTAGCCAAATGATGGAGGTTAATATCACCAATGCAGGTCACCTTGGTATCATCTGTGTTCCCTTGAGACGATGCATTGAGCAGAGCATGGTACCCCTGTGCTCTTCTTCCCCTGAAGCCAATATCTCAGTGTAATCATGAGAAAGAAGTCAGACAAATGGAGGAGCACTCACCATTTTGTCTCTCCTGTGAAAAATGGATCTAAGCAATATTCATCAATGGCCTCTGACACCCACAAAGGAAAAGATGAGTGGGCATGACCCTGGTTGGAATCACATGCTACTGGTGAAGTGTTCCAGCCCAAACAACAAACTTAAATCTGATCAGACTCCTAGATTTGACTACCCATTTTCCAGGATATACAGAGAACAGAATAACCTGTTGGACAACACCATGTGGATGCAATCCACAAAATCCAGATGGAAAGACTCAGATTATAAGGGAAATAAGAGAATGAGGAGTACCTTACACTGAAAGAGAATGGGGCTATCTTATTTGGATGGTGATTCAAACAAATCAACCATACAAAAGGAGAGAAAAAAAAAATAGACAACTGGGTACTTTGCACTATGACTGGATATTTGATGGTATTATGGAATTATTGTCAAATTTTGGGTATGATGAAATTATGGTGATAGGTATTTTTAAAGTGAGTCTTTATCTTCTAAACATGTAAGTAAAAAAATGATAAAAGCAGCAATACGATGCCTGAAATTTGCCTCAAAATAATCTGGGAGAAGCAGGGACATTTGTAGCTGGATGATGGGAACATGGAGTTCATTATATTCTTCTTTCTAATTTTGTCTGTGCCAGAAAGTTTTCATAATAAAAGAATTTTATCTACTAATCTACATTACGGATTAGATATATTTAAGCCACATTGAGGTATGGGACTTACTCTACACATCTTGAAATGTCAGCTTCCAAAGCAAACTTCTGGGACCTTCCATTTGTGTTGTGAAGCAAAACCATCGTGTGGATTCTTTGGCAGGTGACTTTGCTTCCCCTACCACACGACAACGCAGCAGCGATGAGCCAGAATGTGGCTACAGTGCGTATGTGAGCATAGAGTATGGTGGGTTTAGCACGGACGGGAAGGGAGAGCTTTGTGCTTGGCTGTGGGTGGGTTCGTTTATGAAGGTAGTTTTAATAAGCACACAGAGTTGTGGGGTCTAACCAAGCAGTGGCACAGAAGCTGAGCAAGATCTGTTGCCAAAGGGTGTGGGCTCCAGAGGACAGAGATCGTGCACACACAGATCAACCAGACAGCTTCAGCTAGTGACCTGTGGGGCCACAATCATAGAACATACTGGTGGAGATGGCTGTGGTCCTGGAAGGGATTCTTGAACTCAGAGCAAATGGGAGGAGCCATCCCTGCAAAGATCTGGGGAAGGTCCAACCTTGTCTGACTCTGACTACCACTTGACCCCATCTCCTTCTACACTTCTCCTGGCTCATTGGGGTCCCCACGTGCAGGCTCCCTCCTAGGTGGTCCTGAGCATACCTGGGACGTGCAGGGCTCTGCTCTGCACCTGCTGCTCCCCTTCCCCTCCATTCCCTTTGCCGTGTACCTGGGGGACTCTATTTCTCCTTAAGGCTCCACTCCATGGCCATGGATCCATATCATCCATGGATGATCCCTGCCTAGTGAAACTCCTTGAGAGAGAGCACGCTACTACTCTTGCCTGGTTTTATATTCACCATAGCATTTCCCATCATCTAACACATCGTAGATTTACTTGTTTATTGTCACCCTTTTGTCAGAAGGATGTCAGCTCCAGAGAGGCTGGGATTGAATCTGTTTGGCTCTGTGTGAAGTCCCAGCCCCTGAAATGGTGTCTAACATATAGGGAGTACTCAAAACATAGTTCTAGGACAAATAAGTATGAGAATCCTATAGAAAAAAAGTTTAATACCAAAAATCAGCAATGGAAATGGAATATAATTTATACCTTTGTCAGTTTTGTAAATGGAAACTAAAAAAAAAAGGATTATATCTAACAGACGATATATAGGAGTTTTATGGGAAAAATGACAAAATATTTATTTTAAAACACTATAGAAAATCTAATTTAATGTATTATAGTTTGTAAAAATAAAAATTTATCTTCAACTCAATCTCTGATGTCACATAATTTCAATCAAAATTCTGATCCTTTATAAGCAGAAATTTGATTAGCGAATTCTATAACATAAACGTAAGAGCAAAAGGATAAAAATGGCCAAGATGATTTTGAGTAAACTGAATAAGGTGTGGTAAAGTGTGTTGGGGGAGATTGCCATACCAGATATTGTAACGTATTATAAAGTTACGGCAGATAAGCAGTAAAAGAGCCACCAAATGGAATACAGCCCCCAGAAGCAGATCCATGCATGCATGGGAAATTAAAATATGAGAAAGATGTTCTTGGAGACCAGTGGTAGAATAGACTGCTCAATAAACAGTGCTGGGACAACTGAATATCCATGTGGGAAATAAAATGAAATTAGCTCCCCAACTCATTATCTCATGCCACATCCAATATTCAATTCTAGTCGCTTAAGAAAACTAAATGAGAAAAGCAAAATAATTTAAGTTTAGAAAGAAATTATGAGAATATCTTCAAAATTTCAGAATAGGGATGTATTTCTTAAGTAAGATTAAAAAGGTAAAAATAGAGAAAATCATTGCTAAATTCAACTACATTAAAAAAACCTTTTAGTCATCAGGAGATGCTATATTAGAAATGCAAGAATAAGCCACAGATCAGGGCAATTAAGCAAGAAAAAGCAATAAAAGGTAATAAATATGTGTTGTTTTATGTTTTGTTACATCCATGGTAATTTGTTATAAATTAAAGTTGGTAGAAAAGACATGCCTTTCGATCCTTGGTCCATAAGAGAATGGTCCCATTTCTGATTCTTCCCTTTCTTCCATGTCAGGACATTTGTCCTTGAAAGCACCTCCAGACGGCCATCTTCACACCCCCGCTGTCCAATAGAAGGTTCAGAGCACCTTCCTCTCTCACCTGAATGTTTGTTTGTATCCGTGGTTTGAACTTGTTCCCTTCAGTCTTTTATTAAAACAAAGCCAGACCCTCCCTCCGGGAAACATGCACCTGCTGTCACAGGATGCTCGTCTACACAGACTCAGAACGCCAAAATTCTGAGACCCCACCACTTCCATCAGAGTCCCAGACACCTGCCCTAAGCAGTGGTGGGTGGAGACCGTGGGGGGTGGTGCTCTAGTTCTTTGAGCCTCATTTATTCCCCAGTAAAATGAGGGGCTGGGACCAAGCTGATCTCCAAGGGCCCTGCAAGCTCCAGTCTTCTGTTAGCACTGAGAGGCTTCAAATGACAACTGGCTGGTCCACAGACAGGAGCCTTATTGTTTTTTATTCTGAGATACTTAATGGTATTTGTCTTTCTTTCTCTGATTTATTTCACCTAATGTAATACCCTCTAACTCCATCCTTGTCATTGCAAATGGCAAAATTTCATTCTCTTTTATAGCTGAGTAATAAACCATTGTCTGTATTAAAAACATTAATTCATCTGCAATTTATTTTGTGTACATTGGGAGGAGCAATGCAATTTTCCTACCACTAATTTAATGGCACCTCTGTCAAAACCAAAATATAACATAGGTGTTGAGTGTTTGTCTATTCTTACCCCTGATTTCGGTTCCATTGCTTTAATTTCTTATCCCCATACCAGTGACATAGTTTTATTACCGTGATTTTACAATATAACAGATGATCACCCACCTTTGTTCAGCTTTCTTTTTTTTTAATTCGGCCATTCCTGAACACTTGGTCTTCCCCTTTATTTCCACAATCAGTTTTTAACTCTCACGAAGTATCCTGTTGTTCTTTTGGAGTCCCATTAAATTTATTGATGAGTGCTTACACCTATTTTATTTTATACCTGTATCTAGGCATCTCATAATTTGATATTCTGAATGAGAGGTTTTTCTAAATTATATTTTCTACCTTTTTTTAGAGACTTTTTTTTAAAGATTTTATTTATTTATTTGAGAGAGAGAGAATGAGAGGGGAGAAGGTCACAGGGAGAAGCAGATTTCCCGCAGAGTCAGAAGCCCGATATGGGACTCGATCCTGGGACTCCGGGATCACGACCCAAGCCGAAGGCAGTCGCCTAACCAACTGAGCCACCCAGGAACCCTTTTTTAGAAATTCTTATATGACATTTGAGATATGCAATAAGGTGTAAAGAATAATAAATATATGCTCGTGTACCCATCGGCCAGCCTAGGAAATACTGCTATCACTGTAATTAAACACCACCAGTTACGCCTTCCTTATCACCTTCCTCACCCCAAGATGGAACCATTCTTCTAAATTTGGGTTTTGATGTAACATGCATCTCTGTTCCTTCCACATATGCACCCACAAATGTATGGCTACGTATGCTTTTGACCTTTAGATACGCGACATCACATCAAACACATTCTTCCACAGCTTGCATTTTTAATTTTGAAATTTTTCAAACATATGTCCCCAACATATTTGTGATATCCCCCTCTCACGAATACCATAGCTCTAGTCCATTGATACTCATGGGTGTATAGACAGTATCAGCTGGTAATAAATATATCTGGTTTTCTGTGGTTGGACATTTCAACTATTTCTCTTTTTTTCCCTATTGCGAACAACATTGTTATGAATTCATTTACATATCTTTTTCCCCTGTTTATTATTATTTTTTCTTTTTTAAAATTTATATTCAATTAGCCAACCTATAGCGCATCATTAGTTTCAGATGTAGGGTTCAATAATTCATCAGTTGTACATAAAACCCAGTGTTCATTACATCATGTGCCTTCCTCAGTGCCCATCCCTCAGTAACTCCCCTCCAGCAGCCCTCAGTTTGTTTCCCAGAGGCAAGAGTCTCTCATGGTTTGTCTTCGTCTCTGGTCTCTTCCCATTCAGTTTTCCCTCCCTTCCTTTATTGTCTTCTGCACCATTTCTTATGTTCCACATATGAGTGAAACCATATGATAATTGTCTTTCTCTGATTGACTTATTTCACTCAGCATAATCCCCTCCAGTTCCATTCACGTCGATGCAAATAGTGGGTCTTCATCCTTTCTGATGGCTGAGTAATATACTATTGTATATATGGACCATATCTTCTTTATCCATTCATCTGTTGAAGGGCATCTTGGCTCCTTCCACAGTTTAGCGATTGTGGACATTGCTGCTATGAACACTGGGGTGTAGGTGCTCCTTTGTTTCATATCTTCTTTGAATACATAGGGAAGTTTCCCTGGGATGCACACAATCACTGGGTCTTAGGGCATGGGTATCTCTGATCGCACTGGGTATGGACCTTTCATTCCAGTGGTTATAAGATTCCCAATAGCAGTAGGGAGCTAGAACACCCAACGGTCCCACCCTCCGGTAATTACTTAAGAGGACTAAAAGTGCATTCCCACAAAAACACGCATCTGATCGGTCACAGCAGCATAATTCCTAATAACCAGGAAGTGGAAGCAGCCCTACAGTCCATGAACTGAGAAGTGGATAAACAGTGGGTGCTGTGTCCGTACAGTGGAAAAGTATTTAGCCGTAAACAGGAACAGGGTCCAGATCTGGGCTTTGACGTCCATAAACAGGAAAAGCATCCAGATCTAGGCTTCGATGTCCTTGGATCCTGGAGCTGTGATGCCGAGTGAAATAAGCCGGTCAGGAAACTCCCGCGTGGTGGGGTTCCACCTGCATGAAGGGTTCGCAGCAGGCAGGTCCATACAGACAGAAGGTAGACTCACAGGTCCCGGGGCCAGGGGACGGTGAACAGGAGTGAGTGCTGATCTGCATAGGGTTTCATTTCGGTGGTGAGAATGTTAGAGAAAGTGACAGTTGTACAATTTTGTATGAATGTACTAAAACCCACTGAACTGTCCACTTGAAAAGAGCAAAGCATGTGATGTAGATGGATGTGTGGCATGCAGAAAGGATTGTAACACCGGAAACTAAGGACTAGGACTTCAGCGACTTATGCAACTCACATGCGTCAGCAGAGTGAGAAAACGGACTGAATGTATGAATGGGCAATTTAATAAAAGGAAAACACAAATGGCCAATAAATATGTAATATAAAACCACAGGAATAGAAGACGACACAGAGCCTCTTTATTTGGGGCCATGGACTGTCAGGATGGAAATCTAGAGCTCTCTGCCATGCTGCACTCCCTCTGCTACCTTCTTAGTTCCCCTCTCCACCCCCCAGAGAAAACCCTTCTATGGAAGGAGAAGCAAGAGCAAGAGGGGGACCAAAATGGGAGAGAGACAGAGAGACAAGGAGAGAGACAGAGGGAGATACAGAGAGCAGAGGGAAGCAGAGAAAGAAGGTTAAGTAAGAATATAGGAAAACCTGGACACCTGACCACAGGGTGGGGGCCCTTGAGAGCAGCTCTGCTCTTGGACTTTTCACCTACAGGAGCCAATAACCCTCATTTTAGCTTAAACTGTTTTGAGTTGGGTTTCTGCCACTTTTATCTGAAAGCACTCGGTATATAGCTTTTGTTGGACCACAGTCAATGTTTGAAAATATTTGCAAAATTGAATTGCGTTTGCGGTTTCCAAAGACAGTAAAAACGAAGAACCAAATGCTTATTAATTAAGCTGTCTTCTCAGCACCAGGGCTCACCACATGCTGCACCATGAGCATCTTACTTTACCATCATCTCCAGAACGTACAGGAAGAAAACTTCTGCTGATTTCCTGGCCATTTTAAACTTCTTGCATACAGAACAGGGATGCTAGGATTCTCTGTGGTTATATAGATCTCCCCCAAACCTAAGCAATTTGGATGTGTTTGGGCATAATGAGCTCCTCATTTATTTGTCCTTTCATATTCCCAAAGGCATTTACAACTGAGCAAAATGCAAAACACATGACTATACTTAGGGTGCTGACGGTGAGTGGGGAGTGAGGACGAGGTTCCAGCACGGGAAAAGAGTGAGCACTGCAGCTGGAGCAGCAGTCCAAGCCGACTGTCTAAGCCGGCATGCTCTCTTCTGTCCAGCACCTGTGTGGTCTTCTCCCTCTTGTCCTTGCCACGTGGATTTTCCCGTTCAGTCAAAGCAGGACACCCTGTGTTGATCCTCAGACACGTCTCGCTCTGTAGCCATGGCCCGGGTTAAACAGCCAGTGCCGGATCCCTCTGCTATCTTCAGCCCAGCTAAGCAAAGTTTCCCCACCTTTCAGCCAGCTGGTGGTTACATCCCTGCCCCATTTAGTCTGTGGGTAGTAGCAGCCCCCAGTTTTGCAGGAACTACAACACAGCCATTGAAAGGCATGTTCCTGGTTGTGATCTAGGCTATGAAGAGGGTCCACACGTTCCTCCACACAGAAGAGACTGACCCTCTGGCCCCTCGGAGAATGGACTCATGAAGAGCCTGAAACCAGGGGGAGAAGAGACATGTGTGCCCAGAGGCCAGGTGGGGGAAACAGCAATTGCAGGGACCACGCAGCCTCAGTCTCTAGCCCACTCCATTAGCAAAGCTCTCTTGGGCATGTGACAAAGAATGGAGGTCATTTCTTGCTGTCTGCAACTCAGAGAAAGGGGACAGTCGATCTCTATGGTTCACGTGGTCCAACGGTGCTGGGGAGATACATCAGGGACAAGACAGGCTATGAAGAGGCCAGCTCTAGAGCAGGGGAGGGGAGGCCTGTGAAGGGCAAACACTTCGCACCTTGGTTAAAAGGTGGCAGGGGAGGGGCGAGGAAGACAAGCAGAACTAGTATCAAGCTCTTAGATGGGGTCATGGTGGGTTACAGCTAAATCATGCGCTATTGTCTTCTAAATTTCCCATCTTCTAAATGAGGAGGTGGGGGCGGCTATTAAATGTTCCAAGAAATCAAGACGGATACCATAAAAATCATCTGGATAACAACTTCATTATATTAAGACAAGTAATTGGAGGGCCTGTGTGTGTTGCCTCCAAATATTCTGCATGCGCGTCTCATCTCTCATCTGCATATCCATAAATGCCTTATGGATAATGGCTGTTATAAAAATGATGAATTAAAAAGGTGGGTTCTTTTTACAAAAAAAATCAAAGGAAAGATTGTCTTTAGACATTATTTCCTTGAGGGACACCCCAGCAGAAATTGATGTTGGCTTCTCCAACTTTGCCAGATGCTTTTCGTTGTTGTTTTCCTCCTGTTTGGTTTTGTTGTGTTTCTGAGAGACAATGTTCACCAGCACCAACATCTCTAGATTTGCAGAAAATTAATTCTGTAGATGATGTGGAAACGATAGCCTATAAAGTTAATGAGATATTACTGAAGGCTGGATAAACAATTAGCAGTATTAGCTGGGAAGATAAACCAAGACCTGTTGCCATCTAACAGAACTGCAACTAATTAAATTGAAAATTACAGCACAAGTGTGTGAAAACAAAAGCGGATGGAATGGGGTGAGAATTAACGGAGCTAATATTGCAAAGGCAACACTGTTATTAAAAATGAGAGGGAGCGTGGTGTATTAAAGCCATCAATTTCCCCCTCCCCCATCCTTTGCTGGATTTCGTGTTAATCAAGGTATCTCCCCCACGGCTCCCATGATCCCAGTGCGTTTCTGGCTACACTGCAGGTCTCCAAAGAGGCTAAGTTCAACTCTGCAGCTTCTCGTGCTCATCACCTGAGAGTGGCCATGCCCACCCACGTGGAGGAATCCCTTCCTGACCCCACAGACCGTCCACCAATTCCCTGAAGCATGAAATTGACTTCCTTGTTTCTGAGCATGAAGAGCTATAGAACTTCCTAGAAAGAATTAGCTGCATTCCAAATGTCAGCATTTTTGGTTAGATTTGGGAACCCTACAGCCCAGGTACCAGGGGCATAGAGCTTTGTTTCTCCTTTAAAAAATACAGTCTTCTTATTTTATAGCTCTGCCTTTCCTCCTTGTCTTGGGGAGCTTAGAGCATCCCTGGAAGCCAGGCTGTTACCACTGGTAGATTCTTCCATCAGGCAGAGATGCAGGCAGGTTGAGCAGGCTGGGTGCTGGTCTCCCCATGGTGGAGAAGATGCAGGAGAACCAGTTGTCTGTTTGGGACACCCAAGGCTGATTGTAGCCAAGACATGCGGGTAAAAAACAAAACAAACAAACCGAAACAGAACAAAAAGCTTTGCCCATCCTGTTGAGCATATCCAGGCCTTCTGAGGGTGCCGGCATCATCTCCTTGCAGGTTTCACAGTAGGCTGCGTGAACTGCTCCGCTGACAGAGAAAAAGCCTGTGTCGGCAGGAGTCACTGCCCAGTTCCATCCCCGCTCCCAGAGAAGGGGCAGGACTACAGAAATCTTCTGAGAAGAACTTGGAAGGTTAGAACTGAGGGAGAGGGGGAGCACATGGTCTCAGGATTCCATAACCAATGACAGAATCCAGGAAGACCTGAGGGAATTTTGTCCCACTAAAGAATAAACCTGCACAAGCCACATAGCCCGGTGGTCTGAGAATGGCCCTTCTATGGATAAGAGCATCTCTGCTTCCCACAGGATTTATTAGAACTGGAACCTAAGACTCTAAACTCCCAACAGAGGTTTTCCCCCAATATTTGTGGCTTCCTCCAGGCTTTCCCTCACTCTTCCATTGTCTTTTACTGGAAAGATTCCTTCCCTCAGGGTCACCAAAGCCCTTTCTATGTTATTGCAAAAGGGGGGCATGAGAATGACTTTCTCTGGATCCCAAGGCCCTGAATGTGGACCATTTGGTTTTGTCCTTATTATATTCTGTTTCATATTCTTCTTCAATTGATTGTGTATGCATACTTTGTTTCCCCAAGTAGTAAACTCAAGACTCAGGATCGCTCTCTACACATTCTCACTTCCACACATATACACATGTACCACCACTACCCATCGCCATGGCTAGTCCTAACTGGACATACTACAGGGGTGCAAAAGTGATCATCACGAAATCAGAGCCTACTGAAATCTGTGGCACTTAGCTCTATTTAGACAATACCAGCTCTTTTCCCTATAAGCAGCTCCATGCAAGAAGAGAACAGACCCAGCTCCTTGCTGAAGTGTCCCCTCAGGGCCTCTGCCTCTCCCCACCGTTGTCCCTGCTGCTCATGGCAATCTTCTGACTCTCCATGTCATTAGATGAAGGCCAGTTCTTGATAATCCGGATGGAGAAGAAGTATTATCAAAGAAGGGGCTGCCAAGTTTGATGCATACAGTCTCTTTGATAGATCATAACATGCAGGACTTTGCTCCAGGCAAACTGCTCTACAACCTGGCTGGATTACCTATGGGGAAATACAACTCATTTGGGAGAAAGTTGGAGGAGAATTCACTGCTCAGCAGTAACCCACAAGAATGGCAGTTATCTCAGCCCACACCAATGCTGAATAATTGAGAGACAATACAACAAAAGCCACTGAATGGGACTATGTTGTACTCTCCAGCAAGAACCCCAAGGGCAGTTGGGCTCCCTGCTGTCGAGATTCCACTCCTAATGGCACTCTTACTGGTTCCATGAAGAACTGGGGATTGATGCTAACTGAGCCCCACCCAAGGGACCCACCATAAGAAGGCAGCCAGGGCCTAAGTTTTCAGGACTTACTCTGATCCTTCTGAACCTCATAGCACACAAGGATGGTGATCAATGAGCCCTCAATAATGACCATTTGTTCAACAGGTTTCATCCTTTCAGGTGAAGATAATTATCAGAATGAAATCCCAGACGATGCTAGACTTGAAAACCCTTCAGAGTCATATCACACATGAGAATAGAGCAGCAGAAAATACTTTAGTGTAAATACTGTAATTCTACTAGTAATTAAATAACCTTAAATGGACTCATTATCTTCAGAGTTACACGTTAATAATTTTACAGGCAAACATTTTGTAAGTTAATTTTGAAAAGACCAAAGCACAGATAGATTTAATTCATTCCATATTTACACTAGCTTTTGCACTTTTCACTTCAAATAAATGTTTGAAGTCAAGATGTGTAGAGATAGATTATATAAATGACAAAGTGACAGTGTCATCCTGAAATTGTTCAGGTGAGGAACTCCATCTTAGGGGATGAGGCTCAAGGAAGACAAAGCTCCTTGTACCATTCTGGCGATGCCGTGCCATGCCACGCTTAGGCAAGACAGCGGCCCTCTGATGGGAAAATTAAATATCAATGGTTTTCCTACCCCCTTAGTTCATTTAAAATATTGGGAAATGCATCATCATCCTATAAGATATCTCATGATTTTATTTCCATGTGATCCTATCTTAGACATGCCATATACTGGAGGGTAGAGCTGGTGGCCAATGATTCACAGTATTAATGGTAAAAAGTTAAAGTGAACCCTTAGTCCTTTTCTTCGAAAGTCATTCAATATATTATTTCAAATACGGCTCGCTCTGGACCCTGGAGAAAGCGCAAGTGCAGAGTGTATTGGTATTTCAAGATGTACATGGTGTCCTTCCACCTAGATGGTTTCAGTACCAAGGCCTCTGGACAGCTCCATGGACGCAGGAACATTCCTCTCTAGGAACAGAGAGCACCTTTCCGGAAAAGTTGATTGCACCGTTTTCTCCCTTACCTTAAGAGTGAACCTCTGCAGGAACCTAAGGGTAGGGTGCACGTCTTCTGTCTCTTGGTTTTGTTAGAGAAAAGTCCAACATGCAAGATGGCCATTCACCCTTTACCCACCCACCCGCCTGCCCTCACACTTCAAAGCATGCCTGTGACCATCAGCTCATTGATCTCATCTCTTGTCTTTAATTGCTTGAAGAAAAGGTAGGTATTACAACCTAATTAACCCATCTAGCCCTGCAGTATCAGATATCTTTGTGTTAGTGAAATTCTGGGTTAAGGTTAATGATTTAACTCTGCTTCTAAGCATGTTCTTCCAGGAGGTAATTCATACATACTAGAGGAGGCCTGCAAGGACACAACACGCCCCAGCTACAGGGTCAGGGCGATGGGAAGCAACTTTTAATGAGGCAACAGGCAGAGGTTTGGAGGTTGAGTCAGATTCTTAGCTAATTACAGACACATTATTCTGGGACTGATTAACATTCAGAGTCAGGGCCAAAGCTGGAGGGGACAGAGGACATGGTAGGAAGAAGTTTTTGAGCTAAACCCACAGATGTCTATTGTGTAGAAGGAAGCCTTATGCTCAGGGATGAATCCAGTCATGACTCTGCATTTCCTCTGTGAGCTTTAGGAATTAACCTTTTCATTTAGAGCCCCATCGTAAGCCATGTTGAAGGGGAATAATATCGCCGAGCAGCACATGGAGGCAAAATGGCCTCAGGTATCTGATTCAGCTGTCTCTCTGAGAGGCTGAGGAGATGGTGGTCTATAGACCAAAGAGCCCCACGCAGAAACTCCCCACTGTTTTCAACAATGCTGAACTCCATCATACATATGGGCATCATTTCTTGGCTGCATTAATTTTTAATAAGCTGGTTGCATCAAATATAATTGCACCACAGAGGGCAGTTTTTATATTTTATAAGCACAAATAAATCCCTTCCCAATCTGTGAGCTCCTTGGTGGCAGTTTGCAAAGGCTTTTGGGTAGCATGCTTTAAACCTTCATCTCTCGTAGTCACCTCGGACTTGTAAGTACTTCTGCAAGATTCATTGTTGCTTGAATAATTGAATCTATTTAAAGAAATGAAGCCAATTAAGTTTTCAGTTTATGACCAAGAAATAATTTCACCATGTGTGGTCAGATTCTACTAAGTATCTGGGGATTCAATTATTGTTTAGAGCTCAGAAAAGTCCAAACAGGATCCTAAATTATGTCAGACAGTCTTTTCCCTGCCATTTAGCAAGGTAACCTCTGAGTCCAGCCTTGATGGTAAGATATCAAAAACCCAAACTCTATGTATCTAACATCTGCAAATTCTCTAAACAAATTTTTTTACCAAAATCCTCAGGTCAAGATTTGCAAGCTTGGGTTTGTGGCTTTGTGCTCAAACAAAGTTTTAGTGTTTTTAGCTTCCCCCCCCCTTCCCTAGTGCCCTTTTCTTCTTTCCATAAGAAACCCAGCACCCTCCTAAGTCTCTCTCTGATCATGCTTTTTCCTTAGACTCTATATGCACATAAATGTGTAAGCGGTGGATGAAATGTTAAAAAGAAAAGTGAACTTTTTTGGTGAGAATTTGCATTGGGAATAGGAAATGTCATCTAAGAATAGAGAGAAGAAAATATAAGCAATTGAATTAATAGGTATCCTCACAGGTGGAGAAGAATTCTAGTGATGTCTCAGTTCTCTGGGGGCCCACTCTGTTGGATGTGGGATAAATTCATCACTGTCCTCACCATTGTTCACAACACAGGGCCATCACCCCCAGCAAGCTCCCGAGAGGGAGGGGGATTGAAATCTCAATACTTTTTCCAGTCCTGAAAAAGGAGCCTGTCCTTCAGTGTCAGCAACCTATGTGTTCCCTTTGACGATTCCATGAAATGGGAAATGCCAGAGGTGAGCGAGGTTTTGCAATGTGCCCATGAGGACCGGCCTTGACCCAAGTCAGTCACCTTCTGGTTGGTTCACATTGTCCAAGGTTTCTGACCACAACGGCCCCTCACTTCTTTCTCTTCTGTTGCGCAACCGCAAACATTTGTCGGCTAACTCTGCCAGCCAGGTGGTACAATAGGCACGGGATATGGAGATATGAGCAAAACCAGGTGCGCTTCTGGACCTTTTAGAGGGAAATCTGGCAAAGAAAAGACATGTTGATTGATCACCACACTGACGTCTGCTATCTCTCTGGCTGCCCCTTGTTTGTCTTTGTAAAATGCATCTCTTCTTCTGCCGCACCTTCACTCTTTATGTACTTGGCTCCTCTACTCTTTTTATTCCTATGTAGGTGATCCGTTCTTTCACCTCTGAAGTTGGCCATTTCATTTCATTATCAATTCTATGCCTGTGACCCCCAACTCTGTGTCTGGTCCAAGCACTCGCCCAAGTTCCAGACATGTTTCCAAAATATTTCAATAGACATCTCTACTTGGATGTCCCCTCCCTTCACAAATGAATCATGTCCAAACTCAACTTGGAAACTTCATGAATACACTGCCACCATTTCCCCAGGGTTCCAACTGGAAATCTGGGTGTCTCTCCCCCACATCCACTCCCTCTCACTCAGCCGATGTCCTAGCAGTCACAAGGGAAGCCAGTTTTATTCTCTGGATCTCTCTTAGAGTGGATTCCTTCCATTCTTTCCATCTCCACCCTCCCCAGATCACTGCAAACTACTATCTTTGCTCTCTTATGCCCCCACTTTCTCTCACATTGCTATCCCACCTTAAGTCATTCGATGCCCTTCACGAATGGCACCTCCTCCATGAAGCCCTCCTTGAATCTCTCCCTCCCAGTAATCTTCCTTCCTCTGAGCTTATTATCTCCTCCTGTCTTGCAGCACATGTTCAGAAGAGTGGGTTATTTAGGTACTTGTGTTGACCCACCTACTCTTTTCTTGAGAAGGATCATGCCTTTTCTGTGTCTGTACTCCCCTAATCTACAAGGATCCCTAGCCCGTGCCTGTTATATGAACAAAAAGCAACACTAAGCTAAGAAAAACAGGGTTTAAAGACATCATAGAGTAAGACACCCCCATCCAGGTGCCTCTGAAGAGAGACAAGGAGGTAGCTGGACATTTCTGGGGAGTTCCCTGTTATCTCTATAATCAACCTTATAAACTGACATTGGAAGGGTGTAAAGCTAGGGACTCAGGGCCCAAACCTCTCCATCCTATCTTAATGCCATAGGATTCCACCATTAGGGAAAGAGTACCCCGGAGAATGATTGGATTTGATGTTACTGGGGGTCATCTAACAACCTGCCAAACTCCCCGGGGAGAATGCATTTAACTGTGTCTGGGAGCAACCAGGTGAGATCAAGAGTCTTGGGAATGAGCCCTCAGGCAGGTGGCTCTGGGGTTGGACTAGCACTGACGAGAGAAATCTTGTAGCTGGAAGTGTTACAGCCCCGAAGACAATACAAGGCTACAGGAGAGTTGTCATCCTGCCTCTCAGGTGTTCAGGAATCTGTGGGTCAGATTGTCCACACAGGATATGACCATAGGCTCTCTTCGTCATCCATGGTGGACTAGATACCAGACAGGCACATCTAATGGCTCCTCTCCTGCAATGTGAACTTGGGGAAATAGACTCCAGAAATGTTCTCTGGAACAATATGTGAATGATGGATGCTTTTGGGAGGCTGGGGTTGACAGGCATGCCCAGACTGGTTTACGTTTAGTGCTCTTGAAGAGGTAATATGAAGGGCATCCAGAAAGAGCCCACACACATTAACCAGGGTGACATTTCCCTGTTCCTTGGATGCAGGCAGTGTGAATCTCCTTCTAAAGCAGAGTCTGACCACATGGTGAAATTATTTCTTGGTCATAAACTGGAAGTTAATTGGCCCCATTTCATTAAGTGGATCTAATTATTTAAGCCCCAGCAAAGGTTCTGGTGATAGTTACTAATGAGGGTGCTCTTAGCTATCCCTGCCTCAGGGACTCAGCTGGCACCCTGTGGCGCAAATGAGTTAATGTAACAATGACTAACCAACCCTGGGGGCCAGGGAGGAAAAAGGTTCCACAGAACGATGGCCTTGGGAGCCAATTGCCTAGATTAAGAAGTTCAAATACCTCCACAACTGAATTAGAAATGAGTCTGGAACTTTATCCAACAGTATAAACCAATGCAAAGTGTTCCTAGAGACAGGGGAAAGCAAAGGGCTATGGCTCTAGAAATGAGGTCCATAAAACACTGACAGTTGGTGCCCACTTGGTCACCCTGGGATTCTTGTCCAGAACCAAGCTTCCTGTGTATATGTGAGATTGGCCATGCTGCAGGGTGGGGTACTGAGCCATGCCTCAGTGAGCCCTTTCCTGTCCGCTACGCTATTGGATAACCTCCTGTGAGCCTTGAAATGAATACAGTGACCGTACAAAATGAGTACAGAAATTATTGAGACTTAAGCAATTGTCCTCAAATTTCTCACACACACAAAAGAATGCATTTCCTTCTAGGTATGGTTGTCAATGCTGTCTGATAAAATAATTAATGGACATTTCTCCTTCTTGTAATGGGTTACTGAAATCCCAATTTTCAGTCTATAGTTAGTCCTTAATCTTGAGTCCAGTTGATGATGCCTAGATTATAAAAGCACTGTAAGGTATTTTATTTTTGTGCAATTTGAAGCAGTCTTACAAGCCTGTTACACAGACATTGTGTGTACTTGCTTCTCAATGGCCACGGTGAAATGGTTCTCACGGCATGAACAAGGATGTTGATGACAATGATGGCGGTGATGATGATAGCTGGTGGGATCTTCAGGTGCCCCATTATGACACCATTCATCATTCTCCCCACCATCGTGTTCTGACCAAACTGGGAAATACAATACAGAAAAGGGAGCCAGTGGAGGCTAGCACCTGAACCATCTTACAGGTGGAAGTCAGATTGGATGATGCAGTTCCAGATCTCTTAGCCTCATGAGCTGGTGACATTGCGTAGACCTCCTCACTCTCCCCAGGACTCCTTATGGTGGACTCCGATGGAGCAGAGGAGGAGACAGGCACTTTCCAGAGCATTCTCGATTTTTTTCTCCCCAAATTTACCAGTCAGATAGATCCCTACCTATGGAAGCACACTTTCTGGCAAAGAAGAGTTATAAGAAATCCAGTTATGAGCCAAGGGCTGTGTTATCACATCACTTACCTTAAGTCTCATCTTCGTAACAACCTAAGGTGGACCTTACCAATCCCGTTGTAGAGATGAAGACTTGATGTGACCAGAAAGTTAGATGAATTACCTGAGATCGCCAACTAGTGAGTGGTACAGCACAGGAATTCTGAACTCAGGATTTTAAAGCCTGAAGCCCTTTCCAAAGTGTTTGTACCTGAAAATTGTGGAAAGCCACAATTCTCAAGAAGTGGTCCCCCTTCTGGGGGTCTTCAGGGTCAAACTCTTTCCATCAGAATACTAAGATGTCATCTTCCCTCTTCACCCACACTCTCTTGTGAGCGTCCAGTGGAGTTTCCCAGAGGTTACTTGATGTGTAGGACACCATCACCAGTTGAGTGGAGAAGATGTGAGCACTGAACTGTCTTCTATTAAGACAGAAAATAAAAAACTTGCAAAAATTGTGAAATAATGCCACTCTTCTCACTAATTTTTTGTTTTATAAAACATATTTCCTTTAATGAAAATGTGTATATTATTATGCAATAGGCTTATTTTTTTAATGGAATAATAAAGTTTTATTTTTTCTGAGTTTTAATTTCTAATATGATAAATCTGAATAGATATCAATAAAATTGCTTTGGGATTCTCAATATATTTTAAGACCATAAAGTGTTCCAGAGACAGAAGTTCAAGAACCATTGGTGTAGACCCTCATTTAACTGAACACAACATGTGGACTTTCTGGATTTTCATTTCTGTTCAGTAATCTAAAGGACTAGTGTAGCTACCAGCAAACTTTGAAGCCTGAGTTTCAAGGGAAAGCCTGAGGAGAATAACCTGGCCTTTCATTTGGCTTGTGTACCTCAAGAGAACTTAGGAGAATCTTAACAAATATTGGTCTCATTTGTTTCTCTTAAAAATGTGTATGAGCTCTTATGAAGTAACACTCCAAACCAGGAAAATCCCAGCACAGAATGGAAACGCAAACTTGGAAAATTTACTTTTTGCTTCCTCTACTTTTGATCTGGTAAATAGAAGTTCAGGGCTCATATTTGCTGTGTTCACTCTGGTCTAAAAGAATCAACCCACCACTTGTGAGCTTCTGGCAAGAACTGGACCTTTGGGGGAAAGGTCTATGTCCCACAGAGCTACAGACAGCCCAGGTTGTGGTTTGATCTTGGTGAAGACACAGACACAGACACAGACATGCCCCCCCACCTTAAATGACCAGCCCTCCCCTGCTTCTAGGGCAGCTTTCAGAAGTAACGTGCTTGTATCAGTGATTAGATTTTACGTAGCTCAGAAGAAAAACAGAATAAGGCTCTTCTTGTCTGTGGACCAGCCAGTTGCCATTTGAAGCATCTCAGTGCTAACAGAAGACTGGAGCTTGCAGGGCCCTTGGAGATCAGCTTGGTCTCAGTCCCTTATTTTACTGGGGAAGAAATGGGGCCCAAAGAACTAGAGCACCCATCCCAGGGTCTCCACCCATAACTACTTAGGCTGGTGCCTGGGATTCTGATGGAAATGGTGGGGTCTCGGAGTCTTGGGGTTCTGAGCCTGTGTAAACAAGCATCCCATGACTGCCAAGTGCATGTCACCTGGAGGAAGGGTCAGGGTGTGGTCCCAGTGAGGCTGGGTCTCAGCACTCACAGACTGTGTCCTCTGTCTGATCAACCTTCCATCCCAGCACACTGACTCTACATCAGACTTACTTGCCTTCATTTTCTCTTATTGGCCTGGGAGTTCCTTAAACTGTGTTCCTAATAATCTTTGTTTTCCAATATCTGGCATGGCTTTCTTAGCACACATCTAATCCTTAGTACATGTTTAATTAATAAACTAATTAATTAATGCATAAACACATAACTTGATAATGGTTTAAGAGTTGTTCTTCATTTAGATATGACAGGATGGCTTGATTAAAATATTTGACCCTCTTATATTGCATGGAGCACTGGGTTTTATATGTAAACAATGAATCTTCGAATATTATATCAAGAATTAATGATATACTGTATGGTAACTAACATACCATAATAAAAATAATAATTATCTGAAAAAATTGACCCTCTTAGTGAACACCGAATAAATTCTGAGTCTATCAGAGAGCTATTTTCCATTTATGGTAGATGACATACTCCCTGGTTTCACCAATTTTTGTTAAAACTTAGATAACAAGGTAGACTATCCTCTAGGGTTTAGATGTTTGCTGATTGAAGGCATGGGGAATTGGGATCAACCAAAGGCCCTTTAGGGTGTAAGTTCTAGGATTTTGTGTCTGAATCTACTTCATTCAACAATATTATTGGGCATCTACAGTAGGTCAGACCCTCTTTCAGATATGGGAATACCACAACAAACCAGGTGAGGTCCCCAAACTCAGAATTCAGATCTCAGTCTCACTGGGATAGGTGAACAGGCAATGGCAATTTAATGGGATGAGTGTTGTGAGGATTGATGGAACCATAAATAGGGAACAGTTACTGCAGCCATGGGGAGATATTAACAGGCAGAAGCATCCAGCAGAGAGCTGAAGAGCAGGTCCAAGTCAGCTAGGAGAAGGAGACTGGAGAGGGAGGAGAGTGTTCTGGGAGGTAGGCTTGCTTACGTGTAAGGCTAGAAGCAAGCAATGTCCATGTTCCAGGAGGCCATTTGGCTGGAATGTTGCGCTTTCTGTTCAGTTTGGTGAGGACCACCTGAGCAGCTCGGCTGGCATTTCTCTGATCTTGGAAACAATGCAACATGATAGGGAATGGTGGTGAAAGACAAAAGTTCCATATCCATGGATTTTTCTGACCAACCTTCCCAGAGCAAAATATTTTCTAACCTGACCCTTCCTGACTTCCCAAAGAGAAGAAAAAAAAAAAATCTGAGCAAGACATAATATGGTCACAGGCATGGCCAAGATGGGGATTTGACCTTGTGACTCCCTGTCCTTAAAGAAGGAGCTTTCCGGTCTGGAAAATTGGCATTCTCATTCTGTGCTACTCCCGTAGTTGCCCTGAAAGTTGAAGTTTCATGTGAGAGACACATTTATCAAGGACAGGACAGTTTTGATGGTTATGAGAATATATGAAAGTGCTGTTTGGCTGTTATTAAGTGGAGCAAAGTAGGTCAATATTGTCTGGAATAATGAACTTGAGTTTAATCAACATATCATAAGCAAAATTATGTGAAAAAGCGTAGCAAGTTATTGTTGCTGTATTTGGTTATTTGACTACTTAATCTTCTAATATATGCACATAATAATAACATAATTTTACATGTGGATAGAACTCATTTTTCTACAATCATGCAACTGTATTTAACGATATGTTAATAATGCATCATGCTATATTTGTGGGGAAACATTTTTAACATTGTACTTGTTGGGTGACATTGGCTTGCCCTGTGTCCTAACACCCTCAGTCAGCATGATGGTCTCCACACATAGTAGGTGCTTAATAGAAGTGGGTAGAATTAAGTTGAGGATTTGTCTGTTTTCCAGGTCATCAGCTGTACCTGAACCAAAGAAGGGCTTTTTCCTGATGACCTGTGTGGTCATCTCATGATACATAACAACCTACAAAAAATTGAAGACGTTCCTTCAAATTTTGAGAAGAACAGAAATGTGAATCCTGTGCTTTAAAAAGATCAGTTTTTACCAAGCTGGATTCTTATCTAGGTCCCCTGTAACTCTTGTGCACCTTGGAAAATGAATCTGAGTGAGGCAGGGAGGAACAGAGAGAAAGATTCAGGGACTTCCACTGATGAAGTGCTCGTGCGTGGGACTAGACTGGTGCCTGACTCCCAGGGCCATCCCTCCTGGTTGCATGGCTGCCTGGTTGCCTGGCTGCCTGGCTGCATGGCTGCATGGCTGCATGGCCGCATGGCTGCAGGGAGTTTACTTACTCTGGTTAAGCTCTGGCCCCTCTCACTTTGAGAAGGTCTAAATGGAGTAATTTCTGTTAAGTAAGATTCTGGTGCAGGTAAGTGCCTTCAACAAACATTGATTCTCCTGATTATCATTGTTGTCATCATCACCACCATCACCATCATCATCACCATCATCACCATCACCACCATCATCACCATCACCATCATCACCACCATCACCACCATCACCATCATCATCACCACCATCATCATCGTCACCACCATCACCACCATCACCACCGTCACCGCCATCACCACCGTCACCACCATCACCATCACCACCATCATCACCATCATCATCACCACCATCATCACCATCACCATCATCACCATCATCACCACCATCACCATCACCACCATCACCATCATCATCACCATCATCACCACCATCACCACCATCATCACCACCATCGTCACCACCA